>PVIH01002015.1:0-206603 GCA_004025045.1 Sigmodon hispidus
TTTTTTTTTTTTTTTTTTTTTTTTTTTTAAAGTTTCTCCAAGCTGTTCTTTCCAAAATAGTGCAGAACCTGCACAGGGCAAAACCTCAGCTTGTGGTTGAGAAGGATATCTGCCCCTGGGCTCCTGGCAAGGGTACATTTTCCAGCAAGTGGAGAGAATTAAAGCGTGAATAAAATTTCGTGGTGTGTTTACAAAAATTAAAATAGAGGAAGAGGGAAGCAAATAGCACAAGCATACTAATATGGAGCAACTCCTTTTGGTCTGTGGGCCTCTGAATGGTGTCTACCAAAATTTCTTGGAATATGATGTGCACATACAGAAGAATAAATACATTGTATTTTCACCCACTATGTCCTCACACATATAGCCCCTCTTTTCTAAGTTCTTCCAAGCTGCTCTTTTTTGATTTTTGATTTTTTTTTTTAAAGAAAGGAATAAAAATGAGGGAGAGGAGTTATGAGAAAAAGTATGGAATGTATTGTTTTTGTATCTTAGAATTATTATTATTTCCTTTTTAAACAGAGTTCTAGTACCACCATCACTTATATCACAGGTTTAAAATTCAACAAGATCATCAACAAGCTATTAGGTTGAAGGTCATTTTTGATTCTGCTTTCTCAGCTACTCCTGAGTTGGTGACCCCTGACCCATGAATGACCACATGTGTCCTCTGGGAAGCCCCTCTGTAAAACCCACCTAGAACAAAAGTCTTTTGTCAGGACTTTAGAAAGGTGTGATGTAAAAGAAGAGAGGTTGAGAAAATCCTAGCCAAAGCTGAACCAGTTAAATAACATTGAGAAGGGGGGGGGGAGGTCTGAGTGAGATCTCCTAAGACAAAGCTCTTCCATTGCTTCACTTCTTTTCTCTTTATAGTTAAACTCTGTAGTTGAGATAAACAACAACAAAAAAAACCCCTCAATATAAAATATTTGCTCACCAGCAGTTTAGTGACAAAAATGCAAATTCTTTTGTACTTCTCAGAGTGGAGGTAAAAGGCCATCATCTTACCCCAATTCCCCCTCCAACTGGGTAACAGTAATTGTGGTTTGGAAATAAGAAGAGAACTAATTTTCTTTGCTCCATCTCCTCTTTTTTTTTTTTTTTTTTTTTTTTTTTTTTTTTTTTTTTTTTTTTTTTTTTTTTTTTTTTTTTTTTTTTTTTTTTTTTTTTTTTTTTTTTTTTTTTGATAAGAAGAGTGTTTTCAATGCTGTAAAACAAAACAAAAACAAACATATTTTTTTTTTTAAAAAAAAGAGGTCATAGCTTACAGAAGCATATTTAATTGTTTCAAAGATTGTTATCGTTTGGGCTCCAGGACCATCTTAGAGGCGGAACACCGACAAGCTAGCAGCTTTCCAATAAAGTGCAGTATTGCTGCGGTAGACTTTGTAATACAATTTATGCTGTCATTCATAAATAACAATGCCATATGTCAACCATATTGCTTACACAAGTAAAACCATCAACGTGTCACCATTTGATTTATCTCAACAGCTTCTTCAAATATTGAAGTGTAGAGACCGAAAGGGATGCTTAGTGAGGGAACAACACCAAAATTTTGAAAAAAATAAATAATACATTGAAGCTTCTGCTTGCTTCTTTAACTGACTTCCAAGATAGTCAAGGGTGAGAGAAGGAGAAAAGTCCATTTCAGGCCTAAAGAATAAAAATTAGACTTTTGTGGATACCTTGGCCATGTAAAGACATTTTGTTGTTCTTACTTCTAAGCATATTTTAACACAAATAGGGTGTTTCTCAAGAAATCTCCAGTTCTAGTGGCCAAATAAAGGTCAAAGGTTTTTCTCAAACAACCTCTATCTCTGACTATAAAAATAATTTGGACCTAATGGGGATATTTGACCACAGACAGATTTCACACACCTTTTTATTTAGAACTGTAAAAGTTGCTTGTCAAAGCAAAGGTCAAGTGGATACAGGATGGGGCCAATTCTTCACTAGCCAAAAGATTTGGACAAGACACACCCTACCCCCACCCAATCCAGTGCCTTGGTTTTAGGAACACAGTCATGACTTTGGCCTTCATCATGCCCTCGAATGTGTGACAGGGATCATAAACCTTAGAATAAAGTACATTTTTTTGGCTACCCCTCGCACCACACGTGTCCGTGGAGCCTGGGGATTCCGGATGAATTCAGAAGGGCGGGAAAGAGGCAATTCCCAAAGAGATGCTCACAGGGCTGCAAATTGCCACCGGAGGATTTTGAGCACAAGGTCTCTGAGCCCCCTTGCCAGACTAATCTCGAGCGTTGAGGACCCGAGAATGGAGAATCTGATTCCTGTCCGGAGAAGATGGAGCGGGCATAGCCAGGAGTCGACTTTAGACCTTGCTGCCTTGGAAGCCTGGTGAATCTGATTTGAGAAAAGCTCTTCAACATCTCTTTCTGACCTGATAGAGCTCTACTAAAATGAAGATTTACTGGCCTATTTGCCTTTCTAGCCTCGGCTTATAGAAAACTCTGCGTCTTTCCACCACCATCCTCATGCCTACTAGCAATTACCATCCTGCATGGGTTAAGCACCCACTGGCATTCGCACCCAGGTTCAACCATCCTTTTCCAGGCATTCTGTGAGCCTGTTCGCCCTTGAACCCGCCCCTGGCTCAATCCAAAAGGCCCTAGACTACAAACCCTCTCCGCACCCAGCCCTTCCGCAAGGAGGCCGCTTCTTAGAAACCACGCGGGACTGGCACTGGCGAGTCGTAAAGCAATTGCAGGGGCAATAAAAACGCATCTCGGTGGGTCTCGCCAGTTCCTTTCTTGTCTACCCCACCGTCCCTCAAGCCCCCCACCCCCCACCCCGCCGGCCTGGAGAAACAATCAAACAAAGGCTCAAAAGCCAGGAAATGTCCAATTCACTTCCCTTAGAGTTTATTAATTGCCCACACCCATCGTAGGAAACTTGACTGTGTTAAGTGAGGCACAGAAGGCACCTGGGGCAGGGAGATGCAGCCCTCCCTCCCGTCAGCGGGAAGCCTGCGGCAACATCCCCAAGGCGCCAGGCTCTGTGGCCTTCAGGCAGCTAAGCCACAGTGAGGCCATCAGGTTCTGGTCAGCTGGTAGTTGTCTGTGCCTTTCACCTCCCCACGCCTTTGTTTGGGGGATTGGAAAGATGTTGGGGTTACTGGAAAAAACGCGAGGTCTGTAAATTTACGGTCGCCAAACCCCCGGTTGCCTCCAGCACCGGTATTTCCAAGGCGTGTTGTACTGCCTTCCTACAGAAACCTCTGCAGCAGAAAGTGCAGATCAGGGCTTGAGTTTTGGGAAGTGACCCTGAAGGCTAGCTAGTTCCACCATCAGAATGGGATAACAGTCCACACACAAAAAAGGAGTTAGCATGAATACATCTATTACTCCCCGCTTTGGAAACCAGTACATTATTCTCTTCAGTACTCTGGAAATTGTTTATTTAGCAAGTGTGACACAGTTATTGCGTCCTTAGAAAGTGGGAATTTAAGGGGGTTTGAGTTTGGCTCCCAAACAGCTTAAAAAAGAAACAGCGCACCTGGGGTCAGGCAGGTCATCGCAATAACAAAAAGCGCGTCTACAAAATAAAAAGCCCTTTTATAAAGCCAGGCAATCCCGGAAATCCACCGCGAGCCTTCCTGATGACCAAGTAGCTAGGCCTATTCTCAGGTTTAATTGGCAGGCGGTTTATTGGCGCCTTATTGGTGTTGATTGAAATTTTGCTCTGCAGCCCTTTCTTTAAAGAATTAGCATCTCAAATCGATTTACCTGAGTCAATTATCTTTTTAGGGTCTGGGTTTGGCCATAAATTTGAATATTCATTAAATTCATCTTGCAAATATTCCCTTTCCAGTTACCACCCAAATCTGTTATTTCCAAATAAAGTGTTTTCTTTCTTTCTTTCCTTCTTTCTTTTGGTCTCCCATAAAAAGAAATTGATCAGGGAACTATATTTGAATTAAGACATATTAAATCGATGACAGATACATATCATGCTGTGTTTAACAAGAGTTGTACAAGGAGGCGGGTTCCAGATTCCACACGGCTCTGCTGTAGCATAATCCACATTTTTACAGTCTTTCCTTCATGCCTCCATCCATTAAACCATTAAGTTTTAGCAATTCAATAAAACAAAGCAGCTATAATTTTGACGAAAAGCCATTTTGAAGGGGGTGGAGGTACTCATTTTACTGCACAATAAAATTGCTCAAAGGTCTATATTATAAACCAGGTTGTCGTTATTTTCTTTATTCAGTTTTTGGGTTTAGTTTGTTTTGCTGATAACCTGCAGGAGTGAACTCTGAGTTGTTATTACTGTCAGTATGGACATTCATTGTCAGTCAAGAGGGTGACAGAAAGGGAAATCTTTTGAAATGTCCTTTCGAGGAAATGAAGATAGTGGTAGTAACTCCCAGTGAGACACTTCTTTATACACCATCTATACAGATGGCACAGCTCTCCACCAACCTTCCCATGGTTGGTTCAGATATTTAAGTCTATGAAACAACTCATCAAAGAATTCCTCTCCCCAAATACAGATGTGGGTTTGATTACTGCCACTGTGCGGGTGTGTTTCTGCTCATGCTCTTTGCATTTTCCCTAGATTTAAACTTCATTTAAGCTAAAAGAAAAAGGCATTTGGAATGTGATGGCATGGTTGTCTTTGTTTGGTTGTCAGCTTTATAAGAAAAATGACATTCCCAAGGTTGATAGGGAGGCTCCTGCAGCATGGTTCACATCGATGTCAATGGTGCTAGCAAATCAACTCTTTTGAAATAATACTTATTTCTTTTGAGGGCTATGATCTGATGACAGCTTTTGGGGGCTTGATCTTTACTCAAACTGCAAGTGAATTAAGGTCGAACATGGTTTTTTTGCCTTCCTGCCTCCTACCTCCCATCCACCCCCCCACTCTCCATCTCTGGATTTTTTTGGTGGGGGGTGAATCTTATTTGATTTGTTTCGGCTACTTCATAGATGATTTTAATGAAGGGACCAAAATATTTTTGCTCGAGCTAGAGCATCTTAGACTATCACCAAATTAAAAATATTTTATTAAAATAAAAAAACAAATGACTTTGGTCAACTGAAACACCTATTTAAGCAGGGAGGTCCCACATATTTCTCCCCTGGTGCTGGCCATGATGCAAGGACCTACTTAGATTTTAAAAACTGGTTTGGTGGAAAATGGATGCAAAGAAATAGCATTCGCTAAAACTCAGGGTGTGGGATCCTAGATTTTTAAATTTTCAAGCATGGCATTTCAGTTTAAGAAGGAGGAAGCTATTATATTAATAAATAGGCAAGATACTTACTGATTTTAAATTATTTTATTTGGTCTATTCCAACTTGTGGTCCATCCAGAGAAACTGAGGCACATATGAGAAGTTCTTTCTGGGCAGGAAGGAGACATTCTGCTTAAAGAAATTATTTAATGACTTCATTTAGGAGAGATGCTATTTGGCCTTTTCTACCACTGTATCTCTGAGAGGCAAAAATTAGCTTCACCACCACCCTCCATATTCTCACCTCCTTGCCCCTCAGCAGAAATCTAGTTGGAAGTAGCATATCTAGAACCCACTAGCGGTGAGATTACATCTTGAGCTCATTCCTTTGAACCATGTTGAATGGCAACTCATGAGCTCAAATAGTCTAAGGAAGACTTCCTTTGGAGAAAGATTTATTACATTTTGAGTTAGTATTTTGTCAAGCTCCATCAGATTGTTTCGCAGCCAATAATAATTATTTAATAATCGTCCTCATCCGCCTCCAGTCTATATAGCACGTGGGCCCGGGGAAATAAGTTTCTGGCATCGCATGGCAGGATGGCCACTAGGTCCAGAGACCATCCAGGGATCATCCAAAAGCGGGAGTAGAAAGTGTTCGGGTACTACCATTTTTAGGTCCTTCCCCACCCCCAACCGCGTTGCTTTACCCATGACAGGAGGTCCTTTGACCCCTAGCAATTGGGTGCACTCTGGCCCGAAGCTAGCAGACGCTCTACGCCAGGCGCGTCGACCGAACGTTCGAAGGGGACTGAGTGCGCAGGCCGAGCGCAAACTTTCTGCAAGTGGAACTTGGGCATCCGGGAGGCAAACCGGAATGCAGAGCTCCTGGGGAGGAGGGGGCGCGAAGTGAAAGCGCAGGCGGTCTCAAGCACGAGGGCGGTTCCCCGCTGGGCCCAGAGCCTGAACCGGAGCCAATCGCGCAGCCGAGGCAGCTGCCAATCACAGGGCTCTCTCCAATCCCACCCGTGCCATTTCCAAAAATTCGGTCCCACTGTGCTGCTCAAATGTGGTGTTCACTCTGCCAATCGCTGGAGGATAGAAAGGGGACAAGAATAAGCAGTTAGGAGGCCAGGACACAAGAAGTTAAAGAGCTCCTAATATATACATGTTTTTGAAGGCGGCCAGAGAGAAAAAAAGTGCCCCCAGCGAGGGTCTATGGGCCTGATTGTATAGTTATGATGGAGCCCCCTTTGAGCAAGAGGAACCCGCCAGCGCTGAGATTAGCGGATTTGGCAACGGCTCAGGCCCAACAGCTTCAGAATATGACAGGCTTCCCGATGCTGGCCGTCCCGCCCGCCCACTCCCAACTCCGCGCCGCCACCGCACATCTTCACCCGCGAGACCCAGACACTGACCCCGGCGCGGCCAGCACTGCGCTCGGACTCGAGCACATGGCTCAGGCCAGTGGGCAGGGCCCCAGCCCTCCCGCTCAGGCGCTCCAGGGACAGCCCCAGCCTCCCGCGCCCGCCGTCCGCTCCGCCGCCTCAGGGGCGCACTCGGGCGCCCGCACCCACCCGGTCGGCGGGGGCAGCGGTGGCGCGCAGGCCTCGGCGCCCCCGCCTCCAGCCCCTCCTCTTCCTCCCTCCCAGTCCCCCTCTCCCCCTCCCCCGCCTCCTCCTTCTGCCCTCTCGGGCTACACCGCCACCAACAGTGGCGGCGGCGGCAGCAGCGGCAAAGGCCACAGCAGGGACTTCGTCCTCCGGAGGGACCTTTCCGCCACGGCCCCCGCGGCGGCCATGCACGGGGCCCCGCTCGGAGGGGAGCAGCGGTCCGGCAGCAGCTCCCCCCAGCACCCGACCCCTCCTCCCCACCCGGCCGGGATGTTCATCTCCGCCAGCGGCACCTACGCGGGCCGGGACGGTGGCGGCCCCGCGCTCTTTCCCGCGCTGCACGACTCCCCGGGGGCTCCTGGTGGCCACCCACTCAACGGCCAGATGCGCCTGGGGCTGGCGGCCGCTGCGGCGGCTGCGGCAGAGCTGTACGGCCGCGCCGAGCCACCCTTCGCTCCACGCTCAGGGGACGCGCACTACGGGGCGGTCGCGGCCGCCGCGGCCGCTGCCTTGCACGGCTACGGAGCCGTGAACTTAAACCTGAACCTAGCGGCAGCCGCAGCGGCCGCGGCGGCAGCAGGACCCGGGCCCCACCTGCAGCACCACGCGCCGCCCCCGGCGCCGCCGCCGGCGCCCGCGCAGCACCCGCACCACCCCCACCTCCCGGGGGCGGCCGGGGCCTTTCTGCGCTACATGCGGCAGCCAATCAAGCGGGAGCTCATCTGCAAATGGCTGGACCCGGAGGAGCTGGCTGGGCCGCCGCCGCCGCCTGCAGCCAGCGGTGCCAAGCCCTGCTCCAAAACTTTCGGCACAATGCACGAGCTGGTGAACCACGTCACGGTGGAGCACGTGGGCGGCCCGGAGCAGAGCAGCCACGTCTGCTTCTGGGAGGACTGTCCGCGTGAGGGCAAACCCTTCAAGGCCAAGTACAAACTCATCAACCACATCCGCGTGCACACCGGCGAGAAGCCTTTTCCCTGCCCGTTCCCGGGCTGCGGCAAGGTCTTCGCGCGCTCCGAGAACCTCAAGATCCACAAGCGCACTCATACAGGTGGGTGTCCGTCCCCGGCTGCGCCGCCGCCACCACCGCCTGCGCCGCCTCCTCGCCGCAATTTCGCCTTCCGCTCGCTTTCATTTTTCCCTCCTTCTGCTGCTTCTCCGCATACGTATAACCCGGACATGTGACTTTTTTTTTTCTCTCCCCCCCTCCTTTCTTTTTTTTTTTTTTTCCAATGGATAAGTAATTCGATAGTACACACAGGCCCCGCGCTGGCCTCCTTCTTGGCGGAGTCTCCAGCGCGCCCGCAGCCCCTCCGCCGGGACCCGCAAAGCGCTCCAGCAGCCACCGCCTCCGCCGCCGCCCCGGAGCAGCAGCCACAACAGGAAGGCACCCAGAACAGTCCGCAGCCCCCACGCGCCCGGCCCTGGGAAGTTCGGAGGCCCATGGGGAAGGGACCTCTGGCTCAAGTCGCCTAGTGGTACCTTTCTTCCCCACGGGACGCAGGCCACGAGCGACGGCTGCGTTGCCGAGATACGACGTGGGAGGGGCGCGTGGGATTTGCTGCGGTTTAGGGTCTAATCAGTGCGGCCTTACCCAGGAAGAAGGGTTTCGGGGCCAGTTGAGGAAGGCCTGAGGGAGGAGAGCACCATGGGACCTTAGGAGGTCTCCAGCCATTCTTAAATAAGCTCCAAATGGGCGCACATCCCACACTAGTTCACACATTCCTGACCTCGTGCACACGTCCCGGTGACACCAGGACCTCTCTTGCACATACACCCTCACTCAACACTTCATTTACATGCCTCATGCACCGGCTCCACCGGCCCTAACTATAGTGTGATGGGCACGGGGCTTTTGTCCTTTCCTGTGAGGCCTACCCCTCTCTCTGTGGAACTTGGGGAAATCTCCCAACGCCGTGACCATCCTCCTCCCATTGCACCCCTACATTGTGGCTCTGGTGAGGAAGACTGAGGTGTGGGGCCGTAGAGGGATGCACAATCGCGCCAGGCTGAAGCGCTGTGGAGCGCGAATGTAGTCGAGATTTATATGATAGGCAATATTACTCCTCCGAGGACACTTAGGTAACCCGAGTTTACATTCAATAATCACTTGACTGATTTATCTGCGCATCAGGGACGAAGAGGCAATCTCAAACATGGGCCCTTATGTATGGCCTCCGGCCTGAGGCTTTGAGATCTTCCGAGAGCATCCTGATTTGCAGCCCAGGGCCTTTCTCTTGTGGCCCTACACCTTGCAGGTCTCCCTCTGACTTGCAGGGCCTGCACAAGGACAGGACCATCTAGAAGTATGTTTTCCCTTGAGGCTTTTTTTTTTTTTTTTCTTCCCTTTCCGTAACTGGGATCAATCCTCTTTAATGACTTTTCCAAACGGAAACTTCCCATGAGACTGTCGTAAAAACAACCAGGACAGCTAAGGCAGCCGCATGCTCAACACTTCCCCCCACGCAGCCAGGGCTAAAGGGAACGTCAAAATGCTGTGCAGGTGGCTTTGGCCAGTGGACCTTACCTTGGAAGCTACTGGCAGCTGACCAAGGAGGAACTGACAAACTCCAATCATGGCTTTTGGGTTCCCTGACCCTACTGGTGGCAGCAAGTGGTAGCAGGATCTTTTTTTTTGGGGGGGGGGGCGTTCCACGTAACAGAATGTTACATCCCTCCCAGAGGACCTCTGGATTGGGGGGAATGGGATTGGGAACGGGATTCAATTCGTAATAAGCATGCTAGTAGTGTTAGGCTGTCCCAGGGCTTTCTGAGACAGGCCATCTCTACTTCCTTTGCCCCCTTTCCACACTGCCTTCCCTTGTCGGGTTATCTGGGATCCCAGAACAGATGAATCAAAGGTCTAATCCCCAGGCCACTCCTGAAGGCCTGGTTCCTGACCCACGTGCCCTCAGCTGCATTTATAACCTGTGTCTGGCCGGTGTCTAGAGGGAGTTGACAAGATTTAGGCCATATCCACACAACTCTTTGCTACAAGCACCAAGTCCCCCAAACTCTGCATAGTTCAATTTTGACATGACCTCACTGTCAGTGCCTGTACCGGAAACGCTGGGCACACCCAGCCCTTCTGGCTAGACCTTCCCAGGCCCCGAAACAACATTCTTCCCCTCTCTCCCACTGTCTTTCCTGCTGTCCACTGCCTTTCTCCTTCGTTGGATCCACTGCTCTTACTCCAGTGTCAGGAGGAACCAGCAAAATTCAAAACACTTGTTTTTCTCAATCCAAGATATGTAGGCTGCTCAGAATTTTGAAATGTTATGCATTTGCTTGGAATGTTTAAAACTACTTAAGCCTCTACATGGAAGGGATGCTTATTCGTATGTATAATACATGTACATAAATATGTAACACATAAGGTATATTTAAAGAATGCTATGTTAAATAAGGCTTACCTTGAACTTACAGTGTAATACAGAGATCCTGACAATTCTGATGTTCTGATAAGAAGGGATTAATTTTGATTTATTTCATCCCATGTGTAGAGAATTTTTAAAGGTTGTGATTATCATTGTGAGCTATGTATCCCTTCCACTGGTGGGATAATGTAGAAGATACATTTCCAGAATAGCTAATTTCATTTTTAAACAGAGTTTCTAGTTATGGAAAGTTGTACTTTAGGCATCCAAATACTTGGAGCTGTGTCATACTCCAGCATTGGAGCAGTTATCATTGATAAAGTACGAAAGAAAAAAGGCCTCATTGAAATATTTGTATGGAGAGAATAAGATAATTAACCACAGAGATTTCTCTACTCTTATGCCTTTTGAAATATATCATCCAAAGCAAAGACAATTGCTCTGTTCTGTGTCACAGCAGCTGGTGGTTTGTTTTGTTTTGTTTCATCCTCTCAATGGAAAAAAATTAGTATAAAAAAACAGTATTATGAGATGACTTATTTAGTGCTGGGCCTGACGACTTCAGCCTTACAAATACTGAGGTCGTAGGGAAATTCAGTGATAATGTAACCTGTTGTCATCTTATTTATTAAAAAACAAGGTGATTTGGCTAAATTTTCCTAGTTAACGGAGTGTTAAGCTGTCTCAGTTCCTGGAAATGTGGTCTTGTGTTTAAGGAGTTGTGTTCTTAAAGTGACAAATAAATTAAAAGAGGTGATAGGCCAAAGGACCTCAGCTTTAAAAAAAAAAAGCTTTTGATTATTAAGGGGTGAAGAAAGCTGTCAGGATAAGCTTCCTTGGCACAATGTAAGGAAGGTCTGCTGAGGCTCTGCTGTTTATTAGTGCCTGTTCCCTTAGACCTGGGAGTCACAGGGGTAGTGGGTGGAATGCAGAAGCCAGTGAGTGACCTCTGCTCAACAGGCTTTGTAAAAATCTCACAAGACTGTATGTTTCACAGGTGTCTTTATTGCTGAAGGAAGGTGTGTTCAGTTTTTCTCCTTGCTTTTTCCCACCAGTGAAATCTAGGGAGCATAACACGCCATTGCCGGCTTACTGTGGCCCTAAGCTACTGTAGATTAGTATATATCTTCCTGTTTGTTTTTATTTTTCTTTGATTCCCGCTCTGTACTCATTGTTTTGGAAATATGGTTTTATTGATGTTTATCTTAACAGGGGAGTCTTCCCACTTGCATTCTTCTCTTCAGACCCTAAGGGTGTTGTGGTAGGGGGTGGGTAGCATGAATCCCTTGGTGGCCTTCAGATTTCACTCTGGTGCTACAGGAGCTAACATCTGATTCTTCAGAACCCAAGTCCAAGCAAAGCCTCCTCCAGGCCAGTGGACACAGGCCAGTCCTTGCAGAGTCTCCCCCCTTGCATGCCTGGAGTACTGCACTTAGGAATAAAGCTGAGAGTTGTTCTTCAGGGGAGGGGGGCACAGGAATACACCCCACTTCTGTTCTAAGATGTCTTCAAATAAGAGGTCTCTGGAAAGCCATTGTTAACCTTTCCTGTGTTTTGTTACAGGGGAAAAGCCTTTCAAATGTGAATTTGATGGCTGTGACAGGAAGTTTGCCAATAGCAGTGATCGAAAGAAACACTCCCATGTGCACACCAGCGACAAGCCCTACTACTGTAAGATTCGAGGCTGTGATAAATCCTATACACACCCAAGCTCTCTGAGGAAGCACATGAAGATTCACTGCAAGTCCCCCCCACCCTCTCCAGGAGCCCTTGGTTACTCATCAATGGGGACTCCCGTGGGTGACACTTTGTCCCCTGTGCTGGACCCAACCAGGAATCGATCCAGCACTCTGTCCCCTCAGGTGACCAACCTCAATGAGTGGTATGTTTGCCAGGCCAGTGGGGCCCCCAGCCACCTCCACACCCCTTCCAGCAATGGAACCACCTCTGAGTCTGAAGACGAGGAAATGTACGGGAATCCTGAAGTTGTACGGACGATACATTAGAATGATTATTAATAAGTCAGATAGTAAGTGGGAGTCCTTGGACCATATCCTAACCTGAGACAATGCCGAGCCCGAGACAGACTGGTGACTCAGAGGACTTGCCACCGGGTCTAATTAGCCCTATTTATTCAGTATGAAACCCTATGGTGTTTATACATTTAATTAATTTAATTAAGATATTTGGGTTTTTTTTTCTCTTTCTCCTAAAAAAAAAAAAAAACAAAAACAAGACAAAAAACAAACAAACAAAAAAACAGGACTGGAGATGCAGCTCAGTGGTAGAGCGCTTGCCTAACATGCATGAGGCCCTGGGTTCAATCTCTAGCACTGAAAAAAAATAGTACTAGCAAACAAATAAAAAACTAAGCAAGCTGGACTTGTCCATTGCAGTGGGACAGGCCTGGAGGCAGAGTCTGTTGAGGAAAATTAGTGGAGAAATTGAAATATACACTGCCAATACAATATGAGTGTGTGTGTATGTGTGAGTATATCTATTAAATAGGAAAAAAAAAAGAACATTAAGTCAGACCTTAACACATCAACCAGGCTCTCTCCATGTCTCGGAGTGCCTCTCAGATGCCTTTGACACCATAATGAGGGCTGTTTTTGAGCCTTCTTATAGAGACCTAATTCTGCGAAGGCCTCTTGATTGTAAAACACACTTGCTGCATTGACAACAGATCTTGGACTGTGCCTGTATCCAAAGTCTTTGTATAAAAAGACAAACAAAACTTTAATTTCTAATATTTATCATTCTAATTCCTGTGCTTTTATTACCAACCTCACTGTAACATGATATTTTTTATACAGGGTTGTTCAGTATCTTTCCTTGTGTGACTTAGAAAAAAAAAAGAAATAAAAAAAGCAAGGTGTATCCACCTTGATACATCACCCTATATCATGCTACTGTGATTGTCTGGGCAGAAACAGAAGAGGATCTGCTGAGACAGACAACTGGGAAACTGTGATCTTTTGTAAATTAGAAGTAATTCCAGTGCTTTCCTTCCTCTGCTGGGTTGTGTAGTCCTTTTGTTTTTAAATTGGGAATTTCAGATGCTGCTCTTGATGCCTCCTAACTTATGAGTTATGCTTTGACCATGAGTCTTTTGGGTTGCCAACATAGTGTGCACAGTAAAGGCCAAGGAGGTGCTATGGTGGCATCCTGCCTGTTTTTTTAAAGGCCACCTCTCCTTTTATGCTACTGTATCAACCTTTTTAAAAGTTATTTTTAATATATTTCTTTCACCTGCGCCATGAGCACCAAATCCTCCTCCATTTGAAAATGACAGTGTGAAGTGTAAGATTTACTTACAAGAGGGGGAGTTGCTGTACATGTTAAATTTTTTAAAAGGTTTATAGTTACCACCAAACACTGATGAATGTGTGACCTTTGCCAGAGCTGTCAAGCCAGGACACAAAGGGTCAAGGACCTAGGACAATAACTCTTGGTCAGTTTATGCTCAGTTGGTACAACACATCTCCTGTGCAAACTGTAGCCCAGCAGATACACCACACACATATACTAAAGAGCACTAATTTATCCTCAGAGACCTTGAAGACACCATTGTCGCCCCCACCCCCAGGATTTTTAGAAATCTGTTTTGTGTGCTGTGTTTGATGTAGTCTTGTCATTGTTAATAAGTGTCTGTGAATACTTTTATTTGTATAGTTTTTTAATTAATTTATTTTTTAAAGATTCTTTTCTTTTTCTGGAAGAGTTCAAAGCACACCAAAGAAATATATTATACATTTTGGTGAAAGACTGTCATTTATGATCCATGGTTTATTTAAGAAAAAGGAAAAGTGGAAAAATATAAGATATATTTTTAAGCTTACTTGAATGGACAAGGTAATGTGAAAACCCGAGACTCTTCCTGCATGTCTTTTTGCCTCGTGTTGATGAAATTATAGTTTATAGATATATTTCTAGTACAATGCATGGTGCTGTTACATGGACACCTTTTAATGTTGTCTTCAGATTGTCACAGTAAATATGACACATGCAAACTCCTTTACAGAGAAAGACTTGCCACTTGAATATAAGATAATTCTACATTTTAAAAGTTTATTTGATTTTTTTTTCCCTCCCGTTATTCACTTTCAGAGTTCTTTCAAATAAGAAAGAGAAGGTCTGAACTTGAGAGGGATAACTTATGTACTGTAAATTGTTTAGAACAAAATATTCCTGATGTATGAGTTGTTTTATTTATACAACTTTTTCAATGGTAGTTTGCACTATTCTTTATCATGTTACAGGTTTATTTATTATGAAAGAAAGGAATATGTATTTTATGTATTTTGCCATGCATAGGTTAACTCTGCCACAGATTTATTGGTTCCTGATAACACCGAAAATAAAACCTTAAAGTGTGTACCTTCATTAGAAAGAAAATGGGAATGATGATGGAATGACAAATGTAATAAAGGTATTATTCCTATGTATTGCTACATTTTACCCAGTGGCATATCTCAGTCATTCTTTTAAAACAGACCAGTTGCTATGGTAGTGAACATTGGATTACCCTTCCCTGATTTCTTACCAGCTCCCAAAAGGAGGAGGGAGGGTTGGCTTACTTATAGTTTAATCTAGAACAGTGGTTCTCAACCTTCCTAATGCTGGGACCCTTTAACACAGTCCTTTCAACCATAGTGACCACAACCATAAAATTATTTTTATTGCTATTTAATAACTATAATTTTGTTACTGTTAAGAATCATAATGTAAATGTATGTGTTTCCTGTTGATCTTTGGCAATCCCTGTGAAAGGATTGTTCAACTCCAAAGGGGCCACAACCCACAGGTTGAGAACCACTGATCTAGAAATCCCAAGGAATTTATGAAAACAAATCCCTGCAGGTTACAAGTACAGTTGTACAAATCTCAGTGCCAGTCCCTTCTGAGTTTAGTGACTGATCTGAAGAAAAAGTGAAATGAGCACTTTCTGGTGCACAGCCTCCACTCTGAGAGGAAGAAAAAAAGAAAAACTAATTTTGAAAATAAAAAAAATAAATAAAAGAAACTTACAGACATAAGGTAGGTAACAGCAGAACTGCTCATAAACTATTTATAATTACATAATGAAATAGACAAATGGGTACCAAATCATCTCATAGCAGGTCATAGAACAACAAGGAGATCAAATTACAATTTAAGTTGATTTTAGAGGGTGTAACTTAAGGTTAGCATTTTGGAGTAGGTGTTAAGCAGTTCTTTAATAGCAACAAAATATTCCAGTGGCTCAAATTGATATGTTTGGGAATGCATGTTAGCAGGCCTGGCTGTTTGTTTTTGTGTTCACCACTACAAAACAGATAAAAGGCAAGTATTTAAAAAACAATTGGTCTCAAAAAAGGTTATAGTGGCTTTTCAAAGTCAGGTCTGTTAAATGCAGTAAAGGTGAAACAGGTTGCCAAGAGTTGTTTTAAGGCTGATGACAATAACCAGCACACGAAGGGGGGTTCCAATCAATGGGAAAACTTACAGCTCTCTAATGAAGTTTCTCCTGAAAAGAAGAGTGGACACAAAGCCACCAAGACATGAATCATTCATGGGAAATATAAAAGATAAAAGATATCTGACAGTGAGCACAGCCTTGTATAGAGTGTATAAAACAAGTTTCCCCTTCTTATTTTCTGCTTTAAACGCACAATCTCCCACTCCCAGCGTCCTCTGTCCAGTCTATAGAGTTAAAATTGACCACTGCTCGTCCTGAGCCACTTCAAAGTAATTTAGTCCAGAACGGAAGGCTTGGCGCTTGGACAATCTTCATGGTGTGTTAAGATTTCTATGGCAATTGGCAAGCAAGACGTTCCCATCTGAATATATCTCAAAGAAAGCCACTTATTGACACTAAGTTGGCTATCATCAAAGACTTCATCTTCCCTCTGCAAAAAAACGTGGCCTTTTGCAAACACTAAATCGGCCACTTTTGTTTTCCAGGCCAGGAGGCTCTTCAAACACAGGGTTTTTCCTCGTTTATATATTTCTCCTATTCAAATGTTCTTTAGTAAAACGAATGCCAGGGAAGTCTAAGGTGCTTAGAGAGCTACAGGGTGGGAATTCTCTGGAGTTGGAGATGGCCACACAAGGGCCCTGGCCCTGGGGCCTGAAAGCCTTGCAAGCTGGGCCCAACTGCCTTCCCACTGAATATTTAGATTACAGTCTCATAATTGATATATTTGAGTTTGTGGGAGCTTTTGGAGACGTGCTTTTTTCTGAATCATCTCCGTCTGTGCTGTGACTCGAGGGCAGGATGCCGGCCACCACTCAGCATAGGTCCCAGTGTGGTTAGGACTGCAACCTCAGAGGAGGGGTTAAAAGAGAGGATTGCATTTCCCAAGTGGTCACCTTAAGTCAGAGAAAAGGGAACCCAGCACTAGGCAGACAAAACAACCCACAGACTTAAGAATCTATCCATCTGCCAATGGTTTACCCAAACACCACCGGTGACCTCAGGAACCTTCCGGGTCTGGAAGGACGGAGAACCACCAGAGAAAGCACCCTGGGGTGGCCAGCACACTTCCCCTCCCTGTGAACAAAACTTCTTAGAGACCTCACGCCCACGCAGGAACATCCCAGAGCACACATTCACACACCACCTAAGTGCCTAATCAGGCAGGGAGAAGTTCAAAGACATGTTCTTTGAAATTCAAACTAGTGTTTTTATGGTACATCCACACAGAGAGTCAGGATTGCTATGGCAATGGGCAGGGCCAGGAGAGTCGCTGGCAGGCTGTCCACAGCAATTTGAGACACTCTATTAAGATACAGTTGCAGTGACCCTTACTTTCATGGCCAGTTAGTTCAGTCAATTCTCACCTCATCAGAAACACATACACAAAGATTATAAATATATGATATATGTGTACATATCATATATTAGCTTTTTGTTGTTAATGATGATTCCCCTATAGAACCTCCTGGCTTGAAAGAAAGGAGAAAGAATGGAGAGAGGAGAGAAAGCGCAGTGGGGGTGGGGGTAGTGATGTCACAGGGTAAGGAGTGAGAGGCAGGGGAGCCTGATCCCCAGTACCTCTGCCTTCTCTCCCCACCTAACCACTTTTATTTGCAGAGCGATTGTTCTTTGTTTATTTAATACAAGTACTGTGTGAATAGTGAAAAATAAACACGATGAAAAATAACCAAACAGATGATTCCTCGGAGTGAAAAAGCCCGGACTTAATAAAAGTGCGAAGCAGTCACTGCTCAATGAGAAACGCTTTGAAGTGGAACTTATTATAAGAGGGATACTTCAGGGTTGCCTTAACGACGCCGCTGAATCGAAAGCGCTCGCCTTTGTCAGCGATTTGTTCTCCTTTGCTGGGGTGCCCGGAGAAATTACTTACATGGGCTGCCTTAACATGCGGCCTGCAAATCAGTAACTTTGCAGCTCAGACTTGCAGACGCCACTGGGCCACCGACAAAAAGAAGTCAGAGGGGAAATGCACCAACCTTTCAGGCCGAGTCTCTGGGGATGGGGCTCACGGGCGTGTTGGGGCGGCAGATAAGAAGTATTACAACCTGGCCCCCTCACCCGAGCTCCCCACGCTAGCTCCCTGGCTCAAACTGGGAGCAGGTCCTGGGGCCTCTATCCCTAGGTGATCCAGGCTCCTGCGGCTCCCGGGCCCTCCAGCTAGGGGCGCTCTAGGGCACGCAGGCCCAGAGCCGTATTTTCCCAGAAGTCCGGGCCATATTTAATAAGGGTCGTTCATCACTCAGGCGCTTTGAAGGGTCGCCTCCAGCTCTGTGCCCATTAGAAAGGCGGAGGTGACATTTAAACTCCGTTTTCAAGGATTGCGGGGGGATTTCATTGAAAAGGCAACTCGTTTGTCTTAGGAGTCTGGAAACAACCCCCTTCTCCCTCCTTTTGACCACATGGCATAACTCAAAAACAATAGTTCAAAAGTGAAATGGCATCGTGGTGTTCACTGGGAGACAGGCCCCCATCTAGCACCAGAGAAAGGGGTAGTCCTCAAGACAATGTGCTTTTTGTGTCCAACTCTGTCACGAGGATTGTGTTGTTTGCTTTGGAGGCTGCGCCTGTTATACTGGCCTGAAAGTGCTTGTGTTAAACAAGAGTTATGAGTCATCCAAAACAACAAACATTTTGATTTTCTTTGCCTAAAGGGCTTTCCCTGGCTATGGGCACCGTGAAAAAATAATGTCCTTGCTGAGAAAGGAACACCAGTAGTTGCATTACAAGCGGCCGCATTAAATATTGACTGACACGGGGAAGGAGCTTGTCGAGGGGCACTCAGCCTTAAAGTCTTCGGTGGCTGCTGAACTATTTAAGATGGTATTAATTAAGGCAGCTTCGGATGCTGTGGAGCCGACCGGGCCCCTGGGCCACGCTCTGTCAATGGGCCTGTGTCCCCAGGCTCTGCTTACGGGTTGGCTGAAATGTCACTTCTCATTTGTAGGCTGAAGAGAAGTGACCATCCTACACTGAGGGCGTCGGGAATGCAGTCAGCAGCCGTGGTTAAAAGAGTTTGAGGGATTGGGGTGAAGAAAGAGGAGATGAGGATAAAATCTGAACAGATGTTAGGAAGGGGGAGGAGGGTGAACCCCGTGCCCAAGCCCTCTCTGGGCACAAAGGCCACTTGGGTCCTGCAGGGTTTGGGTACACCCTCTTTTTTTATCCATCCTGTGTAGAGAAAATTAAAACACTAGTCCTGCAAAAATCCATTAACCAGTCTGGCTCCTACAAAGAAAGACAGAAGCTTGGTGAAAACAAGCTTCTTAACTAAAGCTCCCAGCTCCCTCTAGGTCCCCTTTGCAGGTCACAAACAGATAGAGGTCCCAGGACCCCAGCCAAAACTCTTCAGGTAGAGAAACTGAGGCCTCAGGTAAGGCTGCAAAACCGTTTCCATCACTGTTCTCTCAGGAATGGAAGTTGAAATCAGAGGTCCAAACACAGAAGCCAAGTTCTGTTTAAAGTGAACCCACACACAAACCCAAATAGATATTCATTTCAGCTTTTGGAAATTTCTAGAAAGGGCAGAAAAAAAGAAAATCAGGAAAGAAGCCTATGGCCAACTAACTATGGTATAAATGAATTCATGCTTCAAGGATAGGTTGACTATGGCTTCTCAATGAGGAGAGGCCAGAGCATGCTGGCAGATTGATTTCTGAAGTCCCCTCCCCCACTTCCTCCCTGTCTCAGGGTGTGGAATTCCAGCTGGGTTTGCCTTTCCTTTCACACAAGGCCCCTAGCAGGTGAATGGATACAGTCACTCTTTCCTCTCTGGGCCTGAGTAATTTGGACTCTTGCTGTCTATCAGACGGCTTTTGTATCTTTAACTGTAAATCTATTTGCAGCGTTTGATTTTCCCATCTTGGATATGCTTCCTCCATCCACTCCAAGGCTCTGTCTGACCTTTTGGATAAGGAAGGTCACATTTCCCACCAAGAGCCCATGCTGTAAAAACCAAGAACCTGTACCCTTTCACCTCAACTCGGGCTATGTTTCTGAGGAAAGATAGGGAAGAGGAGAACTTATCAACCCTAGAAAGCAGGCCTAGGCTCTCCTATCCTTTGGGACCTGCAGGTAAAGCACTAGGGCAACCGGTATGCCTGGTTGGGTCAGCACTGGGGTGGGGACAGGGACAGAGGCTCTTCTCCCACAAAACTGAGGCTGTTAGACCTGAGCCTTCCCCCCCACACACACACACTTTCATTCATTTTCTTAGTTCGGTCTCTCTATTTCTATACCCTTTTCGTACAAACAAGGAAGGACAGGTAAGGAACGGGGAAAAAAAGGTGGCCTTTTGACCTGAAACACACCCAAACAACTCACACACACCACCGGCAGTGCACTGGGCACTCACTTGGGTTCCAGGCGCCTTGCCAAGAGCGCTCGGGCACCCTGCATGGCACACTGGCTGAAGTTCCTGTAAGTGGCGGGGGGTGGGGTGAGGAAGGAGGGGTGGGCAGCAGTGCAGGCAGCCGACTGCTGGCGAAGCGCAGAAGTTCTGTGCTCAACTTCGCGGCTCTTAAAGAGAACCAGGATCCCTCTGGAGAGGCCCTTGGGAGCTGGCGGCAGGGCTGGGAGAGGCGTGGGTAAGCTGGCTGGCGCGGGGTGCGGACGGTGGGACACCAGGGCGCGACAGGAGGAGGGAGCGAGGGTGCCCGCGGCCGGCCCAGCGCTTGGAGAAAGTCAGCCGGAGCAGCTGTGACTTCACCTATTAGCCCCGATGTCTTTCGGAGGAGCCTGGTGGAGTTAAACAGCCCACAATGGGCGCTCTGGGGCGCCTCCAGCCTGACCTCCACCCGGGTTTAATAGTTTCATAGGAACGTCATTAAATCAATTACTTAGTGAGCACATCATCATTTATTTGTAATTAGCAGCGAGGAGCGCGTTCTCTCCCCCAGCCCGCGGCCCGGGTCCCAGCGGGGTTGGCGAGTTGTGCAAGCACTTTTGTTTGCTTGAGTGTTGACTCTCGGCATTATTCGGCCGGGGTAATCTTTACATCTTAATCTAGCATTCAGGGGGCGAAGGGAAAACAAACAGGGCGCAGGCCGGAGGCCAGCCCTGCAGGCCCAGCCTTGTCCCATAACTCAGCCTTTGCGGGATGCGCCGGCCACACCTCTGCGGCCTCCTCTTCTCTCCCTGGGAGCTGAAAAAACAGAGGGGCAAAACAGGACGGAGGCAGACCAGGGGAACCTAGGAGGAAAGTGGCCACAGTAGAGGAGAACCACAGGCCTGCAAAGAGAGTACAAAAGGAAATCGGCCGGCTTGTGTATGTGTGCGGGCGTTGTTGGAGGGGAAATCCGTGCGTGAGCGCGTGTGCTTGTGAGTGTGCGCGCAGGTTGTGCGTGGCATTCCATGCAACTCGGAGCCTGAGGTGCGGGCCTGGCATTGCTTGGAGACAGCTCGCTGGGTGTCGCCATAGTAAAAGTGCTATGATTTGGAGGCTGCAGCCCCAGGCGCAGCTTGGCCACAGCCTCCAAATGAAGTAGGGGTAAGGTTAGCAAAGAATCGAGATGTCACTGAAAGCCAGGCCAGAGCCTGCACGTGCGGAGACGCGAGTAATGGCCCAGCGAGGAGTCGTGTTTCCTTTCCCCACACACAGCAACTCTGGCCAAGTTCTGTGCAGTCTAAGCAGTTTCAGCTGCTTGCGCCAGGATGGTGAGCAACACGCCCCTGCATCCTTGCTGCAGTCCAGCACTCTGATCCAAGTTGGATCACTCAACTTCTGTGGGGGATTCCAGCTCAGGAAATGGAGGAGGCCCTGCTGCAGGGGTCATTGACAATCGGGCTGGGTTCCCAAAGTGTGAAGAACAGTAGTTAGGAAAAGGCGCATACACTTTATCCCCACACTTATCTTCCGGAAGATATGGTGGCTAGTGTCCTCTGGGCAGTTATCTAGGTACTCTCCTTGGGTATGTGAGTTTCCTGGATTTCTACACTCATGGACTGGTTCCTTAAGAATGTTGTGTTGGGGCAGGCCCTGAATGTGTAGAATAGCTGCTGTCCCGACAGGTGGTATTTCAGAATCTGGAAAGTTGGTATGGGCTCTAGAAGAGCCTAGGCTCCAAGGGTGGCCCAGGGTACAGAAGGAATGCTGGAGTGGCCTCTGGGTCTCTCTGCTCTGCTAGCTGTGTCTGGGTGGACACGTGTGAGGCTGTGAATACTCTTGGCACAGTGGCTCACCTTGCTAGAGACCCTGTCCTGAATACTTTAGTCTAAGAGCCAATAACAACTCTTTTGCTCCATTCAGTCTCTTCTCCTGGTTTTCCTTCTTTTCCTCCGGTTTCTGTTCCTTTTACCACGACCACCACCCCCATTTTCTTCAAAGTTGACTCAGATCATGCTGTTCTCTACCCCAGGGATTCCCAACCTTAGGGATTCTTTGCCTGTATGAGCAAAGGCTAGAGGGCTGACTACTGGGATCCTGTTTTAAATGGGCTTTTCAGCTTCTGTGGATGGATGAGATTTACTGGGCTGTTGACTGCTGAGGACCAACCCGTTGTCTGGGAAACCAACCCAACCTGGGAAACTAAAATGCATCTAGATAAGCACTTTCAACTAGCTGTCAATCATCTTGAAGAAGCAGGTTTTAAAATATAAAAAGCAATGTTTTCACTTCGCATGTTTCTCTTTGATGGGTCTAGACTGAAGCACTGTGGCCAGACTTTCCAAAATTACCATGAAATATAAATGGGCAGCAAAACAGGACTTTCTCAAAACTCTCTGAAACCCCAACATAGCAACACAAAGTCTCTTTACAGTAGTATGTTGTACATACTTCTCTAGTGTGAGAAACATGTTGAAGTGTAAAATGTACATATGGCCAATCCAGGCTACACACACACACACTGATAGCATATATAAGTCAAATTGTTGGAGTAGAGAGATCAAGAGTTCAAGAATAACTTGGGCTACAGAAGCCTTATCTGTAAAAATGAGAGAAAAAGAAAATAAAGAAGGTTGTACTATACAGCCCAGATCGGCCTTCAACTGGCAATCTTCCCATCTTAGTCACCCAGGAGTTAGGATTGTGGGTGTGTACTTCTGTGACCCCTGGGAACCTTTTAAAATATATATAATTTATTTTTATTTTATGTTCATTGGTGTTTTGCCAGCAGGTATGTCTATGTGAGGGTGTGAGAAGCCTGGAGACTGAGTTACAGATAGGTGTGAATTGCCATGGGGTGCTAGGAATTGAACCTGAGTCTTGTGGGAGAGTGGTTACTATTCTTAATTGCTGGGCCATCTCTTTAGCAGCATCTCCCCCTCCCCCCCACCCCTCACCCCTTTTTTAAGATTGGGTTTCATGTATGTCAGGCTTGCCTCAAACTGACCTTGTAGGGCAAACTTGTACTTAGGGTTCTTTCCTTCTGCTTCCAGGCATCTACCAACACTTCTGGTTTATTGGTCCTAGGGACTGAATTTAGAGCTTTATGCTTGGAAGGATTCTGATGATTGAGCTACAAACCCAATTCCAAGAACCTGATTTTGTTTGTTTGTTTGTTTTAATTCTAATCTTATATAAGAGCAGGGCCCACACATTCTAGATCTGACTAGATTTAGGATAGCCTTGAATGAAGCAAGACTGAAAAAGACTACATCTAAAATTAAATTAAATTAAAATGTAATTCACCCTTAACTTGTCTTTCTACTCTCCACCCCCTCTTCAACCTCCTACACTGTTTAATAAAACAGCATTCTCTTGAGAAAGGAAGGCAAATCTGAGAAGCATTTCATGAGCTGGCAGGGAATTTGGTGCAGTGGTTGATTTAGAAAATCTGATGGTGCCTGTGAGGTTTCCTTAGTGATAGTCACATTGTGAATCTCTCTTTGGGATCCAAGTCCTATAGCTTTGAACCTGTGATCTGACTCTCTTCTGTGACATTCTAGTCTGACTCCACTTTTATAGGGCAACCCTTTACTGTCTGTCCCACTGAGTGGTCCCATCAATGGGGACCCTGCAGACATCTTTCCTTCCCCTTCATTTCCTTGCCATTGGGTCCCTCAGTCTCCAAACAATGAGGTATCATACTGACTGCCATTTCTTCCAGAGGCGTATCTTGTCACTGGCTTTGGATCTCATCTTCCTGCCTAGTACAGAGTAGGGTTGGTATTGCCATTTTAAAAAATAATTTATTATGTTTATTTTATGTGCATTGGTGTTTTTCTTTTGTGTGTATGTGTGTTGGGTCCCCTGGAACTGGAGTTACAGGCAGCTGTGAGCTGCCATGTGGGTGCTGGAGACTGAAGCCAGATCTTCTAGAAGAACAGCCAATGCTCTTAACAGTTTAGCCATCTCTCCAGTCCTGACAATTTTTAAAGTTCAAAGCCAGGGCAACACTGTGCAACTGGACCCTAGATTCGTGGTGCAGTGGCTTTGGTTGATGACATTCAAACAGAGGTTTAGGGATAGCCAATGCTAACAATGTTAGTTTCATCTATGGATGGGGCCAGAGCTTTGAGGTATTTGGTGTTAAATAAACTAACCTCAAGGAGCAAGGATTAATAAGCCTATGTCCAGGCAGGTGACTATCTTGCTAAGGAGAGAAACTTGTAGGTGGGCTCAGGCCTGAGACCCTGAACTATCAGTGGTTCTCTACTTAAACCTGATGGGGGGGGGAGGGGAAGGAGGAATGGCTCCAGGAAAGCAGTCCTGAGAGGCTGGGAGCAGGAAAATTCCTACACCTCTGCACCTGACCTTCCTCCAGCTGCAGGCTTCAACACTATGTCCTCTGTAAAACCAGGGCACTGGAATGATCCAGAGACTTTGGAAATGTGTCTTCAAAGAACTTGTATGTCTTCACCTCTGCCAGGAGATGGAATTATGTGTGCTCAACTCAACCTGGTGCTGTGTCCCACTGAGTGGAACAGGAAAACACCATGAAAAGGGTCGTTCCGGGTCCCTTAAATTACCTTTCAAGATTGCAAGGAGGTTTTATATATTTACTAAGGTTTTATTTTTATTTTTAATTATGTGTGTATGTGTGGTGGGAGATATGTGCACCTGAATGCAGATGTTTTCAGAGGTCATAGGCAACAGATTCCCCTGGGACTGGAGTTACAGGCGGTTGTAAGCTGCACATCGTGGGGGTTGGGAACTGAACTCAGATCTGCTGATGGTGTGGGATCTTACTGTCAAATCATCACTCTGGCCCCAGAGAGGCAGGTGTGTGTGTGTGTGTGTGTGTGTGTGTGTGTGTGTGTGTGTGTGTATGTGTGTGTAAATAAAAATACATATTTAGCATTTGTGTAAGTGTGTATAGACATGCATGCCACAGTGTGGGGGAGATCAGAGAACACTTTGCTTTACTTCCATTATGTGGGTTCTCAGGCTCAGGTCATCAGGTACTTAATGAGCCATTTTACCAGTTCCTGAAATTAGTTTTCAGTGGACTGCTTGAATCCATTTCAATAATTTTCAGTTGTGTAGTTCAATATTGTTGAATATAGTCACAGGTTTTTGAACCCATCACCACCCTCTATCTCAGCAACTTTTGTTTTTGAGGTAGGGTTTTACTCCATAGCCCAGGCTGGCCTTGAACTTCTGATCTCCCTGTTTCTACCTCTAGAGTGTTGAGGTTACAGGCCTGTGCTACCAGGCCTGGATGGGGATTGAACCCAGGTCTTCATGCCTACTACACCAGTGCCACCACCTGGGCTACCATCCTTAACCCCCTCAACAGCTTTTTTCATATTTTGACTGAGTCGTTGGAGTTCTGAAGCAGTGGTTTCTCCCTCCCCCTTGCCCCACATCCTCCTTTCTGCCTGAGTTTGACTACTCTAGGGAGCGGAGCTCATGCAGTGTCTATCCGCTCTTGTCTGGCTTATTTCACTTAACACAATGCCCTCATTTCATCTATGTTATAGCACACACCAGCACCTTTTTAAAATTTTGTTTTGTTTTTACGTGAATGTGGGTTTGTATGTATGCTACAGTATGTGAGCGGAGGTCAGAGGACAATCTGAGGAACTCAGTTCTCTCTTCCACGGTCCAGTAGGTCCTGGGGATCCAATCAAGTTGTCAGGCTTGGTCACAAGGACCTTTACCTGGTGAGCCGTCTGCTTTTTGCTGTTGTTATTATTAATGACTGAGTAATCTTCTATTACACGATATCATCGCTTTCTGCTGATTTGTTCCTTTGGTTACAGGGCTTTTTCTTGTCTCCACTTTGGGCAGGATAATGCTGCAAGCTTGTTTGATTGCTCTCTTAGGTATTGTGCGCCAAAGTCACAATCTACTTTCATAAAAAACAAACCCAGGTAAAGTACTTTGAGCAGAATTTCTGTCAAGAATATAAATATCAGCCAGTGTGCTGGGACACATCTTTAATTCTATCACTGTAGAGCAGATGGATCTCTGTAAGTTTGAGGACAGCCTACAGAATAAGCTCTAGGACAGCCAGGGCTATATGGAAAAACCTTGAAAAGGAAGGTAAGAAAAAGGCTGGAGAGATGGCTCAGCAGTTAGGAGCACTGACTGCTCTTCCAGAGGTCCTGAGTTTGATTCCCAGCATCCACGTGGCAGCTAACAACTGTCTGTAATTCCAAGATCTGACACCCTTACACAGTTATACATGCAGGCAAAACACCAACTTACATAAAATAAAAATAAATATTTTAAAAAAGGAAAAAGAATGAAAGAATGTAAGTATATAAGTATTAGATTTCTCACTTGGATCTGGCCTTCCAATGTGTCAGCAAAGTGCAGCTAGAATTCAAAGGTGAGGCAAGATATCATCGTTCAGTACTATGACATTTTCATCTTTGTGTGTATGAATGTTTATGATTTGAGAAGTTATGTGTATATTTGGTATGTGTGTGTGATATGTATGTATATGGGGTATGTGTGTGTAAGTAGGTGTGGTGTGTTTTTGTGTGTATGTATGTGTTTCAGAAGGTATGTGTGTAGCATGTGCATAGTATGTGTGTGGTATGTGTGTGTATGTGGTGTGTGATGTATGTATGTGCATGGTATGTATGTGTCTGGGGTGTCTATGGGTGGGTAAGTTTGTGTGGTGTGAGTTTTGTGTGTGTATTTGGGGAGGTATATGTGTGGTATGTATGTGTATGGAATGTGTGTGCAATATGTATGTATATGGGGTGTGTATATATATGTGTGTGTAAGTACATGGTGTGTTTGTTTGTGTTTGTGTACGTGTGTGTGTTGTATTGTGTGGGTGTGTGTGGGTTGTGTGTGTTGTATTGTGTGTGTGGGTTGTGTGTGTGTCCAGACCTACCAGCATTCCGGCTTTAGAGGAACTATTAACACATTAATATTATCAATAGCAGTCAGCACGCTAGCCATTAGGGATTTATGAAAACATCTGAAGCGAGTTGTTTCAAAGCGCTGAGTTGTTTTATAGTCAGTATTACATTTTATGACAGGCTCTTTTGCCAACGAAATGAGTGCATAAGAATCATACACAGTTCTATAGACGGAGACTGCTGCCCTGTCTGCCCTGCAAATTTGTGTTCCAGATCCCTAGGGAAACTTCTGTAAATTGCAGACAACTATTGACCCTTTGCTGAAGGGCCAGTCCTGGAACACGATAGGGAACATGCCCTAGTCCACCTAGATTTTCATTTCCCTCAACCTGAAAGCATTAATACAATAGCCAGAAAATCTGAACACTTTCAGGCGGTAGTGGTGGCCATAGCTCCTGCCTACCCCACTTCGCTCCTTTTTTCCCTTCCCCTTCTGATTTCCTGAGTTTCCTTTTTTGTTGGTTTAAGACAGGGTCTCTCTAGCCCAGGATAATCTGATCTTCATTGTGTAGCCCAGGCAGGTCTCAAACTTTTGATAATTCACCTTCCCCAGTCTCTAGAGTGCTGGGATTACAAGAGATAAACTACCAAATCCACCTTAATTTTGAGTATTAACAGGAGCAAATTCTCTGCATTAGGATGAAGTAGTTTGAACCGTCTCTTGAAGAGTGAGGCAGAAGAACAGGTCAATGTGTGAGCCCCAGCAACCACGTGATTGGATACCACTTGCTTCAGACATCCCATCTTCCCCATGACTCCTGCTTCTCATCCACCGAAGAGGAGGATCAGTATGGTGTGGGAGCCACAGTGGCCACAAAGAACAACACTCCGTTGATTTGCTTGCCAGGGCTTGTGGAGCCTCCCTGAGTGTCCACCTCTGGGACCTGAGCTAGTTTTGGAAAGTTCCCTCTTAACCTTCTCAGGAAGCACTGTTTGTAATACTTCACAGCAGCTGTTTAGCATTTCCCTACCTAGTTATTAAACAGAAAGGGAGTAAATTAAAATGGCAAAGTAAAATGAAATAAAAGGCGTCTTTTCTTTCCGTAAAGAGACAGCACCTAATTAAGAAATATTTGAATCCCACAAAAATGCAGGCTCTCGGGGGTGACATAAAACCTCTCCTTTTAAATCAGAAACAAAATCCAGAAAATTAGGGACAGATCCAAGAGGTAGTCCTTTAAAACAGATTTTTTCTTCATTGCTTCTCCTCACCCACAGTCCTGGAGGACTAAACAAGTTGTGTGACCTGAAGTTTTCCCAGCTGCTCCATCTAAGCCTCTAGCCAGCCTCCCCACCACTGGGCCCAGAGCCTTCAGCCTCAAACTCCTCCATAGGACAACTGAATCCCTGCTTCACCTTGGTCTCCTCCAGGCTATGCGGGTGTTTTATTTTTTTTTTTTCTTTTTTTTTTTTTAAAGAACTTTATTTATTTATTTGCCTTGGTGTTTTGCCTAGAACTGGAACTACAGACAGTTGTTAGCTGCCATGTGGGTGCTGGGAATCGAACCCGGGTCCTCTGGAAGAGCAGAGGGTGCTCTTAACCACTGAGCCATCTCTCCAGCCCCTATGCGGGTGTTTTAAACCGCACTCCCACATCCCTAATTCGTTTGTTTTTGACTGTTCTTTTCTGTTCCTTTTTCTCTCTTTTGAATTAACTCAGGCTGGTCTTGAACATAGGCTGTAATGGAGGATGACTTGGGGCCTCCCAGCCTGCCTTCACTACCTGAGTATGATATTTCAAGGCTGTGTTTGCCATGCCCAGCTATGGGTGTCAAGGACTGAATCCAGGGCTTCAGTGTGCTAGGCAAACCAGCACTGTACCAACTGAGTTGCATATTCCAGTCCTTCCTTCGGCAACATTTTTCTGGTTCCTTCAAGTAAAATAGCAAACTCATCTGTCTGCCAGTTCCTTACCCCCCCTCCCCTCCCAGTTCACTCTGGGCCCTTCTCCTCTCCATCTTGTTCTTGAGAAGACTCCAGGATAGCCGGTGGCTTCCTATTGCCCGCCACCCCGGAAGGCTCAGGCAGCCCTGCCCACTTTTCCTTCCCAGGTGTGGTGTCAGAACATACACACACCACGGGCCACTTTGCTCTCAGCCTCTGGTGATTTTTACACAGGAAACACCCACCTGGGGCTCCTGCAAGGGATAATAGCAAGTCTAAGGAATCCTAAACCTCAGGAAAGCCAAGACAGGAGCAGGTCAGGCAGGAGGGTCATCCATCCCGCCTTTCACTAAATTCTGTGGGAATTAGAGATGGGGATCATGAGATGGTTGGGGCATAGTTCTTCTGGTGACAGTCGTTTAATTCTATTTATTTTATTTTTTGCTATGTTGAGGATCAAAGCCAGAACATGCTGTTAGGCAAGTCCTTTACTGTCGACTGTAACCCCAGCCCTTGTTACTTCGTTATTTATTTTTCACTATAGAGCCCTTCCTAAGCAGACTAACTTGGCTTAGTCTGTGCTGATCATTATTGTCTCAGCCTCTCCCTGTTATCATTATTATTTTTCAGAAGCGATTTGGTCTTTGGGGATTTGTTTGCTTGTTTATTGTTGTTGCTTTTATTTTGCTGTTTGGGCTTATAATTAAGATGAAAGAAGAAAGTTAAGGGGCAGAACTAAGAAATTGTGCCTGGTGGTGGTGGTGATGGTGGTGATGGTGGTGGTGGTGGTGATGGTGATGGTGGTGATGGTGATAATGGTGGTGATGGTGGTGATGGTGATAATGGTGGTGGTGGTGGTAATGATGATGATGGTGATAATGGTGGTGATGATGATGATGGTGATAATGGTGGTGGTGGTGGTAATGATGATGATGGTGATAATGGTGGTGGTGGTGGTAATGATGATGATGGTGATAATGGTGGTGATGATGATGATGGTGATAATGGTGGTGGTGGTGGTAATGATGATGATGGTGATAATGGTGGTGGTGGTGATAATGGTGGTGGTGATGATGGTGGTGATGGTGATAATGGTGGTGATGGTGGTGATGGTGGTGATGGTGATAATGGTGGTGATGGTGGTGATGATGATGATGATAACGGTGGTGATGGTGGAGGTGAGGGGGGGTGGTGATGGTGGTGATGGTGATAACGGTGGTGGTGGTGGTGGTGAGGGTGGCACACACCTTTAATCCCAGCACTCTGAGGCAGAAGCAAATATATCTCTGTGAGCTTGAGGCCAGCCTGGTCTACAGAGTGAGTTCCAGCCCTGTCTTGGAGTGGGGGAGGGGAGAGAAGAGAAAATGCATTGATATATCTTGAAGTAGTCACAAATTTAAGAAATATATTGCAATAATTCACTTTAATTTTGCCTTCTTGGGATTGTCTCAAGCTTTAGATGGCTTAAAAATCCTGCACATTTCCTCCAGCTTCACAGTACAGAGGTAGAAACAGAGGACCCTAGGTTCCATCTTATTAAAACAATCAGAGAAAACTAGTTCTTCTTTTCAAGAATAAGGAGAGAGCTGTTTGCTGACTTTTCCTTTGAGGATGGAGCCTGCATTTGGTTTTGGTTTCTATAGGACAGAGCAGGCTCCCCTGACATGAGGGACAGGTACAAAGCTTGGGTGCCTTGGGGCCAGGCTGGCTGGCTGGGTCCTGAGCTGGGGATCCAGACCTTGGCCCAGTACTTCCTTTTCTTCTCAGAATCCTGTAGGCAGAAGTAGTTGCAAAGATGGCCTGATTTCCTTTCATACGCATTTTCAGATGCAAGTATTTCTGAGTAAAGTTTTGGGTGGAATTTCTAGAAAAGGGGTCATAGTAGTAAAACTAATCAAGTATCTGCATATTCTGTACCTATAAGGAGATTTCTTCTGCCTTCAAAATGCTTAGCGGGGACCTTGTCTCCATTCTTCTGAGGTAGGAACAGCCTGACTCTCCTCTACACTGAGATAATCAAAAGCATCACCAGACATTGCCAATGTCTTCTGAAGGGCAAAAAGCACTACCAATCAAAGATTCTGAGTGAGATACTTGCACATTATTGCAGCACTATTCACAATCATGGAATTTATGGGACCAACCTAGGAGCCCATCAACAGTGGAATGGATAAAGAAGATGCACAATGGAATCTTAATCAGCCATAACTAACAAAATGTCATTTGTAGAAAAACAGATGTGACCAGAGATGCTCTCAGAAAGACAAATACTGTGGTTTTTTTTTTTTTAGTGAATCCTCGTTAGTGTGGATCCTAGATTTTATATATCTGAAGTGAATGTAGAACTAAGGGGATGTGTAGGTGGCAGGGGATGGCAGTAAAATCAAAGTATAGTGCATATTTGCATGACAATGTCCTTATAAAGCCCAGTACTATGTATAATGAATTCAGAAAGAAAAAGATAAAGAGAGGAAGGAAGGAGGAAGGGAGGGAGGGAGGGAGGGAGGGAGGGAGGGAGGGAGATGAAAATGAGCTGGAGAACACTTATACAAACCACAGCACGATGATGTCAGTCAAAACACTGAAGCACAGAAAGTCATGAGTGCACATGCCAAGGCAGGTAAAGACAGCAAAGTACATACAGTTAAAGGAAGAGGAGAGGAGAGGGGAGGAGAGGAGAGGAGAGGGGAGGGGGAGAGAGAGAGAGAGAGAGACAGAGAGAGAGAGAGACAGAGAGAGAGAGAGACAGAGAGAGAGAGGAGAGAGTGTCCTTACATCAAGTGGGACCAGAGCTCATGTCAAGGAGGCTTTGGGTTAAACTTTTTTTTCATTTCTTTTGATGTCACATTTAGCTACTTCAAGCTCAGGATGTGGCTGAGGATGATTCTGACCCCAATTCACCTGTCTGCATGTCCCAAGTATTGGGGTTACAGGGATATAGCACCATTGATACGGTGTTGGGGTCAGACACCAGAGCGTCCTTCGTGGTAGATAAGCTCTCCACCAACTGAGCTGCATCCTTAGCTTAAAAAAAAAATATATTGAAGTAAAATTTTAGAACACAAATCTGCATTTTATTTGCACAATTCATTAGCATTGATTATTTTCATAATAGTGTATAATTACACTGCACTATTACCAAAACTTAGTGTATGATGAGTGGGTCATAGGGCTCAAACTCAGGACACTTCAGGTTACCACTGAGCTGCATACCTAGTCTTTTTGAGACTATCTCATTAAATTACTCAGATTGGCGTTGACTAATTTTGGTACGGCCTGATAATAATCCAACTGACTCAGTCTCCAGAGACAAGTCTTTTTCTCCACTCAAAACCAGAACTCTGTGACCAGTAAACAGTAATTTCCCAGCTCTCCTAATTCCTCCGTGGAGAGACTGATTTTAGTAAGAGCAGAATTCTTCATCCTCAGTAACAGGCAAAGACTGGCTGCAGCATTTTGTCAAAAGGAAGAAGTGAGTGAGCAGGAGTGGTTGCTAGGATCATCTTCTTGAAGCCTAGGGTGGAGGAAAAAAAAAAAAAAAAGAGCATGGAAGGGGGACCATGAAATGAAAGTATGAAATGGCACCTTTGAGAGTTCAAAAGTAAAACGAAGCTAGGAAAATTCTCAGGATTGATGGCCAAAATCCAATGCTCACTATTTGTACATTTGAAATTAAAATGAGACCAGTCAATAATGAAGACTGCCTTAAAAAACAAACAAACAAACAAACAAAAAAACCCTTTAAAATGTGAGCAGCTAGAGATGTAGCTCAGTTGGCAGTGTGCTTACATAGCATTCAAGAAGTCCTGGGTTTCATCCTCAGCACTGCATGCTCTAGGGGAAAGGGGGATGCTGGTAATCAGGACGTGGAGACAGAAGAACAATAGTTCAGCATCATCCTCAGCTCTGTAGTGAGTTAAAGTCCAGCCTAAGCTACGTGATATTCCATCTCAAAAAATATGATAAGATTACATATCTAAATTGTCATTTTAATTATGTGTGTGAGAGAGTGTGTGGAGGTCAGAGGTGAACAATGATACCTTCCTCATTTGTTCTTAGCTTTATATTTTTAAAATAGGGTTTCTCTTTGAACCTGGAGCTGGCCATTTGTTTTCTGCTGGGTTGGCTGATCCTCCCCTAACACAGGGCTACAAGCACCTGCCACCACCACGCCTGGCTTTTTACCTCGATGCTGGGGATCCACACTCAAGTCCTCAAGCTTGTGCGGCAAGCTTATGAGACCCACTGGATCATTTTCCTAGCCTCGTCTTACCTCATTTCAACTGGAAGATTCAACAGAATCACTAACATTAATTTTGTGCAATAATTACTCCCTTCTTCGGAGCTAATCACCTTCCTGTATCAAAGACTGAAGCCACTAAACACCATTTCCCCTCCTCCAGAAATGTTTAGAGGCTGATAGTGTGGTGTATAGTACATGGGATTGGTGGGGGAGAAGGAAGAAAGTATTGAGTATTACAGGATGCTAGTTGAAAGCAATGGCTAACTACACAACTCTATAGGCAATGGGGATTCAGTGGTGTCTTTGGAATCCCAAAGATACTGTCTCCTTTTCCATGAGTCCATAGACCACAGAAGTCACAATTCATTTCAAGTTAATTAATTATAAAGGTTTCCTATTGCTCCTGAACTCTCTACTGTATGTTCTACAGAAATGTCTCAAATGGCCCCTTGGGTTCTTCTCCTCCTCCAAGCCATAGACCTTTGAAACCTGTGTAGTTCCTTATGATCATGCACCTAATTAGGTAAGAGATGAAGCATATGGTGTTGTATATGGGGAAAGAGGTACAGTTTCTATGAATAGCAGAGTGATGTGAACAGACAGGCTGGCAGATGATTACACTTGATCTGATCACACAATATGGGCAGCCGCATTGTGTGAAAACCCGCAAAGCTTCAGAAACTTGCTAACGTCCTCCTTGCGTTCTGCTTCCCAGTCCCTGCTTTCTTTGCAAAACTCAGTGGAGGTGGAGGACTCTTCTCACCTCTCTGGGCTCTGCCCTGAAGTTTTCATCTTGGAGCTTCTCATCACCCTGATCTATCTTTGGTAAGGCCAGCTATTCTTTTTAAGTAAAATGTTTCTATTATTTATTATTCTTAGCTTTAGAAATAATCTTTTCTTTCTTTCCTCCCTTCTCTTTCATGTGTGTGCATGTACATAAACACACTGTGCATGTGGTGGTCAGAGGACAACACTCAGGAATCCATTCTCCAACCTCCATGCAGATCCTATCATTAGATACGGTGGCAGAAGCCTCTGTCTGCTGAGCCCAGCCTGACTTGTTTGTTTGCTTTTGAGATAGAATCTCAGTAGCAGGTTAACTTTGAACTTGCTATGTAGCTGAGGATGACCCTGAACTCCTTATTCTTCTGCCTCAGCTTACCAAGTGTGAGGATACAGGCATGGGCCACTATGCCTGTCTAAAATCACACTTCTTCTTTTTTAAACAATATACTACTCACCCTTTGTGTTGTGTTATCTGACTTTGTGTGCATGTGTGTATGCCTGTGTGTATGTTTGCCTTGTGAATTGTAATATTGATTTGTAAGAGATACACTCACACCATGCTGCATGAGCACACTTCTGAAGAAATAGTGGCTGCATCTCTTTTCCAGAGCATAGATGACCTTGACAAGGCAGCAGACACAGGAAGGATTTGTCTTTTACAGAGAAAGCTGAGGCAGGGCCTCTCTTGTATTATACAATACCAGATAATCAATTGATGGGTAAACCTAAGCTCCCACAGCATCACACTTCCAGTAATACTTCAAGAGACCCAGGAGGTCATCAGAAAAGCAGCAGCTTAGAGGCTGGAGCTAGAGAGATGCTCAGCAGCACCTGGAACTGAGTGCTATATGTGGAGTTGTATTTGACTTGAATTAATATTGCCACATGTGGCTGGTGGCCATATTGGATGGTACAGCTTTTGTTCATAGGTACAACTTACTAATGAACCATAAGCTTTTTAAATTAAGGTAATTTTAATTAAATCTGTTCTGTGCTAGATTACTGCATTGTCTCTGGCTATAAGTAGTGAAATACTGAGTGATCCTGACTGTACATGTAGGGTTTATGTTTTTCCCTCAGCAAGAAGCTCCATGGTGGGCAGTGGAAGGCCAGATAAATGGCAAGAGGGGTTTTTTGGGAGCTGTTTTGGCAAGTTCTGTCCTCCTGAGTGGTATATTTTATCTTTACAGTGGTAATATGGTTGCTGTATGTTCCAGAATCCTGTCAGAAAGAGAAAATAAAAAACATGGAAAAGCTAGGGATAGTTCCTGTGTGAGGGCTTGCCTAGGGTGCCAGGGAACCTTGGTTTGATTCCCAGCATTGCAAAAATAAACAAAGACAATAAACAAAAATAGAGAACTTGGCCAAACAAAGCATAAGTGCACCCATTACTTCCCTCCAATCTAACAGCTCAATGGTTAGGAATCAATTCCAAATGGTAACAGGTATAATCACAAAGTAATTCATGTACAATATGATGCACCATGGCAAGATTTATGGCAATCAAAACTTAGAAATAACTCAAACACTTGTCAATAAGGAACTGTTTGAATAAACTATAATCCAGTTATACAATCACATATCTCATAGTCAAACAGCAGTAAAGATACTCTGTGTGTTTTATTGTCAAGAATCAGGATAATAATAATAAATAGTAATAAGGAATATGGGTGTGGTGCCACACAACTGTAATCTCAGCACTTAGGACAGGTGTGGAAGCAAGGAGATCAGGAGTTCAAGGTCATCCTTGACCACACAGCAAGCTAAAAGCCATCCTGCACTGCATGAGACCCTGTCTCAGAAATAATAATAGTTATAATGAGAACAACAGAAAGACACAGTTACAGAGCTGTGCTGATGTACACCTTACATGTAAGAGAGAAATGGAAGCACACAGACACACATTCGATAACTTTTGCTAAGAAAACTGACAGCAAAGGCATCTTTTCCTTTAAAGGAGGTAGGTATGGAAACGAGGCAAGTGAAGTTAAAGTCTTACACACACACACACACACACACACACACACACACACACACACACACGCGCAGCCTCCCCTGGACATTTCTCATCTGTTGACTAGAACTGGATCACAAGGTTCTACCCAGCATCGAGGAGTGAGTGGATCAGTGTTCCCTGAGACATGTGACCCATCCAAATGCAGAACTGGGCATCTAAGGAGGAAGGGAAGGGTACACGAGTCCATTGTGTGCACCAGAGCAAATGGAGAGAAAAGCAGCTTGCTGAGACCCAGGAATGCTGGTATCTGCTGTCCTGGCAGCACTACTCTTAGCTTCATTAAACAGGCCTCTGTGATGCCAGCCAACAGCAAGGGGGTCTTTTTTCTGGATCCTGTCTGTGTGATGCAGGAAACCCAGTGATCAGGAGAGAAGATAATTTATCCAGGTATGTTGTGGAAGAGATAAATGTAAGCCCTCTGAACAATCAGCAGCCAGTGCCTTCTGCTACCACCTGACTAATAGGTGGCTTATAAAAAGTGCTTAGTCATTCAATATATTTACAAGGCAGAAGCCATTCAAGTGTCCATTAACAGAAATGGATAGGCAAAATGCAGTATATACATTCTGGGGATTATTCATCTGTTAGGGAGGAATTCTGACTCCATGTGACATTACTGATAAACCTTGAAGATCTATTGCTAGTGCCAGTCATCACACAAGGATCACCACTCCATGATTCTGCTCCTCTGAGAGACCTAGACCAAACTCTGAAGCAGAGAGAAAAGACTGCAGGAGAGAGGAACGGAAACCATTGTTTAATGTTATAGACTAGAATCAGAAAATAATTAAAGCTGATTCAACATGACTCTGCATGCCCACCATGACACACTACACGCACATGTAATAAACAAATATAAAAATAGATAAGAGAAAATATTTTTAAAAAAGAAAGAAATCTTGATTAAATCACTTCATGGGTTTGAGACAAGCATCCCAATAAGCCGAACAGAATACGTTATCATTTGCCTCCAGTTTGTGACTGAAAGAAGAGTAAGGGGACCTGCACGTTTTAGACTCATGTCCTCCTATGGCACCTCAGATTGACAAAGGGAAAATCAGTTTCTTTAATTACCATGCATAGAAGTTACGTATATGCTGGGGAATTTGTACAGCTATCTAGAGTGACCCATTGGCCACTGGCCAGACTTATTTGACAACTACCAGGCAATTGACTCTATACTGTTTGCTTCTAAGACAAAGGGGATCTGCTCTAAGTTGGTTAGCATAGATTACTTACATTTTGTCCTTTTCTTCTTTGTTTTACGAGGCATCCAAAAGAGTCAGAAATGAAGAAAGGAAAGGAGTGGTTAGCGCCTAACCATCGCTTAAAAGTGTGTTTCTGTCCTCAGAGAGTTTTTAATGCAGTATATTGAAGAACTGTCAGGGAGATGAAAAAAAGCAAAGACTTTTGATATTTAGTTTGAAACAAAGTGGAGAGACATGAGATTTGAATCTAACGAAGGGAAGAATTTCAAAAAAGAAGCGGTGCCACGTTTCCTGGTTTTGACTCTCACATATCAAACAAAGACCAACTTAGATAATTGCTGCCAGTCTGTTGTCTCAGCAACACCAGGGAACGTACATTGATGCCAGAAGTCTTCAGAGGCCTGACTTACCTTTAGTGTGCTTGCACAGCACTCAGGGGACTTTGACCTCACTTGGATGCGGTCAAGGGTATTTTCTGTATCTGCAAGTTGAGCTATGTGCTTGGTATTCTAAGCTTTCTTTGATAACATTCAGTCCTGGCCAAGCTTGTCCTCTCTATTCATAACTGTAGTTGTAGAGCTTGCTGGGGGAGCTGCAGGTATGCCAAAAGGAATACAGTTTCCACTCAAGCACAAAGAGCTTTCCTTTTGGCAAAGGAAATAAGCTTGTTTGTAAGGTGATGAACTGGGAACCAAACAGACAGCACTGATTTTTCTTTTAGGGAACCATGGGAATGGAATAGTTTTGCTTGGGGAAGCATATAGAGCAAATGGCTTTTAAGTATGAAGGAGCAATGATAACAGCAATGCAGAAAGATGGCTTAGTCAATAAAGTGCTTGCTGGGAAAGACCTGAGTTTGGATCCCAAGTATCTTGTAGAAGCTGGAGGCAGGAGTAGGCATTTCTAGGTCTAGCAGGTGGAAACAAGTGGATCCCTGGAGATCCTTAGCCAGTTAACCCAGCTGAAAATGAGCTGAAGGCTCAGTGAGTGTCTCAGTTATCTTCTATTGCTGTGATAAGACGCCATGATCAAGGAAACTTATAAAAGAAAAAAATGGGGCTGGACAGATGGCTCAGTGGTTAAGAGCACTGACTGCTCTTCCAGAGGACCCAGATTCAATTCCCAGCACCCACATGGCAGCTCACAACTGTCGGTCAGGGCAAAACTCTACCGTACATAAAATAAAAATAAATAAATAATTTTTAAAATTTTAAAAAAGAAAAAATAATTGGGCTCATGGTTTTTAGAAGGTTAGAATCCATGATGAAGGAGCAAAGGCATGGTGGCAGGAACAGCTGATCCACACAAGTTGTGGATCACATCTTGATCCACAAGTAGGAGGCAGAGAGAAAGAGAACACCAGGGTGATGGGAGATGCCTTCAGTGACATACTTCTTTCAACAATGTCTACCTGAAAATCCTTCCCAAACAGTTCCACTATCTGGGGACCAAGTATTCAGACATATGAGCCTGTGTGTGTGGTAGAGGGCATTCTTATTCAAACCACTGCAGTGAGACACCTATCTCAAGAAAAACAATGTTGAGTACCATGGAGGGGAACGTGCAACACTGACCTCTGGCTGCCACATCACATGCACAAGAGCAGCAATGGACAAGAATGGGGAAACACCAACACCAGGGCTGAAAAGATGGCTCAGCGGTTAAGAGCACTGATTGCTCTTCCAGAGAAACTGGGTTCAGTTCCTAGCACCTACATGGCAGCTCACAACTGTCTGTAACTCCAAGACCTGACACCCTCACACAGATATACATGCAGGCAAAACACGAATGCAAATAAAAATACAAATAAATGAATATATATATGTATATGGGGAACATTCTAGAACAATTCCAGAATTTGGAAGGCAGAGGAAGATGGATCTCTGTGAGTTTGATGCCAGCCTGGTCGACATGCTGAGTTTTAGGAAAGCCAGAGCTATATGAGATCCTGTCTCATTATATACACGTATGTGTTTTTCTGTATGTATTTATACTTCTGTGTATTCCCCCAGAGGACAGAAGGGAGCATTGGATACACTAGAGTTGGAATTACATGTGGTTGTGAGCCATCTGATATAGGTGCTAAGAACTAAACTTGGATACTCTGAAAGAGGACTTTAAGTTACTTAAAAAAAAAAAAAAAAAAAAAACTAATCTTTTAAACTAAATTGAAAAGCCACTTCATTTATTTATAGTATTGAATGCAGTGGTTGATGCAAAGTAGCTGACATTCCCCCTCAGCCTTCAGTAAGCATTACCCTCTTTCCTTGCCTCCTTCCATCTCGGGACATTTATCTTTATTATTTTTTTTTTTTTTTTTTTTTTTAAAAAAACTTTATTTATTTATTTATTTATTTGCCTTGGTGTTTGCCTGGAACTGGAACTACAGACAGTTGTTAGCTGCCATGTGGGCGCTGGGAATCGAACCCGGGTCCTCTGGAAGAGCAGACGGTGCTCTTAACCGCTGAGCCATCTCTCCAGCCCCTATCTTTATTATTTCTAAGTTTGTGTGGCTATGTATGTGCATACGAGTGTAGGTGGCCTCAGGTCTTCTGCAAGAGCAGTAATGCAATGCTTTTAACTGCTGAGCCGCTCTGCAGCCCCATCTCTGGACATTTCTCACAAAGCACAATGCAGATTCTTTATAGGACATTCTTACAGAATCATTCTTATAGAACAGCCAGCCCATAGCCATCTATGGCCAGAGCTACTTATCTTTATTTATTGAGCCATTGCTAGTAACCACACCCTTTATTTAGGGCCACTTTCTTAGAAAGGGGTATAATGATATACATCTGTAATCCCAGAACTTGGGATGCAGAGGCAAGGAATCATTCATGAGTTCAAGGCCAAGTCGGTCTACATAGTGAGCTCTACACCAGGTAGGCCTACACAGTAGAATCACATAAAAAAAAAAAAATGAGGAAGAAAATAAAGATAGAAAGAAAAAGAAAACTTTTCTTTTTTTTTTTTAACTTTATTTATTTATTTGCCTTGGTGTTTGCCTGGAAGTGGAACTACAGTCAGTTGTTAGCTGCCATGTGGGTGCTGGGAATCGAACCCGGGTCCTCTGGAAGAGCAGACGGTGCTCTTAACCGCTGAGCCATCTCTCCAGCCCCAAGAAAAAGAAAACTTTTCATTTTCATTATGGTAAAATCAAAACAAAAAACAATTAAAACTGACCGTTTTGAAGTACATATTTCACTAGAGTTGACTGCATTCAGAATATGAAAAAGAGCTCTAAGACTTTCATATTGCAATCTAACCCTCACACCTGTGAAACCATAGCTTCCCACTCTCCCTGGTTCACGGCTCTCATTTTATTTAATATTTCAAAGGACAATTAGGTTTTCTTGAAAGATTAGCTCTGTTCACTCTTGGTCCATCGAGGTCTGTTTAAGCTTATACTGTTAAATACTGTATTACAGGGTGATCAGAACTGCTCTGCACCTTAAATTTTTTTTAAAAAGTTTATCAGTGTGTGTCTTGGGGACTTGTGGGTATATACATGTGCCATGTGCAGTGCCCGGGGACACCAGAAGAAGGTATCAGGTTTCCTGGGGCTAGGGTTGTAGGTGGTTGTAAGCAGCTGGGAACTAAGCTCAGTTCTCTGCAAGAGCAGTATGTGCTCTTAGCTGCTGAACCATCTCTCCAGACCCTTTTCCTCTATTCAAAATGCATGACAGTGATTTATGTCCATCTTGAAGTGTTTGCTGGGCTTTATACGTATGTGTCCCATTTCCTTTGTTCCTTAACAGCCTCCTGTTATTGTTCCCATTTCACAGAAAGGAAAACAAAGGCATAGCTTAAGTAGCTTGGTCATAACAGTGGTAGAGCCAGAGTCATCGGTTCTAACTCTAAGGTCCACACTTCCCACCAGAAATTGGCTGCCTGTTACTTCAACTCTTTGGGTTTGAATGATTTATTTTCTTCATGTTCACCATCATTTCCAAACAACCAGCACCTTTTACCTCTCCCTCTCATTCCCCAAACACCTGCCTAGCTCCTGTCTTCAGAATTAATGATGGTGGATAGATGGGATGACATCTGGGTGACCTCCCACAGTGAGCTTGCCAAGGTTTCCTCTTCCAAACCAAACAGTGAGATCAAGCCCATTGGGGGGTGTCATTTCCTCACCCCTCCAAAAGTAATTCGGTTGTTTCTGCTTGTCAGACACTTCTGTGTGTCTTCAGTAAACCCCCATTAGTCAATGAGCTATGTCAGTAAGTGAATGGATTTACTGTGTTCCCGCAGCTGCCGAGTTGCAAGCACATGCTCAGAACATGGCAGCAGCAGGGCCTGCACAGGGGGCCCAACAGACATCCAAGTTCCCCCCGCCCCAAATTAAGTCCAGGCCCCAAGACCAGAGAGGATTTTGGAAAAGAAACTATTGTTCTGTATTCAGAAGCAATCTGCCCGAACTCAGCCCCTGCCCTGGAGAACTGATGGAAGGGCCTGGTGGGCATTGGAGACGAAAGGCACATAAACAATTTTCTTGCTGAGGTATGGCCTTCTCCACTCAACACAGAGCCCATCTGTCCAACAGTGTTGGAAATAACACCACCGGATGGCCAGAAAGGAGCGTCCATTGTCACATGCTCTTTTGTACAGCAGGCAGTCCACACAGGTCCCTGTAATTCAAATCAAAACAGCCTCTTCTGTGACAGGGAGGTGGGGAGGGAAAGTGGCAGTTTGTGATTTCACCAACAGGGAGGATTGTTTTTCTAAGAATTCCTGCCAGTGGTTGTGGAGGACTCTTTGTGCATCTACAGGAGATCTCAAAATTTAGGCAGCTATCAGATTCCAAATTAAACACCTAGCTGCTGCCTGCTTGCTGAAAAAGCAGTCTTGTCCAACTGATCTGCGTTCAGGAAAGACTGGGATTTGATGTCCTCCCTGTCTTCCTGTGGACATTCTCCTAAAAAGTTTGCCCAAGATCACAAATGAGGCATCAGAGCATAGCTAAAAGCTTGGTGGAGCTGGAGCAGTTCCAAATTCAGAAACGGGGTGGGAGAGGGGGCGGGTAGGAAGATGGTTCTGTGGGTAAAGTACAAACATGAGGAGCTGAGTTCAGATCTGCAGCGCCCACATTTTTAAAAGTGCTGGAGAGGTAGAGCTAGAAGAAATCCTGGAGTTCTCTGACCAATGTCAGGCTGGTGAGCTCCAACTTTAGTGAGAGACCCTCATTAGGTAAGGGTGCTTGCTGCCTGGCAACCCCGGATCAATTTAGGAGAGAAGTGACTCCTGAAAGTTGTCTTTTGCCACCATCATGACCACTATTGCAGATGTGAAACTGCAACATGCACACATGCACACACACACACACACACACACACACACACACACACACACACGCACACGCACACATTCACATATACAAGTAAACAAACAAAAACAAGTAAATAAAATCATTTTTAAGTGGTGGATAGTGATAGAAAAAGACACCCAATGTTGACTTTTGGTCTCCATGGGCACATACACCTATGCATACACATCTACACACTTAAAAACCACTAAGAAACAGTTGATATTGAGCCTCTGGCTTCAGATACCCTGGTGTAGGTTATGACAACCTAGTCACATGGAGACTTCCCAGTCCTACATGGAATTTTAGATGGTCTTTGTCATCTGTTTTTTTCTGAGATGAGTACCAAGTGAATTGAAACAAGTAAAGTCTTCTTTTCTTTTTGAAACACAAATCTTAGCATACTCATGGGAAAAGAACAAAAATGGTGCCATCAGAATTTAGGCTCATGAATAATTTCTCTGGTTTAGTATTGGAACTCAGCATGGGCTATGAATCACAAGGTCCATTCCCTACCCTGAATCCCTGTTATATGGCTGCAGAGGAGAGATCAGCATTTCATGTTTTGAAAATAAAGAAAATAATTTTAAAACAAGGCTGGGGATACAGTTCAGTTGGTAGAGCACTTGCCCGGAATACCAAAGCCCTGAGTTTGACACCCGCAGTGCAGAAATGGAGGTTGGTGGTGCATACCTATAACAACACTCTAGAAGTAGAGACACTTAGAAATTCAAGGTCATTCTCTGCTACATAGTGACTTTGAGGCTGTCCTGGGATACAAGAGACTTTGTCTCATAAAAGAAAAAGTTAAAAAGCAGTGACATGACTGTTTCCTTGAAGACTGCTAGAGATTATTTGTGCCCTGGGAATGACATGATCCTGAGTTCCTCTAAGTATCATTTCCTCCAGCCAGGCTGATATCAAGCTTCCCTTTGGGTAGCCATGGAAACCAAGGTTAGGGAAGAAGGGTGAAGAGTAGAATGATGGGTAGGGCAGAGGAGAAGCACTTCCTCTTTATTTGCCAACATCTCTGTACCAGGGTGCACAGAGAAATTGATGGCAGCTCTTAGCAAGAGATGCCAAGGCAGAAGCCCCTGCCAGGCCATTCCTACCATACTCAAGTCTGTGGGGATCAGAGGCTCATGGACACCCCATTCCTGTACACTCCCTTTGAACCTCTGATATAGTAGATGTGAATGAATGCACCATGAAAGATAGAGGTCACAGTGTTCTTTGAAAATTTGATAGGAGAATTCAAGTGCACACACACAAAATTGTGTCTCTATTCTCCAATGGTGAATGTGAATGCTCAACTCCACTTCTGGTCTTCAGGATGATAAAACACCTACTTTATATCAGAGCATTAATCAAAGAAAAAGGCCAGGGAGAAGTGAAGGCAAAGTTATCTGAATAAATCTAGCCATTAGGATTTTTTTTTAAAACTTTATTTATTATTTATTTATTTATTTATTTGCCTTGGTGTTTGCCTGGAACTGGAACTACAGACAGTTGTTAGCTGCCATGTGGGTGCTGGGAATCGAACCCCGGTCCTCTGGAAGAACAGTCGGTGCTCTTAACCGCTGAGCCATCTCTCCAGCCCCGGATTTTTTTTTTTTTTAATCCATGTGAAGGGTCTTTCACAGACTGTTTCTATAAAGGTCTGGGCTTGGAAACAGTTCAAATGCCAGGGACCCAGCTGAAAATACCCAAGTCAAGCAATGAGATACAAACAGTGGAGCCAATTGCACTGGCCCAGCAGATGGCCAAGCACCATGTTGTTAACGTTTTACAAAGTTCTGATGTTAACTTGGTCAGGATGATTATTTGGTAAACAGTTCAATGGTGTAAATTTAATTTCTGACTTCTTCCATTCCAAATACATTCCAAAGAGAACCCCTTCTCATTCCTAGAATGTGCCTGGTAGAATGGTAAGGGTGTAGACCCTTCATCCATGTTTTAGACTGACTGCTTAGGCCTTTAATTGCTTCTAAGGATGATTGCCTGGTTCAGAGTCAGGTCTAATAAACTTGTCTTCACTATAAACCCAGCGGTACTTTCAAAGCATCTAGATTGCTTAGATAGTATGTACCCAGAACATGATGAGGATAAAGGCTTTTCCAAAGACTTGTGACCCTAAATAAAAATCAGACTCTGAAGATTCAACGGTTAACTGAGGGACGGAGAGCAGTGGGATTTCCTTGAAGAATATTCACTGCTGTGAATTTACTCTCAGGCCTCACATCTTATAAAAGCTCTGTCTTGGTGCAAAACACAGCCTGAAGGCCACTTTTGTCAACAACCTGGTGGGTTGCTACGTGTTTGAGTTATTTTATAACAGATTATTTACCAACAGGAACAGAATGTCTTGACACAAGATACTTTTGAAGGAGCTAATTCCACATTTCCAAGTCCTCCCAACTTATATGAGTTTTCTCAACGTCTACTAACAAAATGAAAGAGCTAGACATAGGCACTATTATGTTGCCCTCTGGTGTCTGCCAACCCCAAAGAAAGACCTAGACCACAGATAGGTATGAGATAATGAAAGAAAAAGAGAATGATGTCAAGTCAGAGGAAAGACAGAGATGGAGAAAGGTGAGGGAAGAAGACAAGTGAAGGCATGGGCCACTTTTGTCAGGTCCTTTCTCCCTTAATCAATGGGTGCTGCCCACCCAGTTTCGGCTCAAGGGAGCAAGCCATCCTTTGGCTGTTCTTCTGGTTTACCTGAAACCCTCAAAAAGCTGTGATGGGAAACAGTAGCATCATCAAAGGCTGAACTTAGTTTTCATCTTTGGAGAACCAGTGATGGCCAACCCTATTACAGGTTAGCAAAATGGGGGATGGGAGTATCTCTTAGTAACTGTGGTGGTGCTAACAGTTCTGCCGTGGTAAAGGGAAACTTTAATTTATTCACTCCAGGAAGCTCTTTGCACTATGAGCAGAGAGCATTGAAGACCCTGATCCTTGGAAGCTTCATGAAGAACATTTGTCTATCAGAAGTGGAAGAGAAAGGAAACAGGATTTACCAGTTCTACAGTTACTTGTCTGAGAGTGCTTCTGTTCCTATGAAACTAGGATTTCCACTCCCCTAGAGATCTCCATCAAGGTCACAAATGTATCAGATCTATCTAGTCTTGACCATCCAGGGGATGCTCCATGAATCCTGGATGCAGGTGTCTGGAGGTTTGATGGCATAATAGCAACAGAACCACTGGTCTCTGAAGTACCTCTTTACCTAAGAGGAATTTTTCTCTCTCCCCTCATTGCCATATCAGCCTGCTCTAGCAGTATGTACTGGCTATATCCACAGGTGTGGGTAGTTGATCCAGTCTATTAAATCTGGAATTTTCCAATGTTCTATTACTGACATTCGGGGTTGGGGACATGGTAGTGGTGCTGGAGATCAAACCTAGAGGCTTAGTTAGCACAGGTTAGACAAGTGCTCTACTGTTGCTCAGGCTAAAAGGCCGGGGGATTTCACAGACAGCGTACATGGAGACACTTATCCAATATTTCTATACCCTTGTCACTATCAAAGAAAAGAGGTCACAAATAAGTAAGAAATTAAGAGGAGGTTTATTCCAGGACCAGCATGGAATTGTAGGGTGATTGAGTACTCTCTCTCTCTCTCTCTCTCTCTCTCTCTCTCTCTCTCTCTCTCTAAGCAAACATTCCTTTATGGGGAGGGGCTCCCATTTTCTGTCATTCTGTGGAACTTCCAGAGATGAAGAATGGAATTAGATCCATGATAGAAGACAGCAAATTTGCAAGACTAATGAAATTTGCCATTATAATGAAGTAAAAGATGGTGAGATGTGGGTCTAGAGTCCTGCTAAAACATAACTCTACAAGTTCTCTCTTCTTCCTGCTTGCCTGGCTTCCCCCCTTCCCCCCCCCCCAGGATGATCAAGTCTATGTCACCCCTGCTGAGCCACATGCACAACTCTTTTCTTTCATTAAAAACAAAAACAAAACCCACTTTATTTTGAGAAGGATTCTCTAAGTTGCCCAAGCTGGCTTCAAACTCATAACCCTCCTTCCACAGCCTCCTGATGCTAAGGTGTATATCACCCAACCTAAATTTTACTTTTCTTACAGAAATGACTAAAGACTGTGCAAAGAAATAAATGACAACCAAGTGCAAAAAATGTAGGCAAAGCTTGGGTAGAAATAAGAGGAGGCAGACCATCCTCTAGGCAGTCAAGACTGGAATTGGTGAATAGTACAGCCTGAAGAGGCAGGCAGAAGACTGGGCATCAACTTGTATGTGGAAAGCTAGAAGTGTTGTACCTGTGTTGTGAGACACCCCCCCCCAAAGACCACCAGGGAGCTGGATTCTGATGCAAACACGAGAGTCAGCTTATTCTTTTGAACAGGTTTGAACCTGAGCCAAAATCCTATGTTCCGATGCAGCAGAAGACATTCAGGCCCGAGCTCAGGAGTGAGAGGGTTTTTAAAGAAAAAAATATGTAAGTGGGGTGTTGCATGACTTGGCATTTTAGGTTTGGGTACAGGAGTAATTCTTGAAAACTACTGGTTAAACTTTCGGTGCAAAACCAAGTTTTGAATCTACTGGCTGTCAGGCACATTCCTGAGATTTTTCCTACATTCTTCCTCGACCTGGGCCCTGCCCTCAGACACTAAATGATCTTTCTCTGAAATAAAGTTTTGTAACAGTAAATCTGTGCCTTCACATTAGCAAGGCAGGAAAGGTCAGGAGACACTTCTCCTGAGTTTTTCAAACCATAGTTCAGAACCATAGTTATGAGACTCCCCAGAGAAGCAAAACTGAGTGAAAGATGGGTAACAGTCTAGTTCTGAGCACTTGGGAAATGAAGACATGTTTACTGGATGGATAGATGGATGGATGGATAGATGGATGGGTGGTTGAATGGATGAGATGCAACTGATTTTATTTTATTTATTTTTTCAATACAGGATTTCACTGTGTAGCCCTGGCTGTCCTGGAACTCACTCTGTAGACCAGGTTCACTTTCTGAATTTAGAGATCCTCCTGCCTATACTGGGATTAAAGGTGTATACCCTACACCTGGCTTTTCTTTTTTAATGGACAGAAGGATATAACAATAGGAGAGAAAAGAGACTCTTATCCTATTCTTTTCCCCTTCTCTCTGACCATGTTGGAAAAGCATGTCTTAGAGCTGTGAAAACTATACAATATCAGATTATGTAAGACATGAGAAAAAAGAAAGCCAGGATACTTTTCAAAAACAGCTAATTCATTGATTTGCAAATTATCTTGATTGAGTTAATTTTTATGTGGCTGCCCTTCCCTGGGCTCTAATCTGTAGGCAAGGCAATGCTGGAGAAATTGGGTCAGAAACCCCTCGGGGCACTTCCTGCTAATATCCCAGACACTGTCCTCATAGGTGAGACCAGACTACGCTCACTAATGTGAAAACCTGGAGTTGAGTTTTAGGGAAAAGGAGCCTCCAAAAGGTACTGTGATCCCCATGGTGGAGGGTATAGGTGTGTACACTCCCTCCCTTCTGTTCTTTCAGCGAGTTCGTCTTTGAACTTATGGCCTTTGAGTCTTCCTCTATTTCAACTCATCTTCCTTGAATTCAGTCCTTTAAAGGAAGCAGTAGCTATTCTGCTTCATCACTGGTCCTGCCTTAATATGCTTTTTGAGAAAAATGATTGTGTTGGAGTTATCATATTCAGGCTAGGCTGTTCACACTGACTTCATCTCATGTATCAAAATACAAACCGACCTTCCATGGAGCTGCGGTTTTGTTCTTTCTCCCTCTCCAGTCCACCCACCTTTGTTTTTTAAGTCCAACCTGTTTTGTATTAGTGGAACCACAAAAAAATTTATAAGAGAGGCTATCAGTTCAGTTTCCAGTTGCTGTGATATACTCTTGACAAGTACCAACTCAAGGGAGAAAGGATTTGATTTTAGTTCACAATTTTAGGTTATAGCCCATGATTGCTGGGGAAGTCAAGGCATCGAGCATGTGAAGCAGCCAGCCACATGACTTCCACAGTCAAGTTCAGAGAGAGAATGGATGTATTCATGCTACCGCTCAGCTCACTTTCTCCACTCATTTATAGTCCAGGACCCAAACTCAAGGAAGGGACCACACACAGTGTCCTGGGTCTCCCCACATCAATTAATAAATGTAATTAAAACAGTTCCCTACAGACATGCCCACAGGCCAACCTGAGCTCAACAATTCATCATTCAGTTCTTCTCTCAGGTGGTTCTAAATTGTGTCAAGCTGACAATTAAAACCAACTACCACAGAGACAAACTATTCCTACTGTTAGAAGGAAATAGAAATAATTATGTGTGCCTGGCTGACGTTGGCTTTTGGAGAACGTTTACTTGTCACCAGCAACTTGGGTAACATGGAAGATGGAGAACCAATCTTGGCTGTTCTGAGCGTATACATCATCTTATGACATAACCACAGTCCAAAGTTAACTAACACTATTTGGGGATATACCTTCTGCATTTGTGAAATAAACAGATTAGCTTTGGACAATAGCAGATATATGCATACCCGCCATATTCCTTGTTTGGCCTCATACCCTGAAGTTCAATGGTCATCCTGGCTTCAGGAGACTGACAGGCTTAGGGTCTCCGTGAGACAGGCCTCCTCCTGCCCGGCCACTCGTGGCTAGTTTTGCCTTGTAAGAATTGCATGGAAAGGGCAGTACATGTCTGTGGGGAGATCAGGCACTATTGAGCTAGACCTAGAGGTGTGGCTTTAAGGTCTTGAGGACCCCGGTATGGGGCGTGGTCAACTCCTTAAAACCTGGTTGCACACCGACTCCTGGGAGGGAGGATTGCCCTGTCTCATGGGGCACTTCAACCCTCCAAAAATTGCCCTAAAGTTCAATTTTATATCAGTGAGAGTTTTATATAAATGCCGTAATAAATATTAATCCTTTTATTTACTCAATTGCCAGTAAATGGTTCCTACTATACATGTCCAGAAAAGTTTCAGCTCTGTGGCATAGTCGTTCCAATCTACAGTGGCTGGTTTCCCTTGTTGCCATTACAAGAATTTCTCTGTCACTGAAAGGCTGGCAGCAGTGACGATCACCTTTGCAGGTTTTTATCAGAAAATTTAATTTTGTTCACAATTCATGGAGTTTTCATGGTGAGAAACGTTGCTTTCCACACGCACTTTCAGTACTCTGCTCTGTGCAATAGGCAATTTAATATATTTCACACCTTTCTTAGCAACAATACCCCGTGCACTTGCTGGCAATAAGTGGCTGAAATTGTTTAGGAAGCCACTAAGGAAGACACTCTTCAGGTCACTCAGGGATGCTTATTTGACGCAATTAAAAGAAGAGACTTTCATAGTTTGTTTTTCAGGCAGATGATCAACTGGCCAGGATAGCAGTGCTTAGCCCTTCATGGAACCAAGTGCTTGGGGCCGTGGTTTCTGTGTGGGTGGTGCCAGAGACTCACTCTGTATGGGTTTGCTTCCCTGATTGACACTTTCTGCCTCAGCTCACTCAGTTTTCCCAGGTGGCTTGTAGCCTTCGGAAGGGTTGTGTGTTGTGAAAATGTCCACACATCTTTCACATGAAGAGTATATACATGCTTGATAGCCGGCAACAGCCAGGGAGGGGTAAGCTGGCCAGGCCAGACTCTCGTAAAGATTTGTCTCAGCTATTCTTGACCAGAGGACTAAAGTCAGACCCACACCAATCCATGTGGGGAGGGGATAGGCACACAGCTAACTGCCCCTGGGAGACCAACAGATGCCATCTATGGATCAGTTTGCTAAGTATCAAGGGTGTAAGCTATAACCAGCTGAGAGCAGGATAGGGGTTGATCAGAGCAGGAGGTAGTACAGAGGAAGAGCAGGGTCAGAGGAAAGGCAGAGAGAGGGAGCAGAGGCAGAGAGGGGGCAGGGGGCAGAGGGGGGAGGGGGCAGAGCAGGGGGATGCTAGAACTAAGCTTAGCCAAGAAGCCAGAACTGAGCATGTCAGGTGAATGAAATCTACAAAATACAGCTAGGGAAGAGCCTGTTCTCTGTGTGGCTTTGTTTTGCTGGGCCCTCTCCATGCTCCTTTTCATCATTGCTTAGCAGGCTGGGTATGTGATGAGGTGTCCACCCCTCGCCTCTGTCCTTCTCTCCTCATTGCCCTTCATTTCTTCCCGGGTATCTGAACCGTTAACCAGGCTCGCTCTGTATCTGACACTATGATTGAGAGGAGACACTGGTGGCTCAAATGGGAGCCTCCACACCCTGTCATGATCACAGGATCAACTACAGAACCCTAGTGAGGGTCTTGGGCCTGGCTGGTGGACAGGCAGAGCTGGGGCGTCTCAGACAGGGTCATTTACAGGTGCGGTCTTACTGGAATCTTGCTCAATCCAAACAGGATGAGCTGCTTTATCTAAAGGAATGTGGCAGGGAGGGGTGGAGCAGTGGATGGATGAGGCTGGAGAGATGGCTCAGCTGTTAGGAACACTTGCTTCTCTTGCAGAGAACCCAGGTTCACTTTCCAGGATATAACCATACATATAACTCCAGTTCCAGGGGATGTGATACACTTTTCTGACCTTCATGGGCACCAGGAACACACACAGTGCACATACTGTGAAGGCATAGATTCACCTTCACAAAACTTTATCTGGGGAAAAGGCCATTTTTCTAGAACATCTAGTGCCTGAGGGCAGGGCCCAGGTCTAAGAAGAACCTAGGAAAAAAATCTCAGGAATGAGCCTGACAGCCAGTAGATTCAAAACTTGGTTTGAGCCAAAAGTTTAACCAACAGTTTCCAAGAATTACAGTACTCCATACTCCTTTACCCAATCCTGAAATGCCAAGATGTGTAACACCCCACTTATGTTTTTTTTTTAAGATTTATTTATTATGTATACAGCATATAGAATAGGGTATCAGATGTCATCACAGATGGTTGTGATCCACCATGTGGTTGCTGGGAATTGAACTCAGGACCTCCAGAAGAATAGTCAATGCTCTTAACCAGTGAGCTATCTCTCCAGCCCCCTGTTTTTTCTTTAAAAACACTTCTCAACCCTAAGTTCGGGGCTGAAATCCCTCCTCTGTGTTGGAACATAGGGTTTTGGCCTGGGTTCAAACCCATCCAAAAGAATAAACCAACTCTCATGTGTTTGCTCATCGGAATCCAACTCCGTGGTGGTCTTTGGGGGTCTCTTAAAATGGGTACTACAATACAACCATGCAGGCAAAATATTCATGCATAAAGTAAACTGAATACATATATTTAAAGGAATGTAGGCTGAAAGGCCAAATTCAGACCTTAGCAAACTACTTCTGAAACTACACTCACTCTTCCTGCTCGGGGAGGCCAAGGGACCGTCTGTACAAGCGCCTTCTCTCAGGAGCTGGGCAGCTGGTGTGGATAAGAATCACCTTAATTGGGGCTGGAGAGATGGCTCAGCGGTTAAGAGCACCCTCTGCTCTTCCAGAGGACCCGGGTTCGATTCCCAGCACCCACATGGCAGCTAACAACTGTCTGTAGTTCCAGTTCCAGGCAAACACCAAGGCAAATAAATAAATAAAGTTTAAAAAAAAAAAAAGAATCACCTTAATCACTGAACTATCTCTCCCCATTGGATCTCCTCTTGAGGTGGGGGAGGGGAAGAGGGCGAGAACCTTTCCTAGCGAGCGTCTGTGCGTCTGTGTAGAGGTCAGAGGAGGCAGCTCTTTTCTTCCACCATGTGGGTCTAAGGGTTATCAGGCTGGGATACAAACACCTTTACCCACTGAACCATCTCACTGGCCCAGAACTCCTCAGTCATTCAACAAAGATTGACTAGGGCCAGGCACCAGGGATGAAGAAAGCAAACTGAACTTTCTGCCTCTGGTTGAAATCCAACCTCGCAAGCATGTGATATGGAGAAGTGAGACAGCACTTACCTCCGTTCTACTTCTTCCTCACTGTCTGCAACCTCTCTGCCCTCCTTCCTACGCTGTGTGAGTAGGTCATCCCATCCCTGCATTCCCTACTCAGGATACTTCAAGTGAGGATGGAGGACCTTTGGCTTTCACTGGGCCATCGTGCTGTTTCATCTCTGCTCCTCACATGACAAGCTACAAGCTTTGAACGCGAGGGCACTGTACACTTGACTTACTTCAGGAATGTCTTTGAAGGCTAGCCTATAACATGCTGCCTAGAGGTGGGAAAGACCCCACAAACAGTGAGTCACAGACATTCCCATGTCCCCTGCATGGGGACCAGGTGTATAGACAGAGCAGTGGCCCTCCACCCTGAAAGGCTCCTAACATGACATTTGGGAGACACAGTGTGGTGATGTATATAAAATAAAATCAGTCTTGGGAGGCAAAGGCAGGAGGATCTCTGTGAGTTCAAAGCCAGCCTGGTCTACAATGCAAGTTCCAGGACAGTCAGGACTGTTGTACAGAAAACCCTGTCTCAAAAAAAAAAAACCAAACAAACAAACAAAAAAAACCCACAAACAGAAAGGTAGAGAGATGGCTTTGTCCTCTGACATTCCAGACTGATTTTATTTTATATACAATATATCACCGCAACACAGAACAGGGATCTTTTAGGATTTCTTTTCCTTTTCTTTCTTATTTTCCTCTTTTCTTCCTTCCTTTCTTCTCTCTCTGTCTTTCTTGTCTGGGGGGGGGGGGGGGGGAGGTTCAAGACAGGGTTTCTCTGTGTAACAGCTCTGGCTGTCCTGATTTGTAGACCAGGCTGGCCTCATACCCACTGAGATCTGCCTGCCTCTCTACCTCAAAAGCTGGGATTAAAGGTGTGGGCCATCACCACCACCACCTCCTTTCGTAGCTCTAGCTGTCCCGGACCATGGTGACCTCAGACTCAGAGATCTCCTTGCCTGTGTCCCACTTCCAGCTAGGATCCCTTTTTCTATCACTTTCTACTACAGAGGCAGTTCCTTCAACGTACCCTGGACTTTCTTTTCTAACTCTCTGTCGTGGACTGAGGACCTGAACTGCTCTAAAAACTCACAGAGACTGGTGGTTCCATTTTCTTGTCATTCTAGGTTATTTTGTGAACACTCAGAGCAGCTTATGAGGCTGGTGCTCTCATTGCTCCAGCAGACAAACAGTGACACTGAGGCCCAGGAATACCAGCATATAGGACAAGGTCTCCAGCATTTCTCCTTACCACTATGTCTTTCTAACCTTTTAAAAATCCCTTTTCTTGAATAGCCAAATTTTTAGATACTATTAGGTGTCTTTCTCCTGCACCCCTCCCCGCACCCCTCCCCGCACCCCCCCCCCCCGCTTTTTTTCCAGACCTACCCATTGACCCCTTTAGTGGATTTAGGCTCTTGGCTAATTTGCATATTTGTTTTAAGACATCATGAAGAGTAGTTAGAAGAAGTAGAGTAAGATCAAAGTAAGAGGGGCTGAAGAGATGGCTCAGTGGTTAAGAGCACTGACTGTTCTTCCAGAGGTCCTGAGTTCAATTCCCAGCATTCACATGGCAGCTAACAACCGTCTGTAATTCCAAAATCTGACACCTTTACACAGTTATACATGCAGGCAAAACACCAATTCACATAAAATAAATATCTTAATAAAAGGGTAAAAGCTAAAAAATAAAAAAATAAAAAAAGATCAAAGTAAGAAAAAGCCCTAAACTGGATTCTGGCTTTCACAGCCAATAGAACTATTGCACAGAGGAAAGGTCTCGGCCTCCTCCAAAACACCTGCCTCCAGGTCACTAACACATCATACTGCAGGCACACAACAGAATCTCAACAGACTGATGGGCGAAAGTATTTTCTTAAAAAAGTATTTTGAAGGTCCTGGCCTCATTAAGCTGGGAAAGGAATGACCAAACGGGGGTCTTTTAGCCTAAGGCAAAGAACTGTGATCAAAGCTTTCTGTATCTCTAGGGGAGGTCCTGGGCCTCAGAGAATAGCTAGCCTAGGACCAGATCCTCCAGTCAGAATGACTAAAGCATGGAAGAGCCCCTACCCCCTCATCTTAGTGACCCACAAGTAAGCAAGGAAGCCCTGGGGCTGGGGAAGAGGTGGCCTCTAGAGGACAGTGGGAAAATAAGGTTCCCTGTGCTGTTTAAGACACTTGAAACCTGCTGGGCTCACGCCCACCCAGTACCCCCAGCTGCAGAGACCTAAGAGTGTGTGCAAGGCCCAAGACTACAAAGACCCTCAATCAGCGCTCCCTCAGCAACTGCCCAGCCTTTGCTTTTTATCCGAACTGGCAGCTCTCAGTCTTAGCAATTTGATAGCTTCAACTGAGACACAGAAATAGTTACAGCATTTTGTGTGTAGTGTAAATATACAAAACATATAAACATAAAAATATTAGTTCTGAAGCATGACCACACCACCAAAGGAGCCACACTGGGCAGTTTCTGGGAAATTTCCACACCTTTGTAAATCAGTGGATAACAAAACTTGGAGGATCTAGTGCCCTCTCTAGCCAGCCTGGGGTGTAAAGGTGAATGTGTATTAAATTAAGGCTCAGGTCAAATGAGAGGGCTTATTCAACTCCTCTGTGGCCCCAAACTTTTACTACCTGAAGGAGAAGTTCAAGTCTTAATTCTTTTAACTCAAAAGCCACATTTCATTTTTGTTGGTTCTATGGCTTGATTTGGTTCTTTATCTCTCTAATCTGCAAATAAAAGCTGACTGAAGTTTTATTTCATGAGTCTATGATGAGATCCAGAGATCAGTATCTGTAAAAGACTACCAGATTTTTGAGCAGAGGCAGGTGATCTCTGAGTTCTAGACCAACCCACTCTACAGAATGAATTCCAGGACAGCCAGGGCTACACAGAAAACCCCTGCTCAAACCAAAATAAAATAAAGTAGACTGTGGTGATATATAGTTAATAAAAATAGCTTGAAATATCAGAGAGACAGGTAACAAACCACAGCTAATCTTACCCAGCCAACTACTTCAAACTAATTTTAGTTAATATATATCACCACAATAGACTACCATATTTGTGGTGGTATATTCAATAAAAACATATTTAAAAAAGAAAAGAACTGGGTCTTGTGATATTGTCCAGGTCGGTCTACAGCTCATGGGCTCCTTCCTCAGTGTCCCACACAGCTGGGGCTACAGATACGTGCCCAGCATCACTGAACAATTCTCTGTTCTTTTTGGTTTTCCCAGATATATTATCCATCCTGGCCTTGAACTCATGGTGTTCGTCCTGTCTCAGCTTCCGAGTGCTAGGATTATAGGAGTATGCTACCCTGTCTCATCTAAGATGCAGCCAAGGTACACCCAGCCCATTGGCACAGGTGACCTCAGGTGCCCTTGTTTGGCCTTCCATTGCTGCGATTTATATAATTAAAAACTTAAATAGAATTAATGAGAAAATTCAGTCTACTAAGATTTAAAAAAATTAAAAACTCTTAATCTATTGAAAAACTCTTTCTTACAAAATTCAGAGGTCACAAATCTACTTCTTTAGTCGAGTTTGGACCCAAGTCCCATAAAGCATTTTGGGCAGGTGTATGAGTCTAGAAAATTATGTATCCCCACATTTTAATAATCTTAAGTGGGCTCTAATTCTGTCACAAAACACAGATTTCCTTTTTGCCCTTGAGAATAAAAAAAAAAAAACAGTCACAGCTTTTGATTTCCAGGAGAAAATTTTGGAACTCAAAAGGACCAAATAGAAATTTGCACACTGAAGACAGACCGATAGGAAAAGTTGAGTAGCATGGTTCTTAAGCCTGTATGCACCTGTAATCTCAGCATTTGGGAAACTGAGGTACAGAATTGGTATGAATTTGAGAGATCAGCCCTAAAGAGCAGGACTCTGTCTCAAAAAAAGATACTAGGTTTTTCTGTTGTAAATTTTGGATGACAACACCTTATACGTGTGTGTGTGTGTGTGTGTGTGTGTGTGTGTGTGTGTGTGTATATGTGTGTATATGTGTTTGTGTGTATATGTGTGTATGTGTGTGAGTGTGTATGTATATGTGTGTATGTGTGAGTGTGTATGTGTGTGTTTGTGTGCATGTGTGTGTATGTGTGCATGTGTGTGTATGTGTGTATAGATATGTATGTGTGCATGTGTATGTGTGTGTATGTATATGTATGTGTGTGTTTATATGTGTGTGTATGTATGTGTGAGTATGTGTATGTATATGTGTGTATGTGTGTGAGTGTGTATGTATATGTGTGTATGTGTGCATGTGTATGTGTGTGTGCATGTGAGTCTGTATGTGTGTGTATGTGTGTGTGCATGTGAGTCTGTATGTGTGTGTATGTGTGTATGTATGTGTGTGTGCATGTGTGTATGTGTGTATGTGTGTGTGTGTGCATTTGAAGTGAGCCTCTAGGTTTGCATGGCCCCCTTAATTGGGGGCCACATTGTAGAAACTTTAAAGGACAAGCAGGGTGGGCCAGCATCCCTAAACCCCTTGCAATGTCTGCCTGGGAAACCAACCCTTCAAATATTGCTCAGCTTTGGAATTGAATTTTATTTTCTCACACACACTCCTAGAACAGCAGCATGCCTCAGTGTGTTTGGATGTTGGCTGAAGCAGCAGAGGGTGCAGAGGTAGAAAAACCTACCATGCAAAAGGCAGGAAACAGAAATACTGTGTTTGGGAGCTGGATCAGAAATCCAAATCAAAAGAGCACCATTGCTGACAGAAACATGCATTTCTAAAGATATTTATTTGAAAGTTTGGAAGAAAGCAAAGCTCATGCCCCGGGGCTTCTGGGAGTATGTACAAAATACAATAATTAAATTAAGTCCAGCAGTTAAAATTCCTCATAAAAAGAGAAGGCTGGAGTGCTTCCCAATGGGGAATGCTTGACTTAAAAGAAAGGTTTTACTCCATGGCCTGAAGGTCAACAAACCGGGGCTCCGTGAGAATGTATAAAATTTCTTAAAGCGGGTCTTCTGTCTTTGTTTTGTCAAAAGAAAATGAAAGAGTAAAAAGGGATAAGTTTTGAAAATTCAAAAAAAAAAAAAATGAAGGTGCTGTCCTAAAATCGTCAGGATTTTTATAAACGCCACACTGGAGGCTATGAAAGCACACTCTTTTTTCTGAGCACTAATCAAACACATATGCCCTTCAAGAAGGAAGGCGGGGGAAGGACATGGAAGGCTTTGGACAAATCTCTTTAGAATACACTCATGTTCAGAGGCACCACTAGCAAATTCATGATGAATTAACTTGCTAGCTCATTTTGAACATATTTATCTTTAATATTTTAATATTCTCATAAATACATTTTACATGAATGCGGGCATATGTGTGTGTGTGTGTGTGTGTGTGTGTGTGTGTGTGTGTGTGTGTCTGGGATTTCTCTGAGTAACAGCTCTGGCTTTCCCAGAATTCTCTTGTAGAGCAAGTCAACTTCAGGCTTCAGACTCACAGAGATCTGCCTGCCTCTGCCTCCTGTGCTGGGATTAATGGTATGTGCCAGCCATCACTGCCTAGAGAAAATGTCAGTTTTTATAATGATCAGTTGTTACTGTTTTTATACTGGTACTGTTTCCCCAGAAAAGGAATAAAGCTAAGATGGAAACCAAATTTCATAAACTTGATATAAATATCTATACCTTAATAAGTTATATATGTCATATAAATTTTACTTATAATTTTATAGAGATGTAGAAGATTTCTATAAAGATAAGCCTGATCATTTCTAAGCATCTTTCCAGGCACTTCATGAGCTTCTCACTACACTCTCAGATAGCCTTGGCTAAAGCATCATGAAGCCATAACCAACCCGCTGTGTCCTGCAAGCCCTGGACAGAACTGAGCGATGCTGTCTTGCATGAATAATCAGATGTAGCACATTAGGAAGAGCAACGCTATTTAATATACTGAATAATTAGTGGTCTCGTCAGTTCGCCTTTGATTCTCAAAGTCTGGCATTAGCTGTCCCTGCACTCAGGGTCTCTCCAGTAAAATGGGCATAACACACAGCCGGTGCCAAGTTCACAGTAAACACAGGATTGTGGACTGTTCCCCTACGCAGCAGGGACTGAAGCTAGAATTACCTCCAAAAATGTGGGCTCAGGATTGGGGGTGGGGTTACCTAATTTTCTTGCTTTCCTCTCTGGCACTTGGGATTTGTGCTTTTGGATTCTGAAGGTGCGAGGGCCTTAGGGTACAACTCTAAAGGAGGAGATACAGCAACCCTAAGTGCTCAGGGGCTGAGGTCACGGAGCCAGAAGTCACGGAGAACTTTGCAGGCCAGGAGACGCCAGCACAGCTGAGAGTAGAGACGTCGTCTCGTCTCCCAGGAAGACTTAAGATGTCCTCTCAGTTGAGCTCAGCCCTAGTGGCAAATCCTGCAGAAGGCCAGGGTGGGGTGTGATGGGATGTGTCTAGGGTGATTGAGTCTCCTGTCTGTTTTTAAATGACAGTGTTTGAGCTGAAATAGTCTCATGTCTTTACTGGCACTGGAGGGAAGCTGCGGTAGCAAAGGAAGCTTCTGCTTTTGTTTGTTTTCTGTCAGGAAAATCCTTTGGAACTGCCTCACTTTGTGGATACATATAACGAGGAAGCGTGAATCTGAGTAGGGAGTGTGTGCTTTGGTGGAGGTTCTATCTGTGGTACAACCTTTAGCAAGTCAACAATAGTAGGACCCAGGCCAGTGTCACTAGTACTGTATTTCTCTATGTGGATGGTGCCCCCTTTCAGCCAGGACTGGTACAGTATAAGGCCCCTAGAGCTTCAGTTTCTATCTTTGAAATCAGGGACTTGGACAAAATGAGGGAATTTATGTTTATAGTCAAACACCTCTGGCATTTAGATAAATTCCCACAGCCAATGAACAAGTCTAGGAGGTTACTAACAGTGCCATGAGGCTCTCCTGAAATGCACACGGACATTGCCAGGTCCATGTATTTTCCTGTTAGAACATGTCTTTTCATTTACCAACAAAATCAAAGGAGAAAACCAGGTTCATTAATAGAAATCAAAGCACACCTGTAAACCGATTTCTTGGGAGGAAAAACAGAAGGATTACTCACTGGCAGTTTAAGACCAGCCTGGTCTACATAGCAAGTTGTAAGCCACTTGGCTACGTAGTGAGACCCTGTCTTAAAACAGCAACAAAGATTCTGTGGATCAATGCCCAGAAAAGGAAGAAGGGTGAAGCATGGGGGTGCAGGGGAAGGGTTCAAGTCTCAGCCAACCCTACTGAAGTTCTGGAAAATACATAACACATCAGCATACCCTTGCCCTAACACAGTCCACACACATGAAAAGGTGACCTCTCAGCTAAGGCTTTATGGATGCAGGCAATTCTGGGACCATGGAGGCCTGAGCCGTACAGCTGGGTGGATGCTGCAGGTGCTGGTAGCTGAAGACCATGTCTTCCTAGCTGGTCAAATAAGGGGATTCTCAAAGGACCAGTTTCATGGTGGGTCTCTCTGACTGCTGCATCTTCATGGCAATGCTTGGATCTAGTGTTATCTCTAAGAAAACTGAGGCTTACAGAGTGTCTAATCTGAATGTAGCATAACTGATTAGTGAGAAAGACCAGAAGTTAAGTGATGGGGAGAGACTTGAGCCCTAGTTTTAACAAATACACTTTTTATGGAGCTCATACCTGGAGCTGAAGAATGAGAGCAGCAAAGTGTCCAAAGGGGCATAACAATGTCTGATATGTGTACTATGTGAGAGCACATATACCTAAGTAAGTCCCCCAGTAACAATCCAGTCCAAAGCCCTGGGAGACGGGCAGATCAGGGAGAACTGGAGAGCCCACACAGAGGCATGTTTGGAAAGGTTACTTGAAAATCATGCAAAGGGAGATTGGAAACTCATGCAGAGAAGTTCACAAGGCAGGTGCTACAGCAGCCAGTGCTTGAGGGCCAGGGTCCTGGAGCTTGGAGGTCACAGCAATCCATTGTCTCAGGTGAGCCTGGGAGAAGCATCATCATAGGGCTCCCAGAAAAGCCTCTGTAGGAATTCCAGTTCCTGGTAATGCAGTCATGGAGTTTAGACTATTAATACACTGTGTGTGTGTGTGTGTGTGTGTGTGTGTGTGTGTGTGTGTGTGTGTGTGTGTAGGTCTGAATACTATGCTGGGCTCTTGCCTCTCATCTTATTGAGGCAGGTTCTTTCTTGTTTCTGCCTCTATAGAATGCATTTAGACACTAGGCACCCCGGTCCGGTCCCTCTGTCCCAGCCACCCCGTTTCTCCTGTTTCAGCCTGGTGACTATAGAGGAGAAGCCAAATGACTACTGAGATTATAGATGCATACCCACTGCATCTGGCTTTTTCAGTAAGTCACAGGGATCAAACTTGGGTCATCAGGTTTGCTCTAGCAAGTGCTTTTAGGACTGAGCCATCTACTTATCCCTCCACACCCCCTCCCCAAAAAACCCTCTATAAGCCAGGGCTCACATGGACTTTTCCCCTTCTCTCCCTGCTGCTCAGGAGATGTGAAGCCAGATGCCATCTAAAGCTAGAACACTTCTTGTCTTTGGGATGTTATTTGTGTATCTAAGATAACAAAAACAATTTAGTTCATTGTTTAAGACTAAACAAAAAAATGGGTTAAACCAGTTATTTGGCCTCCGGGAGACCAAAAGTCCTGCTCTTCTCCCTGTGTCTTCCCACTTTCACCAGAGAGTACCAGACACTAAGACATATACTCGGTCTCCCTGCATTTCTCTTTCTTTAAACAGAACCTCTCTCTCCCTCCCTCTCCCTCCCTCCCTCCCTCCCTCTCTCTCTCTCTCTCTCACACACACACACACACACACACACACACACACACACAGAGGATAACTTGAAGGAGTTGATTCTCTCCTTCCATCATGTAGGTCTCAGGGATCAAACTCGAGAGTCCTCCGGCTTAGAGACAAGGGTGTTTACCTACTGAGCCATCTCACCAGTTACCTCTTGCCTTCTGGTCACAAGAGGGAACTATCTACTGGTTCTGTAATTAGTGTGACAAATTTTGTTTTCCCTTCGGTTCCTCCCATGCTCAAGACTAGTGAACATGACTGGTTTTGTTGTCTTGGGTTTTGGTTTATTGCCTTCAAGGAATCTGGCATGTTGGAGCCTTTAATCTCAACAGTGGCAGGCAGATTTCTATGAGTTTAAGGCCAACCTGATCCACAAAGCAAGTTCCAGGCCAGTTAGGCCAGGCCACAGACAGACCCTGTCTTACCCCCACCTCTGCTTCCCCTCTACTCTTACCCTCATCCCCTAAAATTGGCTGAGACCAATGCAGAGTTCACCATGATCACTGAGTTCCATGCTACTTAAGAGACTCTGAACTTTGTCTTTAATTCCGTGTGCTGTGGTTCTGTCTGTTACCTTGACCATTCTCTAGTTGTGGATAAGCACAGCTCTGCAGTTCCCTGTGTATGATCTAGGGAGGAAAAGGAGGCATCAGGCCAGCAACCAGTGGGTCCTCTAGGCAAGTCTGTGGAGCCATGTGCACACTACCCAAGGGCTGACCTCATTCCTCACACCTCAGGCTGGCCCTGCCTGGCTCCTGCACTTTGCATTTGGCTCTTCTACTGCATTCTGCCATAAAGCCTAACCTCCAAGCAAAGAGACAGGAGAAAAAAGAGAATGGGATGACGGATTTCCAAACGTTTTAAATTCTTAATTCAAACTTCTGTTCTTATAACTACTGTCTGTGTTACAATAAATCACACCATTTGTTTTGTTTGTTAAACTTGTTAAGGTTTGTTCCTTCCTGGACATCCAACAGACTTGTCTTATTTTATTTTTTGAGACTGGGTCTCACTATGTGGCCTTAGTTGACTTGGAACTAACTCATAGAGTTCCACCTGCCTCTGCCTCCTAAGTGCTGGGATTAAAGGCTGTGCTATCAACTCAGCCTACATATTTCAATTTAAAGATAATTCATCTGTGGATAGCCCTGTGACTTTTGGATAGCTGTCTGGCATCCAATGAACTCAACAAGTATTGGGTGAATATGAATTCAGTTGAATGTTTGAGAGTGCAGGTTCTCCATTAAAAACTTTAGGGGGATGTATTTACTCAGCAAAGTTCTGGATTAGAATTTGTGGTGTTGTCTCACAGATGTGCAAAGAAATCCAAAGTTGCTTGTTGCATGGGGGAGGGGGAGAGTCTTAACGAGGAAGCTATCTGCTTCCAAGTGTCTCTTTTCCTCCTGATTCCGATCCTGGATTAGGAACCAGAACACCTGGACTGAATGGTCCTCTTTAAAGAGTGGAACTCAGAACCAGTACACCAGGACCCACACAGGACCCGCCAGGCATTGGAGGCTCTCCCAGAATTTTTCTTCGGCGCGTGGTCCAGGAGCCCACTTCGATATTGTTGACACATCCAGGAGGCGGGTCCCCAGTACCGGCCATGGGCCCCATGCAGGTGTCCAGTCTGTGCGCGGGGTGCGCAGGGGCCCAGGATCCCCGAGAGAGACGTTATTGTTACACTGTAACGAGTCTGATTAACACGCTCCTGACACTTTCTCTTAGTTTCTCCGGCTCCTAGCAACCGCACACAAAGGCGAGGGATTGTCCCTGGCTCCGCAGGGACACGGGGCAGCCTTTGATCTTGTACCATTACAGCCTGGCTGCGCGACAGGCTCGCGGGGTCCGGGAGGCCTACAGTTCTGGCCACTGGGCCACTGGCATCCCCCCACTGTAGCTCGGGCCTGGCCCCGACGGCCACTGCCCCCCCCCCCAGTACTGCTTACACGCGTGTAACTCTTCGCGAAGAGCTGGGTAGCAGCCTCCAAAGGTGTACCGAACCTGCGGGTCTCTGCCCCAGGGAAATACCCGCTCGTTGATCGCGGGCGGTGAGTGGCACGGAATGGAACACCTACACGTGTGTCCTGACCACTTTGGGCACGTCTCTTTCCTAACCGGCATGCCATATCAGGTTCGCCTTGCTCTTCCCTTAGGAATCAGCGAAAGAAAAATAAACCAGCCGATCAGTCACAAAGAAAAAAATTAAGGAAAAAAATCTATACATATACAGAAAGGACACAGTTACATAGTTCCCCAAAACGTAAAAACCCGCTTAGATGAAACTGAGTGGATCGCCACAAACTGCGCTCCCGGGTAGGACTTCAACTCCTTTCCAGTGCTTGTTTTGTGTCACTGGCAATTCTTATAGATTCTGAAGGAGGTGCGCTGTCAAATTACTGGAATCTAAACAACCGGTCTCCACCAACGACAAAAGTCACCACGACAGAAGCGCGAAAGGCTGCCGGGTCCCAATGAGTAAGTTTTACAGGCACTAAGCTGAGTATCCCAAAGCAATTTCCTTTCCAGTTTGGTCGCCTTCTTAGATATCCCTCCCCTTGCCTCAGTTTTAAACAGAGAATGGAAAGAAAGAAGAATTAGGCTTTAGCATTTCAATGTTAGGCCAGGTAATTACTTCCCCTAAATTGCTAAACGAAGGCCTTGCAGGGGGCGTCTCCGGGAGAGGCCGTTGTTCCCTAGTCTTGCGTTTACAGACCTGTCCCGTGACCTCCGCTAGCATTAATATTCACAAGTTCCCGTGGAAAAAAATCTTATGACCGGTTTTGTTCCCTCAATTGCTTTTCTAGCACTAGAAGATAAAAATAAAACCCCAGCGGATTCCGATTGCAAAATAAATGCAAGCTCTAAAAGTGGAATGTCCTGAAGAAAAAAAAAAAAAAAGAAAGAAAAGAAAAAAGAAAGAAAGAAAAGAAGGGGGTGGAGAGGTGGTAGTCTTTCCTCTCCTAGTGGCAACTTAAAAAATTCCACAGTCTCTAAAGAAAGTCAGTTTCTTCCCACAAAACTATTGAGTGCAAAGGTGTTCCCGGCGATAATGACTTCTATTTTAGAGAGCGGAACACCGCATGATTGGTTCTATTTACCCAGCAAAATATGCCAGGCAATCAGAGACTTTCAAATTCAAACTACAGGCGGTGAAGTCTTCATTCCCCGGGACGCTATTTCCCGGGCTTGTCTCTAGAGCAGTGGGAGCCAACGCTGCCGGCTGGAAAACGGAAGGCAAGGCTCGAGAAACTCCCCAACTTGCGGTCCCAGCCGGTGCCCCATCCGGCAGGAATTCCCTTTACCTTTTCAATAAAACATGACTGTACAGATACAATCCTCTATACATTAAAATGAGTTCGTCACAGATTGTCATTAAGACCTCAGTAAAACAATGAAGACATTATTGGGTAACCCCCCCCCCCTCGGGCAAGGTATTAAAGGAATAAAGCAATCTACACCACACGGGTCCTATTGAGATTAATGAAAAAATTATGCAAAAAAATCGCAATTTCATTTTCCCGTGACGAGGCTTTGCGTTGATCTAGTCAGTCTTGCTTCGCACCTGATGATTTATTAAACTAATCTGTGGCGATGAACCGCTGATGTTCTCAACTCAATCTTGTCCTGGCTCATTTTCTAAGTAATTGTTTCTCATTAGTTCTGATAATGTTTTAATAGTGTTATCCATAATTTAGCCCCCTAGAATAACAAGGGGGGGTGATATGGCAAAGTGGCTGCCATGAGCTACACAAAAATATAAACAGGTATGGTTTTTTAATTAATCTGATGAGCAGCCAAGTCTCCTTCCTGTGTTCTCCTCCCTCCCAGCCCACTTCATCTCCCACATCTGTGTCCCTCCAGCAGGGTTTAGATAGGCTCACTCAGCTCTTGAAATGTTTGTTCTTACCCTGTTCTGCCACCTCAAGGTACCAGGGATGTGGGTAGGAGAATTTGGGTACCTGCCTCCTAGCTTCTAGGTGTTTTGGAATTCTGTCTCTCAGGGAATGAGGTCCCATGGGGCTCTGGGGGTCACTGGCCTCTCTTCTGGGGCCCTTGCTAAGGTGTGTACTCAGAGAACTGGCAATTGCTTCACATCTCTGTCTCGTGCTGGCCCCAGTCTTGTGATCCCACCATAAACAGGATCTCTTGGTTATGATGATCAAATATCTGAGAAGGCTTAGCTAATGAGGTGGTTTGGAGCTGGATATAGTGGTGCACGTCTGTAATCTCACTACTTAGGAAAGATGATGGAGGAAGACTCCTGTGAGTTCGATGCTAGCCAGGGAGACATATCAAGATTCTGCTTCAAAATCAAAACCAAAAGGGTACTTTTGTACGAACAAGGAAGTTGGTGACAGGAACTCATGGTAGGGACCTTGGAGTCCATGGCCCTGTTTTTGTTGAGTGGGAGGACTCAGTACCACTATGAAGGGCTGCTTTTCTAGAGGACTCCATGTCTTCTACCACATGAAGGTGATACTTCCTCAGAAGGAGGTCCTAGCTGGAGAAGGTCTAACCTGTGTGGACTTGGGGGCTACTCACATTGCTGGAGTGGAGGACAGAACATGTACCTCCAATCTTTTTACATCCAAAGGCTTATCTATTAGCACTGCTTCTGATGTGTGTGTGTTCATATGTATATCAGGGCCCCCTGCTCTCTGCTGGCTTGTGAGGAGTCTAAGCTTTTGTGGGCCCCTGTGCTTCTAGCTTACTCCGTATACACTTGACTTAATGATTCCAGATGAAGCATGGGGACTTGGTGGGTGCTTCTCACCCAGAAGTGCAGTCCATGGTCCCTGTCCGCTGTCCTGAAGCACCATCAAGGACTCCCATTCCCACTGGCCTTTCCAAAATTCTGGGCTAGTAAGGGACAGCCCAAGGAGGAATGATAAATTCTTAACGAGGGGCTTCATAGGGAAGGGGATTCACAGCGTCCAAAGCCCAGCAGGCCTCGTAACTGTTTTAGAGCTAGCCCCTCAGGTTTTCTGCTTGTGAATATTCATGTTTCGAGAACATGTTTCTCCAGGTCTATCAGTTCTGGGTCTGGTTTAGCCACATGCCAGTCAGAGTGTGGGTTTCCCTTCCTAGCCTGCACTGGGGTTCATGGTGGAGGTGGTAACTGACTTCTGGCCTGGCGCTGATGTGACGATATGGCATCCACCTCCTGGGGCTTTCTGTAGAGACTGAAAGGATGAGGGTGAAAAGTAGGCCCCTGGATGGGGCACACGCCAGAAGCCATAAAGGGAATGTACCAAAAGGGCCTAGGAGAAGAAGAAAAATAAAACTGGAAAACAACTGTTTTCTATTTACAAATTTAAATAAACAGAACAGCCTTCCCCTGCGGTGTTTGTCTAAGAGGAGCAGCCACGCTGCTGAGTAGGTCATGAAAAGGTTGGTGAGGAATTTTAAACTTCCCATTCTGTTAATTTCTTAAAGAACAGTGGTCCAGAGTGTCCACACAAAAGCTCATGATTTAATGAGGAAGAGAAACAAAATATCCGCTTGTTGGTGTTTCAAACTTCTTTGGCTCCTCTGGCACGCACAAGTTGATCCTCTGAGGCTTCAATACCCTTTCGCCTTCAATATAAGAGTACATGCTGAATAGAGAACAATGACTGGTTGTTATGTTTGTTTACCCTTCCTACAAGCTGGGTTAACCTCTTCAAAACAGCTTTACTAAGCCCGTTAACCACACCACCCATATGACCCACAGCCTCATCTCTAATGTGATGCAAATCTTGCAGGGGGCCATATGCACTAGCTCTGTGGCTTTGTGTCCTCTAGACATACAAGTTTATGGCTGAGGGAGTCCTATCTTGGCCCTACATTTACAGGGGGGAAATGGCCTGAATGGCAAACAGTTAAGCAGAAAGATAAAGGGGAGAATGAACGTCTTGTTTTCTCTGCATTGATTTTTTTTTTTTTTTTAATTGCCAGTAACTGTTGACCTCAAGTACTTACCCAATGTGAGGGCTTTCAGGGTCACCATATGTATGGAGCATTTGGGGGTCAGTGGCTCCCCCAGGAATCAGTTTTTAAAGTTGATTTTTAAGAAGCTGTCTTTTATAACTCAACTAACATTTTCAAAGTAATCTTTGTTTTATCTGATTACTCATAAAAGTGCTGATGCCTTGATATTGATATTATTCTTTAAAATCTTAGCCTTAAAATTATCTGTGGTGACCATTAAATAAATGAATATTAGAAATATTTTCTCATAAAAAAATGAGGAAAGTATATACAGACCTGAATACTTGTCTCATTGAGGACTTAACTTATCCCATCCATTCTTCCTCCCCATGAAACAATAAACCCATAGTTATAACACATTAACAGACAACAGTAAAACCATGAGCTTAGACTCCAAAGGAACCAAGTTTATTTTTAGAATAACTGGTCAGTAAGACACAAGGGGAGGGCTGGAGTTGTGACTAACATGAACTGTAAATGAAACAAGGTCCTGATCTGGCATGCTAGCAAGCTGCCCTGGGGACTGTGGTTTGTCTTTAAGAGACCCACTGTATCCATTCAGCCCGCCTGAGGAGGGCTTCATTTAACAGATCATTTTTCCTTGATGGATGTGGCAAGCGTAACAATGTTGTGGGCCTGCTTCAGTAATGGCATGTCGATCATACTTCCTCGGAAAGTAAAGGCTCCCTGGAAAACAGAATACAAACTTCCTGAAAGAATGCTTGAAAATTATAGGCTTCTTTTCTTGTGCACACTCTTGTACCACGAGAACATTTCAGATCCCACCTGAGTTATGCTGACTTTCCTGGCCAACTTTTGAGAAAAACCAAAGCAAATTGCAGGGGAAAGATTTCTTTTGATCCTCCTACAGAGGCAGGGAGGAAAAAAATCCTTCAGCATTTTAACGGAGAGGAAAAAAACGCATCAGACACAAAACATGACAAACTGTTCATTTCACTCTTTTAAAAAAGTCAAATGGAAAACAACTGTGGAAGAAAAATTTAAATACTTCCTTTTTCATTTTTGAAATAGTGTGTGGGACTTTAAAGCAGTAATGTGCTTTGGCAAGTGATTATTGTTTATTAAAAAAAAGTGCATTATCAGCTTAATAAATGCTTCCTTCTTGCCAGACCTAGTCAAGTGTTACTCTAGGGTGACGAGAAAATGTGAAGTTGGCTACAGTGAAGAAGAGGTCATGTTGCTGGGCACACAGGTCAATGACAAAGCAGTCACTCTGACAGGTGACCAGACTGGGAGGCGTCTGGGGTCCTGTCCTCCATGTCCCCTGTCCCCATCTTGCAGATTCTCTACTTCTTAAACCTTTTGCAAACATGCACTCTGTCTGTCGTATGATAGGAGCCCTGTTCTAGGTTAGGACACTGGGGCCTGAAGTAATGATCTTCCACAGTTACATGGCTGGGAAAGGTTACAGTCACAAGTAACACTGACCTTCCCAACTTGAAGCAGTCCCTGGAATCAAAAGAAGGAAAAACTTACCGAAGGCAGCATGCCCAGGTCCCATAGTATCACCTGAGTATTTGTGTTCTTATTGGCTTTGAGGTTTGTTTTCGTCTACCATATACTGTTGCCCTTCAATTCAACACAATCCTCCTGCTTCAGTCTTCAAAGTGCCAGAATTACAGGTGTGGGTTACCATATTGGGTTTCATGGACTTTCTTTATTGTTTTTGACATAGAATCTCATTATGCAGCCTCAGCCTGGAACTTGCTATGTAGACAGGGCTGGCTTTGAACGCATAGAGCTCTGCTTGCCTCTGCCTCCTGAGTGTCGGAATTAAAACCAAGTGCTACTATGCCTGGTTTTTCAATAGGTTTTAAGAGCTATCGATGAAACTTGGACCCTTGTAGACGATGGCTCCTATCTCTGAACCATACCGGTCTAGCCTAATCACTCCTTGGATGAGAGAGGAAGGGCAGATAGATGCTCATGGAGATCTGGAGGTGGGTGGAGCCACCCAAACCACAGACAGTTTATTCATTCATATAGCACAGCCCATTTCCTATTTCATAAGCCAAAGTATAGTTGTCAGTAGTTAGCACTGCCTTTGCTGCTCCAGCACAGAGCTTCTAGGATAGGTATTCTGGGAGCCACCATGACAGTTATGAGACAGGCACAAAGGGTGTGCTTGTAGGATAGAAATAAACACCAAAACATGCCGGAGAATCCTTGGCATTAGCTTCAGATTTTATCTTTCAATAGAAAGATTTAAAAGCTTACATAACGGGAACTTTCCCAGAAATTCCTGACCCTCTTAGCCTAAGAATGATGAATCCAACTCTTAGGCACATCTGTGTGACCTAAAATCCTGTGTTTGAGTCACTTTCCCATCCTCTTTGTTTTCCCATTTATACTCTTCCATTGGCCTTTGGGCATTCCATATAGCCTACAGCTAATGTGAGTCATCTAAGACCATGATGAATTTGATGAATCTGGTTGGGGAGGTTCCCCAGGTTAGCATTCCATGGAAATCAGGGTATGGGTCCCATGCTGTTTTACAAGGCAATAGTCTAGTTTTCCCATTGGAGTAAATGAGGACACACAAAGGCCTCTTCGTTACTGCCCACGAGTGGATTATGGCCCCTGTAAAACAGTACATCTGTCCTTCCAAGGTTTAACTAACAGGCTGAAGAGAGAAAGTCAGCATAGATGCACATGAAACGAAACAAAGTAAAACAAACAAACAAAAGAATCAAAAGCGATGCTTTTGGATTTGGACCATGTCTCTGAAATTGTACTGCCTTCCACAAGCATGCCAGAGAAGTATTTCCAGCTTCTTTTCAAGACCTGGAGAGAGAAAGGACATTTCCTTCCTTTGTGGAGGCAGACCTGGCCTGATCTCCTTTAACATAGTGGAAAACAAGATGTAGCATAGCCTCATGCTCTTTTCTTTATCTCTGCAAATGGAGGCCTTTGGTGTCCAGAACTGGAGGATCTGGCAAGAATATCCATGTCTTCATACTTTAATTCATAATATGCCCATTTTTAATGTATGGATTTACCTGGGCAATATAAATACTCTGGTGGTCAGTATTCGTTTTGCTTTGTTTAAGTGGTCAAAAAGCTACTTGGATTTTCAGAAACAGTTTGAAGATGATGAGTTTCTGTTTCACTTCTGATGCTTTTTTGTTTTTCTTTTCTTTTTTTTTTTTCTTTAGTTGATATCTCATCTCAAAAAACACAAGGAACATCTATCAGCCTGAAGATCTGGGCTGATTATAACTTCGTATTAAGAGCCTTTAAAGAGCTAGAGAGACAGCTCAATGGTCAGGAGCATTGACAGCTTCCTGCTGGGGACAGAGTTGACTCCCAGCATCCACATGGTGGTTCACAATGTTTGTAACTCTAGTTCAAGGGAATCCAACAACTTCTGGTCTCTGCAGGTACTGCATGTACAGAACACACACAAACATGGAAGCAACGATTCTTACACATAAAAGTAGATAAATCTTTTTAAGATGCTTTTAAACAATATTGTGCTTGTGAGCAAACACTTTAAGAACCATGCTGACAACATAATAACAGCTATAAATTTTTGAATAATTACTAATCCCAGAGACACTATTGGGGCTTTACTGCTTTGTTTCATCAATACTGCCCACAGCAACAGTTAGGAGTAGATTCAGCCCATCAGAAATCTTTTTCTTTTTAGACTGAGAAAGAGGCTCAGTCAGTGAAGTGCTTGTTTCATAAGCATAGGATCTGTGCTCAATCTCCAAGACTCAGGAAAAATGTTAAAATAGCTGCAAGTATGTATAATCCCAGTGATGGGGGCCAAGAAAGGAGGATCAATGGGGCAGGCTGGCCAGCCAGTCTAGTTGAAATCATCTACTAGCACGCCAGGATCAGCAAGTGATCCCGTCTCAAAAACTGAGGTGGACAGCAAATGAAGACACCTATCAGTGACCTCTGGCCTTTAAGTGCAGCACACACACACACACACACACAAAAGCCTTTTCCTGTTTCATTTTGGTAGAAAACATGCACTAAAAAAATGACCTTCTAGTTTTACAAATACAATGCAGTAGCATTACCAACACCCATAGTTCTGTGCGATGGAGCTCCACATCTTGCAAAACTAAAACTGAATCTAACAGGCAGCTCCCTTTTGCCCCCATTCCTGCTGCCCTGCTTCCCCAACAGCAGCACCATTCCACACCTGTGTTCCCATGGCTTTTATCCATTCCCATCTTATAACTTAAGAATCTAGTGCAAGTCTATCCTGTAGCTTATTAGGATAGAATGGGAACAAAGCAGGTTTATTTTCTAAAGATTTCACATTACATATATGTGTACATCTGCGTGTAGCTATGTGCACAGGAGTAAAGGTGCCCATGAAACTCAGAAGATGGTTCCGGAACCCTTTGATCTAGAGTTACAGGTGGTTGGGAGCTGCTTGATATGGGTGTAGCAAACCAGAATTTAGGCCCTCTGCAAGAACAGAACATGCTCTTAACTAGTGAGCCACCTCTCTAGTCTCAAAACAGGTTTACACCGTGTGTGTTCTTAAAAGCTTTTGGATTGAAAAATGTGCTAAGCATGTTCTGTGATTAACTGAATCAAACTCTCACACAAATAACCAGTCTGATTTAGCTGTTATTTGTGTTGGAGGGGGGTGTGTTAAATTGCAGTTTCCAAGCTTAGTCCTACAGGGTTAGATGCAGAAAGCCTGGAGGTTGGCCAGAAACTGTGCCATGATTCCAATGCACACTTGAGTTTGTGACCTTGTGTTTTTGCTGAGGTGAACAAGTTATAAGTAACAATGTATCCTACAGGTGGCTAGTAACCGGCTTTTCTTAGGTTATAAATCACTGACCATGTATCCTCTGGGGATAAAGCAGCCTGTGCCAGACCATAAGGAACTTCTTAGACCAGGAGGAGGAGGAGGAAGACTCCACTTCCACCTTCTTAAGAGCTTTTAGTCCTGGGAGCAGACAAAGAAGAAAAGCAGCCGATGCCTCAGGACAGAATGAGTAGAGATCTATGGATCTTTAGTGACTTTGTCCCAGTTAGAACCATCCTTACAAGCTTGTACACACACTCATAGATACAAGGCTATGCACTCAGCACACAACATATATGTCCCACAACAGTAGCCCTAACTAAGGCTCAAGCCCTGCAGGCTTTCAGTGACCAATTGTGTCATTTGTCACTGTAGATCCCTGGTTGCATATAGGTCTGTGACTTAGGTTCTAGAAGTGGGGGCTAACATCATGGCAAAGTTCCTGTCATTTGTTTAGGGGAAGGATTCTGTGACACTAAAGTCATTCCTGGTGATGAAATGCACTAAAGGGCGGGGAGGTAGCTCAATAGTAAAGCAGTAGCCTAGCATACAAGAGGCCCTGAGTTTGACTCCCAGCACGGTAAAGCAACAATGGTTCAGTGTGGCCCTGAAGTTACATGAAAGTCCTCCTTCCTGGAAGCTTTTTAGGAGAATGCAGATGAATGTTTCCCTGGGAAACGGTGCAATGGGAAGAGTGGTCAGACACTCCTCAGTCTGTTCCACTGGCACAATTCTTGGACAATTTAGTTGTAGTGAGCATTTTACAATAGGGGTTTGGATGCTGTGGCTGTTCAGCTGGTCTCACCCCTGCAGGTGAAACATGCTTGTTCATCTGCTAAAGCCTTCCGTTGACTGCCTTGGGACTCACTGAACCAAGTATTACCTCTGCCACATATTCAATTCTCTTTCCAAGAACCTTTTCTTGTGCCTAAAAAACTCCACCTGATGCTTCAACAGAGGAGGAAGCTGTCCCAGTGGAGTTAGTTATTCAGCCTCCCTGTCATCACTGGTTTCTGGCTGTCTTTTTCACCATGTTGGGAGTTTGAGGCCAGTTATCTGGTACCCAGAACCTCCCAGACCATGATGATGCACCTAGAAGATGCTCCCTGAAGGCATCCCAACCAAGATGGCGGACACGCAAGGAGAGCTGGAGGGGGAGGGAGGAACAACGGGGGTTTAATGGGACAAGGAGAAACTCAAGTTTTACTGGCTGTGATAGAGATTTCGTTTTAGATGACAGGGCCGGCCTGCAGTTGTTTGAACAATTTTTATTTTTACTTTTTTTTTTTTACTTTACATGATTGCTGGGACCATAAGTCATTCTAACTCTATACCAATTGGTCTCAGAGACCTGGAATCCTGTCTCCCTCCCTGACAAACTGTGTGTGACCCTGGTCCACTTCAGGTCCTTTACTATTTGATGTAGTTAGAGCCTACAGCATGGTGGTATAGTTAGGCAGGGCATTTGCTATAGCAGGAAATACAGTGGTCCCTGACCTCATGGAGCTTTCATCTAATGCAAGAAAAGACATGAAATGATCATCTATGGGAACCATAAAATACAAACAGTATGTACATCTGATAGAAAAGCAGCTACAATGTAGAGGTCCCTTCAACAGGAAGTTTGATAAAAATCTGGCAGCTCTTTGGCAAGTGCATTCTGGTGGAGACGTGAAGGTAATAATTCTGAAGAACAGGAGCAGAGTAACCAGGGCACCTGGCAGTCTATTCCTGAGAGGAAGCACTGATGGGACAATAGAACGCGGAGTTAGGCACCATCTGCTAGTGTCTTTTTATACCCTTGATCATTCTCAGTGCTGCTAACATTAACTGGCGAGCTCACCCATACCTAAGACTTCAGCAGGATATAATGGCTGACCTCAGAACTGTAATGTTGAGATGAGGTAAGGTTAACTAGTGTCAATGACCTAACCGTCCAAGGGAAATCAAGCAGTATGCCACGTTTGTGGTACTGAACGGCCAAGGAAACTAGAGAGAAGGCGCCACCAAGTTCAAGCAGGAAGGAGCTTGGAGGAATAGGTGGTTTTTAAACTTTTATTTCATCTGTTTGTTTTTGAGACAAGGTTTTCCTATGTAGCCCTGGCTGTCCTGGAACTCAGAAATCTACCTGTCTCTGTCTCTGTAACGGGACAAAAGGGGTATACCACCAACCCTGGCTAGGAACAGGTTGTCAGATGAATGTGTGAAGGGATTTTGGGAAAAGGTAGATGCATACAGAAGCAGGTATGGAGTCAGATTCTGTCGTGTAGGAGTCCCTTGTCTCTAGTCATCAGAGACCCCTTGGGTAAGGTAAATGAAAGGTCCCAAGGAGCACTGAAGAGTGTGGCAGTCCTGTAATCTCAGCCCTTGGAAATAGCACAGCGTAGAATAGGAGGCCATTCTGGGGTCTGAGAAAAGGGACCAAATGTCTAAACTGAAGTGGTCAGAACAGAGGTCATGGTTCTGATAACTGACTAGCTGATGGGTTTGTCTGAGACAAAACACAGGCTCTTGCAAGTGATGAGAACTGGTATTGCTCTGCCCTAGCTGCCTGTATCACCCTGGGGAGGAGAGGAAGCATCTTTTTTCCTTCTTTGAGACCCCCTCCTCCAGTCAGGAACCTAACCACTGGAAAACTAAGGGCTAGTCCCGCTGCTGAACAGACCCTCAGGAATAGGTTCCCTGGCTTTTCTCCTTGGCTAGCACTAGGAGAGGTAATGGAAAGATTCACTCAGAGACGGCATTAGCAACCATATGTTTCAGTAAACTGCAGCCCCTAGCAAATGCAATAGTGCCAGTTTCTAAACCAAAAGCTGAAGGAAAACAGTATTATTAGAAAAATCCATTACCAAAGATTGTTTTCCTTGTTGTTGGTGGTGAGGTGGTGGCAGCAGCGGCAGTGGCGGCGATGGCGGTATAGTAGTTTGACCCCAGGCCCACACAAGCTAAGCATGTGCTCTCCCACTGTGTGACACCTCCAGCTTCAAGAGTGTTTGTTCATTTTGACTGTTCCTTATGTTTTTGTTTTTGTTGTTTGGTTTTGTTTTAAGACAGGGTTTCTTTGTGTAGCCTTGGCTGTCCTAGAACTCACTATGTAGACTAGTCTGTCTTCAAACTAACAGAGATCTACCTGCCTCTGCCTCCTAAGTGCTGGGATTGAAGGAGTGTGTCATTGGACAAGGCTAGTTATACTTTTATACTTTCACAAACTATTTTCTGTACTTAAAACTAAGTCTTGCTATGTATACCAGGTTGACCTAGAATTCACTATAAAGCCCAGGCGGGCCTCAGACTCAGGGCAAACCTCTGCTTTAACCTCCTCAGTGCTGTTTTCAAAGTCATTTTAAGTTTTGATTTTAATTTTAAATTTTACTTATTACTGCAAGTACATGCATTTGTGTGTGAGTGTGTGAGTGTGAGTGTGTGTGAATGTGTGTGAGTGAGTATGTGTGTATGAATGTGTGTGTGAATGTGTGTGAATGTGTATGTGTGTAAATGTGTGTGTGAGTGTGTGTGAATGTGTGTGTGAATGTGTATGTGTGTGTAAATGTGTGTGAGTATGTGTGAATGTGTGAGTATGTGTGAATGTGTGAGTATGTGTGTGTGAATGTGTGAGTATGTGTGTGTGAATGTGAGTGTGTGTGAGTATGTGTGTGTGAATGTGTGAGTATGTGTGTGTGAATGTGAGTGTGTGTGAATGTGAGTGTGTGTGAATGTGAGTGTGTGTGAATGTGTGAGTATGTGTGTGTGAATGTGTGAGTATGTGTGTGTGAATGTGTGTGTGTGTGAGTGTGTGTGTGTGTGTGTGTGTGTGTGTGTGTGTGTGTGTGTGTGTGTGTGTGTGTGTGTGTGTGTGTGTGTGTGTGTGTGTGTGTGTGTGTGTGTGTGTGTGTGTGTGTGTGTGTGTGTGTGTGTGTGTGTGTGTGTGTGTGTGTGTGTGTGTGTGTGTGTGGGTGAATGTATGTGTGTGTGAGTGTGTATGTGTGGGTGAATGTGTGTGTGAGTGAGTGTGTGTGTGTGTATGTGTGCACATTTAGAATGCGCATGGAGGTCAGAGACAACTTCCTGCAGTTGTTACCTGCACCACAGGTTCTGGAGGTCACTTACATCATCAGCTTCCATGGCAAGTACTTTTTTTCTGCTGACTCTCATTTTAGCTTTAGAGATATAAAACAAAGCCTGGGACTGAGTGTTAGCTAACTGTTTTAAGAAACTTGTGAAGAGGAAAAAAGAATATAGCCAGAATCTAAGGCTTCCAAATCCCAAACTCATGAGGCACCCCTAGTCAGTCAGTGAACCTCAAAGTATGTCTGATAAGTGTAGCACCTTCCCAAAGTAGTCAGAAAAAGTTGAAAATTTAAAATACATATATTTTACATGCTATACATTTAAAATTTTAATTTTAAAGACTAGTTTATCTATACTGTCATTTCAGAGGTATTATTACTTAAGATGAAGCTTAAAATAATAAAAATAAATAGCAGGCAGAAGCTATGTCAGCTATGTCAAAATATAACTTCAACAATTGAATTGGGAAAAACTGAACTGTACTATGGTTGCACTGTGAATTTTCACTCAAAGATCTTCACTGTTAGTACTGTAGCAGAAATACCAGAATGCAACTATATAACATGTGAGTGACACTTTAAGTCTTTAAAGGAACCATAGCAATCTGATAAAAGGAATAAAAGAAGGGGGGCATTTGATGTTTATGTACAGCTTTGTTTTATGATGTATATTTTAAAAATCATCATGTAGCCAGGTACCTTTAATCCCAACACTTGGGAGGCAGAGACAGGTGGATCTGAGTTGGAATCCAGCTTGCTCTACAAAGTGAGTTCCAGGACAGCCAAGACTCCACAAAGAAATCCTGTCTAGAAAAACAATAAATAAATAAAATCATGAAAATATTAAAAGAGTATTTACTGGAGGCTTGGGAAATAAGAGACTTTTCTTTTTTTGATTTTTTTGCCATAGGGTTTCTCTGTGTAATAACTCTGGCTGTCCTGGAACTCACTCTGTAGACCAGGCTGGTCTCCAGCTCACAGAGATCTGCCTGGTTCTGCCTCCTGACTGCTGTGATTAAAGGCATGCACGGCCACTGTCCAGCCTGACTTTTCTTAAAAAAAAATAAAAAACAAATTTTAAAAAATTAATTAAAAAAATTTTATGTGTATTGCTGCTTTGCCTGCATGCACATCTGTATGAGGGTGTCAAATCACTTGCAACTGGATAGCAGACAGTTGTGAGGTGTCATGTGGGTGCTAGGAATTGAAATCAGGTCCTCTGCCAGAGCAGCCAAAGCTTGTAATTGCTGAGCTATCTCTCCAACCCCCAGCTTTTTTTTTTTTTTTTTTTTTTAACACTTCAGGTTGTAATGATAATTTGCTGGATATTTTAATAGTATTTTTAATTTTAATACAGCAACCATTTACTCCCATTGCCAGGCAATTTTCAGAAGCTAATGTATGTCAAGGTGAAATGAGGGGAAGCCCAGCTGGAGAGATCCCCGCACAGCACTTTCTAACACAAAGCACACTGCTGTCATCTGTCCTTCACACCATGGCTGGAATCTAGACAGGTGACATTTCACTCAGCCTTTGATAGGCAAGCCATTTAAATGATCATAAGAGTATAACAGATCGGAAGTGGGTGGGCTGTGCACCTGACTGGGAATGTAGGAGAACCTGGGTGGTGGCAACCTGCTGGACACCATGGTAAGGTTCTTTAGCTCAGAGAGTCTGTAAGGGTCCAGCTCCCACAGTTTTCCAAGTTGAAGCTGGAGAAGGCCCTACACCTCCTCTATAGCTCTACAGCTTTCAAAACACAGAGCCATCGCTGTGGAACAGAACACAGGCTTTTGTATGGACCCTATGCAGCTCTAGTCAGACCTGGTCTGTGAGGGTACTGGGCATGTGCACCCTAGAGAGAACATGAGCTATGGTGGACACATTCTGTTAGTAATCCTTAGCCTGATGCTGACACCGGAGTGGGGGGTGGGGCTGGGGTTTCCCCTTTAAGGCCCATTTTAGAGGTTTGGGTCATATCTGCATTTGAATCAACAGGAGCCTCCACGAATGCAGTTACTGGGTTAGACTCCATTCATCATCTCTAAAACGTGCCTGTAAGGTTGTAAAGATTAAAGAAAGCAGACCTGTGGCTTTACGGGATTTCTGTCAGTGAGAACTGTTAGCACTGTTATCACTACCCCTGAAGCACCTCTATAGTGACAGGTCTACCACTGCCCAAACACAAGGACCTCTATTCTGATTCCTATTGTACCAACAAGGCCACAGTTACCATAATTATGGCTATCAGATCAACAGCTACTGGTATTGCCAAAGATCTTTTTACAAAAACATTTTTCAAATTTACTTGGAGGGGCCTGGGAGTGCCACAGTGTACACACGGAGGTGAGTACAGTTTTCAGACATCAGTTCTCTCCTTCTGCTGAGTGTGCCCCAGGAACTGAACTCAGCCTGTCAATAGGAGGCAAGTGCCTTTACCTACTGAGTTTTCTTTCTGAACCCCTGGCCTGGTCAAAGATACCTAACTCTATTTGTCATCAAAAGCTCCCATAAGGACTGGAGAACCTCTGACGTGTAATTGGGTTGGATTTCAGAATGGCTGTAATGGTCTGAGAGATGTCAGCATTGGTAATAAGAGTAGAGGCAGATATAAATATGCTGGACTCTCTGTCCCCTCTAAACCCCACAGGTTTTAAACATAGTTGTCTCTTTAAGAAACTAGATCCAGGGGCTAGAGAGATGGCTCAGTGGTTAAGAGCACTGGCTGCTCTTCCAGAGGTCCTGGGTTCAACTCTCAGCCACCCACATGGCAACTTACAACTGTCTATAACTGTAGTACCATTGAATTCAAGGCACTCTTCTAGTACGCAGACATAGATGCAGACAAATCACCCATACACATAAAATAAATAAATACATAAATCTTAAAGAAGAAAGAAAAGAAACTATATTCAAGAGTGCTAGATATTTGATAGAGCATCAGCTGAATTTACAAGAATTTAGAAAAGAAGAAAAAATGCTTCCCACGTGGCCAGAATCAGATCAATGACAAAAGAATGTGGGAGGGGAACAGACAGAGGATGAATGAGTGGATAGTGCTTACATTTAGTTTGTTTTTTTTTTAATATTTTTTATATTTATTTGTTTGTTTTTATTTGCCTAGAACTGGGAACTGGAACTACAGACAGTTGTGAGCTGCCATGTGGGTGCTGGGAATTGAACCCTGGACCTCTGGAAGAGCAGTCAGTGCTCTTTATCACTGAGCCATCTCTCCAGCCCCGCTCACATTTAGTTTGTAAAGAAGAACCATAAAATTACTTAGTCCTCACTCTATGCAGAACATGAAAGATTCCTACACCGGCAAGATTAACTCAGGACTTCACTGAAGGGTTTAGGAAGTGACAGGAGAAGTTACACTTCTGAAAGGTTGATGCGAATGAAAAGGAGAGGTGAGGTCAATGTGAACTGAGGCTCTACGCGTGCTGGTAACCCCTGTAATCCCAGCCCTCTGGGGTAGAGGCAGGAGGACCAGAATTTAGGGCCATCCTCAGCTAAGCAGTGAATAACCAGCCAATCAACCAACAGTACTTCATGTTAAACATAAGCAACAATTTTTGATGGTAGTCCCAGACTGTAAATGCCACATTACCCCAATGTATAGCTAAGATCAATAATGCTGAGATTCTAGACTTATTCTTTTCTTGAAATCAGATGTTAATGGGCTAATATGAACTAAAAATTAATTTAAGATTATTAGAACACTAGTGTTTTTTTTTTAAGTACAATAGATGGGGAAATAGACTTTTAATTTTTCTAGAAGAATGTAAGAAGTCAATATCGTGGCTACTGTTAACTGCAGGGCACGTGGCACACACTGGTAATTAGGGGCTCACTTTAGTGTAAAGCCATCCTGCTCTTCATAGTGAGTTCTAGCCAGACAGGGGTACACAGAAAGCCCTGTCTCAAAAGCAAAAACAAGACCCCAACAATTTATTTTCAGCACAGTTAAAATTTTTTAAGAAGCTGGTTCAGGGCTGGAGAGACGGCTCAGAGGTTAAGCCCACTGACTGTTCTTCCAGAGGTTCTGAGTTCACTTCCCAGCAACCGGGTTACATGGTGGCTCACAACCATCTATGATGAGATCTGGTGCCCTCTTCTGTATACTATATACATAATAAATGAATCTTTTTTTTTTTTTTTTAAAGAAGTTGGTTCAATAGTTTTTCCTCCGTGTGTTTTTTTTTTTTTTTTTAACTTTATTTATTTGCCTTGGTGTTTGCCTGGAACTGAAACTACAGACAGTTGTTAGCTGCCATGTGGGTGCTGGGAATCGAACCCAGGTCCTCTGGAAGAGAAGACGGTGCTCTTAACTGCTGAGTCATCTCTCCAGCCCCTCCTCCGTGTGTTTTAAGTAACCATTTCTGTCTAGCTACAGGGAGACACAGGAACAGGCAGAATTCTTTGTTCTCTGGTGATGAGACAGCTCCATGTTGTTTTTTTCCCCATCAAGTCTCACTAAAGTGAAGAAAACAGAGAGTTCTAGAAATATTTGATTTATATTTTTAACAAAATGAAATGTCATTTGCTGGCTTTTAATGTAACCAAGAATGTCAAAATTCCACCATAAAACACCAAAACCAGGGCTGGAGAGAAGGTCCATCAGCCAAGACCTTTAGTGTTCTTGAGGAGGAGTTCATCCGGCTTTCTGCATTCCACACCAGGCAGCTCATGAGGACCTGTAACCCCAGGTCCTGCGTACCCAACACCTCTAACCTCCAGAAGGCACTGTGCTCACACCCACGCCCACACACACGTAATGAAAATAAACCTTAAAAGCACCAGCAGTTTAAAGAATTCCTCAGACTTCACTTCTGTAGTCAGAGAGGAGACCATGACGATGGGGTATGAATAGAGATGAGAGACATGGAGTAAGATCGAAAAACAAAGCATGAAGTCAGGGAAAGGCAATGAGAGGAAGTGGCGAAGAACACACACACACACACACACACACACACACACACACACACACACACACACACACACCTACAGATCCACAGCCTAAGGGGGAGAAAGAGGTAAATGCTGGAGAAACAAAGCCGGTCCCTTCCTGGCCCTGTGTTCCAGTTGAGGGACCAAACTCAGCTTTGGGCTTCTCCAGCCTTACTCTGGCCCTTTCCAATCTATCTTGGGCGTATAGAGTGGGGTTTACAGTGAACTGAGCCAATCAAAAGCCCTTCTGGGGCAGGGTGGATGGACAAGGTCAGGACAGAATTGGGGAAAAGGGGCGGAGCCCTGCGAGATTTGATAGCAGGGAAGGTCGGGTAAACACCTGGAGTCCGTTCTTCCTTTGTTGTTGGTTACTGCTCAATATCAGAAAACCAGTGTCTGTGTATAAATCTGAACTACTCCTAGTCACATCTCGATTATAATGGGAATCCTTTAAAGATTCTATCTGGGGGCTGAGGAGGGAGACGGCTCAAGCATGAGGAACTGAATCCAGATCCTTAGCAGCTATGTAAAAGCTGGGAGCTGTGGGCTCTGGTATCCCCAGAGCTGGGGAGAGGACTCTGAGAGGAGGCTGGCAGTCTGCTGGCCGGCTAGTCCAGGAAAATGGCAAGCTCCAGGATCAGATACCTCAAAAAATAAGGTAAAGAACAAGAAAGAACGACCCTGATACTCACCTCTGGCCTCTAGATCTGCGCACGCTATTGTGCAGATACCCACACACAGGCATACATCAGACACACAAGCACACATACACAAAAATCATATCCAGTCTGTTATTTGTGTGACCATTCACTGTTACCCAGCAGAAACCATATCTGTACTATTTTATTTAAGAATGTGGTCACAGCTTTATAACCACCTTGGCTGTGGGTGATTTTCAAACATTTTCTAGGGTTTCAGGTCTGACTGTAAGATATTTTTAAAACATTCAGATGTAGAGGAAATATAAATATAGAGTAAAGCTATGTTAAGTATACTACCTTTAAGAACTGGCTTTAATGGATCATACTAAAGACAAAGCCAACAATTTAAAGGTACAAGACAACCTATGAAAAACGAACATGAAAAGGCAAAGAAAAATCCTCTTAGCTTTTAATGCTGGACTGGCCATTTGCCTCGAATAATAAGGCTGGTTAAGAGCAGCATGAGAATTCTACTACCAGGCTTTAAATGTATTATTTTTTAATTGCAATTTAGTGTATCAAATTTGTCATAAAGTCATCACTGACACACTCAGGTTCCCTAAGGGCTGGACTTTTTGGAGTGGGTATAATAGAGCATATAGCTCTGGAAACTCAATGGACACAAAGCAAAAAGCAGTGTAGGAATCGCAGAAGTGCGTCCTGCCCCATCTTTCACTCCCCTCCCCATTCACTGGGTATTGGTCGGAGTGTTGTTTAGAAGTAGAGGGAAGGGGTGAAGGGCTGTGGGTGGTGGGACGGGGGGCCTGGGTGGGGATGGGGACACACTGTCATCTATTAGTGCTCCAATTCTTTCAGCTGACAAAGACAACAAGCAAATCTTTGGATGGTTTATTTGATCTGCGTGGGCTTTCTGGCATTGGAACAAGTAGGAACAGTATTTTTGGCTGGAGAGATTTCTCCCGAGTTCTCTCAGGGAGCCTTCGAGAAAGCCATCTGGATGGAACAGTGTTTCTTTTGTAAAGCTCCGCATTTGGAAACATAAAGCAAAGGTGTGGAGCTGTCATACCTGCGGAAATCACTTGCTGCCTATAGTTGGAAAGGAACGATTTAGTACAGCCAGCAATTTGGGGGATGAAAAGGAATCAAGTTCTCCTTTTCTGCTTTAAGATGAGATTTCTTGTCATTGATATCCCTGAGTAGGAAGTGTTTATATGAATGTCAGCTCATTAGTCTGCACTATGGCTCCTTCATGAGTGAAACAGGAAAGTCCCAGTTACCTGTGATAGTTACAATCCTTGTCACTATTGACCTTACCTTTGACCTTTATGAACCTAGGTCTTGAAAGAAAGTCCCCCTCCCTTGGTGCTTAGCCAGCTTGTGACACTGTAATGAATGAAAACTGCTAAAAATGTTCAAACAAAATCCTTTCAAACTGACACAATGCTCTCAGGACAAGGATGGATTAAAGAGGAATTGCCTGGAAAACTGAATCAACACAGGTTTGCGGCCGGATAGTGCAAGAGCATGTCTGTTCTAACAAAGGAGCTCAGAACTCATCACAAATGCTAGGCATATATGTGCTAGCCCTTCACACTTTTCTCACTAGGAAGTGGTAGCTATGGTAAGCTTTCCCTTGCTGGTCCTTGCTATAGCAGGGTATATACTAAAACTGTAAAGATACAGAGAAGCTTATCATTGCTCTTTGTGCAAAAATGACATGAAAATTCCTGAAGCAGTCCATATTTTCACAAGTTGAAGAAAAAACTTCATTTGATTAGTGATCATTTTTAAAAAGGAATGAGCTGTTTCCTCAAGTTGCTACTTTTGTCTAATAAGCAGTGAGCAAGATGAAAGATTAAGCAGCCACATAATACAGACGTGAAAAATACAATGCTTTTATAGATTGTATTAGTACATATGTTATAGGTACTTAATTCTGCGTAATTAACGTTTCTGCTGATCCCAACAATAACTAATGCCTTAAGAAGTTTGCATTGTAACTATCCAGTTTTCACATTGTATAAAATTCTTAGCAGGTTAAAAAAAATAAACAAGAAAGTCATGTTTCTTCATAAAGCCAACACTAAGTCCAGTTCTGAATGGAGAATTTTCAGGTATTCTAAAAATCACCAGTATGAAAAAGTGATTGACTTTATATGTATAATAAAAATGATTTATATATATATATATATATATATAAAACCAGCAAATAAATTTAAAGAAAATACCTCATACATTTAAAGCAAATCATGTGAAAATGATTTATCACAGCTTAAATATTTTACCCAGTAATTTGAAGCGAGAAGAATTAAGGATGTGCAGTTTGTCTCTTAGAACACATTTTTCTGAAAGGAAAGAGAATCTGTCTGGTTAATAATGTGGGTGAACACTTTGCAACAATATCAGTTAAATTAAAAATATTTTACTTCCTGAGAATTAAAACAGGAATGGAGCTTATGGTGAATAAGCTTTTTCTAACAGATTTTAATAAGGGAGACCAACCTAAGGGTCAACATTTCAGCCTATTGCTTCTGTTTGTATTGACTGGGGGTTCTGTCAGGTAAAACTGGTTCACTCAACATAGGTGGGTTAACTATCATTATTTTTCTGAGACAAATTGATTCCTCCATGTTCTCATACTACGTGCATTAGACTTAATTTCCATGGAACTTGTAACAGAAAAGAACCCTGAGTGATCAAATCTGAGCCCAACAACTCACCTGCCCTGAACACAGCCTCCCGTGACAGTTGCCATTTAGAGACAGGATGAAAAAGTAGAACTTTCCCCATTCTCTTTTATCACTTTAGAAAACATAAATGGCCTGGTATTAGCTGCCAACTTCAGCCATGCTCCAGTCTCTGAGCAGAAAGGATGTGACTGAAGCCAGAGCTGGGAGAAGGCTGCATCACATTGCCTCCTTGGACCGTTTCTACTCAAAGGAATTAATTAAATGAAATTTTCATCAGAGGAGAGGACAAGTCCTCAGGGGAATTCATGAACACCTCACCAAGGATGCAAGCTGTCCGTTTCCCATCCTTGGGAATCTCTGTGCTTCGGATAAAATATCCTCAGGTTCATATTTTTTCATAAATGGCATGCATTTGAACTAAAACAGATTAGATGTTTGTTGGAGGTGGTACCTTCCTACAACTGAGCACTTATTTATATAAGTTATCTGCCAAAAGAATCCATACTATTTAAACTGCAAGAACCCATCAAGATCCAGAGGCACCTACCTGCAGTCCCAGTATTTGAGGCCAGCTAGTTTATAGGCAGCAAAAGAACCATGCTAACTGGATAAAATAACCATATGTCCCTACTGGAGACTCCATTACTTGAGTCATTTAAACCTCACTGGACAAAAAGCAAGGGCCATTTGCTGTAGGAAGCAAACCTCCACAAAGTGGACAGGGAAGAAATGACCTAATAGGTAATGCCCTCTGCTCCAATTTCTATGGTTCTGTGTTAAGAAAGGCTGGCTTGCCATACTGTTGTGAAAGCTTATGCCCCAATTACACCCCAACAAGTGGGCTACTTCTTATTTGGACAATGAAAAGAAAAAAAGCCCAGAAATTAACATTCACATTGCCATTATCAAAGTCGTGGGCAATTTTCCATAAGGAATAATATTCTCAAGATTTAATGGAAAAGAAGGATTGTAGTCTCATTCAGAAATTCAAATGGCAGGAAAGAGATGTTTCTGGTCTGACCTTTTGTTCAGGAGCTGGTAAGATGTAGGGCAACCTTTCTCGCCTGCTTACAAGGCCAGGTATCTGTCTTCAGTACAGTACTGGAGAAACAGTATGCCTGGTTCATTGAGGTAGAACTTGCTCACAGTGGACCTGTCTGCCTCAGTGTCCTATTTCAATAAATGGTTATCCCTTGTACATTGTCAGCTGGCATAAGGCAGAATTGAAGGAAAAGGCTTCAATGTGTGCGTATGTGTACATATAGATGTGTGGGAGGATTGGATGAAGTAGTTTGCATGTGTCAATGAAAGAGTGCACATCTTTACTTTCTATGTAAATATGTTTGTTTATAGGCAAGCTTCATTTTGGGTTGAAATATATAAACAGAAATAAAATACAATGTCAGCTTAAAATTATTTTCTTTCTATGAACTGCAGAATATTTTAGATGACCACCATTGACATGAGATTTAAAAAAAAATGCTATTTAGTGTAAAATTAGTGTAATGTCCAAATGGGATTGTTCCTATGTAGATCTTTCGGCTTTGTATATTAAATGTGAATCTGTACAAATAGCAGTGTGTGTGCATGTACCTGCTCATTCCTGCTCATGGCTGAAGGCAGACATCTATAGGGAACCATCTACTTAATACTGATACCCACTTGTACAAGTCTTGAGATTTTCAGGTGTCCTTGGTACCAGGGAACATGCAAAGGATGCGTCTCACAGGACTGTCCCAGGTCCACACTGACAATCAGCTTTTGTTTCTTCTCTGCTGTCTTTTCATTGTTATTTATTTTCACAAGGGTGAGTATTTAACATTTAGGACTATAATAATCTTCCATCATCCTTTCTTTCCTAAGTGATTCTGTGTAGAAGGTATGACAACTGCTCTCCTTACAGAAGGCATGAGCTGAGGTGAGACATTATCTCTGGGATACATTTGTAAATGCAACTTTGCCCCATCCCTCTGAAAAAGAGGCAAACGGCATTACTGCAAATAACCTTTAAGATAATTAACTGACAATGCTACAGCTAGCATAAAATCCTCCTTCAGGCGACACCTAATTTAAGTGTTACTGGCACAAAGTGGAGACAGATTGTGCATTACCACCGCAATATTTACATAGCAGAAACCCACAGAGCGGGAACGCCAGGCTCAATGAAGCACTAAATTACAACAACCGTACTTGGTGTTAATTTGCCTTCCATTCTTTCCAAATCTCAGGTCCAGAAACCAGTACAAATCCATCTACAGCCTCTCACCCCTAAATGACTAAACCCGAGATGTTAGTTAGTACTTCTTTTCCTTCTACCCCCCTCCCCCAATTAAAATAACTTGAAATTTATTTCTATTCTCTGCAAGAAGCATGTGGTCAAACTGTGTTTATTTCCTTACAATGCACTCTCAGTTTGATCTGAAATTATTTTCATCCAGGCGCTGCTTCGAAGGCTACACAGGAGGAACTAACAAGACTTACTTTTTCTAAGGCTGCCAATACAGCTTACGGAAAAGATACAGTGGGAGAGAGAAAACTATTAGTGGGCTATTTAGGGAACGACGAGGATCTACCTGCAGAGATTTTCTCAGTGATACATCTTTCTTACATCTTCCCTTCTCTCTGCCAAATGCAATGAGTTTTCCTAATGCATTCAGGGGGTATTACTCTTTCTCATCCTTGCTCATACTAGTTTAAACTCCAGCTTCACTAAGGTATTGGTAAAACATTTACCTTTCCCAGTTGCTGGTGCTCTTTGAAGGCAGCAATCAGTTCTTCAGCCCACTGAATTTTTTCCAGGGTCGGAGTAAACTGTTCTTGAACCACAGCAATCTGGTTAGGATGGATCACCTGTTTACCTGCAGGGAGAGAAAACACACTGGAGACTCCAGGACAGACACCACACACAAGCCAAGTGTGCCCAGCTTGAGACATCCCTGCATGCCTCACAGAGAAGGTGCTGAAGAATTAAACAGTACAAAATAAAAATTACAATCACACAGGCTTTCCCAGAAAACCACATTAGAACAAATACAAATATGGGAGAAACAGAAGTCCAGCTTTCTAGAAATGTCACTTCAGAGGAGAAAATCTCTCAGTTTTAGTTACAGGTGGCTGGATGAGGCAGACTGTTGAATAACTACTTTGCCTGGGATTTTAGCTGGAGAATCTGTAAATTACCCATTATTTTGAGCTAAAGGTAGAATGAAATTAAATCTGAATTCTCTCACATTATATAGGCTGTCTTCTGCCTGTCTGGGAGGGTTGTGCTGCCTTGTAAAGTTCTTATAACAACAACATGTCAATTGTTAAGCTCAGCACAATGTTAAGACCATATTAATACCAAACACTACCTTATGAGAATATTTTAATCTAATTTAATTAATTTTCTTTTTCAGTATCTAATTTTAACATGTATTTCAATGAAAATATGTCTAGAGTTGTAAAATAAAAGGCAGATTTGAATACTGTAGCATCTAGATTATTTAAATATTTTTAAATAAAAAGAATACAAAAAAATTATATATTCAAAAATATTTTCAGGCCTTCCTTTTTTTCTTATGAGACTTGGAAGATCTTCAGATTGCAAGAAATCATATCTATGTAGAAATATCTCCAAAAAAATTTTTGATTCTTTTTGAAGTTTAAAGATTTTAAATAAAAGTAACATCTACACACAGACCTCAAGAAATTCTATGCAATTATAACATTGTTAATAAAAAAAAAAGCAGTCAATTTAGCAATCAGGGAAGTATGGTATTTAATCAGGCCATTAATAAAATGCAATAATAATTTACTGTCACAATGATGAGATTATATTGTATTACATGATCAAGTTATGAACATAAATTGCCTCTTTAAAATTGATTTACACTTAATGGCTGCTAACTATATTTGTTGCTATATTAATTTTTCTTTGCTTTTGAAAATATGTAACCACTACAAATTATGGCCCAGATGTTTTATAAAATACCAGTTATTGTTACTACCCTTATTTTGATGAATAGATAAAGAAACAATGTTTGCAAAAGTAGTACAACAGGAAAATTTGGGGTTTTTCTTGGGGGGATAGTGTTTCAAGTAAAGAACTTTAGGTAAATAGATAATATTTTTAAACCTGGCATAATTAAAACGTTCTATTTTTTATCATTTCATTCCTACCTGTCAGTGTAATTGGAAGATGTTAGCAATCTATATAAATAAAGGCACTTCAAACTATCTGAAGACTAATTTTTGGAGACAAATAATAGGAGCAACAAATGTGAACACTTTTCAAATAGTAGGTATCGATTCCACATTTAATTAATTTAATAGTTGTAATAATATTATTTAAAAAGCTTGTCAGCTCCCAATAGTCATTTTCTAATTGTTAGCCCTAGATTTTATGATTTATGTACATAATTTACACCACTGTGCAAAAAGGCGAATTTCACAGAAACTTTTGGTGCAGTCACTATAATGTGAGGGGCAAACATAACTAGCTAAATTCTTGTGAAATCTCCCGACAGCTATGAAGAACCTATAGTTTAATAAGAGGCTACTGTTAAGATATACGTTGGGTTTTTAAATCTGTGTAACCCTCATGCCAAGGACTCTTTGTCACTGTCTACATCCCAATGGCTGTATAACAGGCTTTACTGCCGTGTGGGAACCAAGCAAATATTTTATCCAGAAGGGGCGTTATTGACAAGTTACCAAGCGGGTGCAAAATTGGACGGCATTAAAATTTATGACCGTGAGATCCTATTTAGAGGACCACTTGATATATGTTGCTTTAAATCAATATCTGTCAAGTCTTTCAGGTAACTGTATGATGGTGTCGTTTCTGTTTTCTACAAAAGACTGCAAGAAAAAGAAAAAAAAAAAACCTATAATCGCTTTTCATATCTATAATCTGGCTTGCAGCATGTAGTACCGCAGTAACTGTAACAGCTACGGGAGCGAGAAAATCTTTCTTCTGAGTTTTAGTTTCAGTGTCTTTCTATTATTTTTTTTTTTTAAAAAAATGTTAAAGTTATTGGCTGCGTATATAGTCACTGAATTGAGTTTAGATCAGTCGATGTGAGTGCAGAAATGAGAACAAAAACCAAACCAGAGCCCACTCTTGGGTGTAATAATAACTTTTTTGGAGGAAGGAGATGGGAGAAATAATATCATATTTTCATAAAATAAAAGCAAATATGTGTATTTACACATTTAAAATTCTGCTTTGAAGTACAGACAACCTACTCTTTATCAGGGTTACAAGTAGCACACCACTTAAATTGCTTCTTGAGTCCTTTGACCCATCTGCCTCAGACAAGTATTGTACAGTAGACAATATTTTGTGTTCTGCCTGCCTCCTTCCCATCTTCTGGCTCTTCTTTCTTTTTCTTATACAAGGCTTAAGGTATCACAATTAAATTCCAAAAACTAGTACCCTAAGATATTGAATAGCATAAAATATTCAGTGAGAGCATGAGTTTTAAGAATGCTATACATCTTTTGGCCACCTTTTATTAGAATGTGGAAATTTAGTTGTGGTAACAAAGACCTTTTCTCTCAAAATGAGTAAGTATGTATGGCGTGTGGCCCCCAGCTTACAGCTTCTGTCCCTTGGATGCACAATGGGCACGGCGCCCTCATACCTCCCCGCACCCCAGCCTCCATCTTCCTGTGATTTAATGCTCCCTGTTGGGCAGAAACAATAGTACCAGGACCATAAGTTCTTCGTGCTGAGTTGGGCACAGTCTAGACATTTAAACCGGATTTGAAATAGCTTGTCTTTTGAGATTGAATTGAGGACCAATTTAATTCAGTTCTGTATCTTGAGAAACCTTTGAGCCCCAGAGGAAGCTGGAAAAAACATCAACCCAAGAACATGAAGGGCTGGTGGCTGGGGCCAGGGCGCTCTTTCCTATTGAATTAGTTTCCACTTCAGAGCAACATCTGGCTGCCTGGCAGCCAATGCCACATGTTATAGGCCAACAACATCACGGTCTATTAGATAGATTTCATGCAGTTTTTTTCCCCCCAAACTTTCCCCTTTGGGCTAGATCCTAACTGGCCACTGGAAGGAGGCACAGACAGGCATGCCCCATGCACTGACAAGCAAGGGGATTCTTTCTCTCCCTATTAAATAAAAGGAGAAATTAGTAATAGTTCAAATCATAGGACAACATGACTATGCCTGGGATTCTATGTTTTCAGGCTCAAAAAATTAGGCATTCAGTTTTATTTTAATGCTCTGCAGTATACAAAAGCAGATACTGGGGCACTTCGCTTTAAGGTAACTGTACTATTGCTTAGGTCTTTCTGTTGTGTGAGGATAAGTCATCCTCCGCTAACATACCCTTTTCATTTCAAGGTACTTTATGGGATTTTCAGTACTTTATACTGACTGGTACAGTAGCAGAATATTTTTAAAAAGGGATAACATCTTTCCTCCTTCACTACTTCCTTCCTCTTCTCCTCCTCTTTTGGATATATTAATAGCTACTTATCAATGTTAGCACTTTCACCATAAGGAAAAATAAACAAGAGAGAGAATACTCGTGTGTGTGTGTGTGTGTGTGTGTGTGTGTGTGTGTACACTCATGTGCACATCCATACACAACTGCACAGGATTATTTACACATAATATTCCATTAAGGTATTCAAAAGACAGAGTTCTGTTGTAAAACATAATTTCCAGTTGTCCCTGGACATATGGGTACAGGAGTGAGGAGCACATAGATGATTATCAGCTGCCTGCCTCCTGCACCCCATACAGGCCTGTAAGGACAGTACCCATAGATGTCTGCCTCCTGTACCCCATACAGGCCTGTAAGGACAGTACCCATAGATGTCGGCAGGTGCACAGACACTTACTGGGAGACACAGAAGTGAGCAGAGCCTGAAGTGGTCAAATAATTTTAAAAAATAGTTATGAGTAAAAATTAAATCATCAGCAATATCAACTAAAAATTAGTGCTTTAACTATTAAGGAACATTTTCTTATATCTCATCATTCTAAACTCCGACAGTTATTTACCCTAAAACCCTACCATCATAATGTATATAGTATAGCCTCAAACTATACTGAAATACTTAATAGGACAGGAAAGAAAAGTAACAAATGTAAAGAAAAAAATCAAACAAGTGGTATACTTTGTAATTTGCAGAGAAAGGTGAGAAAGAGAGAGAGCAGAGAGAAAGAAGCACCCACTAACCCAGGTAATAATCATGTGCCTTCTGCTCTATGCAGCTGTCTAGTGCTTCTGGGATGCCTGCTGATGCACACGCTTTTTAAGACAGCACCAGGAATCATACCAGTGAAGCCCATAGCGGCAGCTTCTCTTGACTGTTTGAGAAGTCCATCTCCATCCCGGAAGTCAATGTATACAAGATCAATGGCTTGTAGGCCAAAGGCCTTTGCTATGACAACAATCTTCTGTCGGGCATAGAGGATGTCCCGGGCGTCCTTATTGCTTGTTGCACCTGGAAGTGGGATATGCATAGAAAAGTGAGACCTTAACGTTGGAAACAAACCTAGATACATGCCATGGAAACCAGGTTATAAAGACATCCCAGAAAGACAATTACTTAAACACACAAGTGTATAGGGAAGACATGTGTCCAGTGTGCGTAAGGGAGGAAGTGGAGTCACAGCACCCTGATTTTCCTCCTTTGTGTTATCACTTGGAGTGTCAGTCCAAAGACTACACTACAGCAAGAGTCCAGGAGTCTGTGTCGGGGGGGGGGGGGGGGGGGGATGGTTCTCTTCCTAGAAATGGCATGTGCTGTCTTGTCACATCTGTCCTCAAAGACATCATGAGCCCAACCTCCAGGGTTTGGTTGGAGCACTTGAGAAATGAGAAAGACCCTTATTTTGGGAAAGGCAGAAAGTAGCTACATTAACTGTATGCCTTCTGTAGTACACTTAGCTGTGGAACACAGGAGCCTCTTCTGAGAAGACATGTATCGAAATAATTTTTTTCACCCTGAGGGAAGGGAGTGTGTCACTGCTTAAATTTGGGCTACAATAGTAGAAAAAGTGTCCCCAGATACCTGGGATGTGTGTCTGAAACACCCAGAAAAGAGTGCAGTGTTCAAGGGATGAAGCGCATTAGTGATACAGGAATAATAGGAATAATTTATTTTATTTCACAGCATACAGAAAGACATCCCACATCACATCAGTAGGTGTCAGCAGGGCCAGTAAATATTTAACAATAAATGTACAGAAATGCATGCTAAGGCAAATTTATAATCTATCTTTAAAAAATATTTATCTGCTACATTTAATGTAGAAAATACTTCACTGAGGTGATAAATAGCACTTTAACATTTTGTTTGCAGGTCCAAGTCTTGAACCAATGTGAGGACAAAATATTGAAGCCATCATCAGGCTGTTTATGTAATGTGTTAGTAGAAGCAAGTATACTCTGTATGCTCTTAAGCATGCCTGAGGCTGCAAGAAGCTTTTATTAGTTATTTTATAAATGAGCAGAAGTGATAATGCAGGACTCTGGAAGCAAGAAATAGAGCCTGAAATTATCAGGAAGTAGTGGTCAGTTAGTTGTCATGAAAAGCCATAATCAGGGCTGAAAAATATGTATTGTTATGTAAATGTCCCTTTGTGAGGGGGGCAAAGAAAAGTCACATCACATCACACACACACACACACACACACACACACACACACACGAGGGGGATTGAGAGAGAGAAAGAGATCTTTGACACCTATGCTGGCTCGAAAGTCTTCTCCTCCAAAAACGACTGCATCTAGGAAAAGACCCACTTGAGGCCCAATCTTCAGTGTTTCTTCACACACTGCCTGGAAGAGAGCAGAACAGAGTCTCGGAGGCTGGGAGCCAGGGCATCAATGATAGAAAAGATCCGGATGCTAACACGCTTTGGCTGAAATAAATAGCTCTTCCCTAGAGCATTTAATGTACCTCATACACATTTGCTTTGCCTGATGTTTACATTAATATAGCTATCACTATTTATTATATAGCTAGAATGTTCAAATTGGAGGCCGCCTAACTTTTTTAGCTTCTTTTTACAAGCATTTTATGTCTCTCCAGAATTTGTTTTTGCTTCAAGAGACTCTTAAATAATAAACATAAGGCCACAGGAGAGAAGGAAAGAATTTTTGAAATCAAACTAATTGGATTATTTGTATTAGGATCAAGTAAAATGGTTTCAGGCTTAAAGTCAGGCAGTGCAAAATCTACAACTTCGGAGAGGAAATAAAAAACGCTAGAGTCACCCAGGGCGTGTGAACAAAGCAACTCTGACATGTCCAAATGAAAGCTAGGATGAATCACGTTTGCTCTAGACGTAACTGTGAGTCTTGGGGCTGTAACGTGCTAACATTTGTGAGGACAGAACAGAATGAAGGAAGTGGTGGGGATACTGTTGATTAATTTCAGACATTATGGGAGCTCCTAAATGCATTACTGAATAAACTGGAAAAATAGTGCTTTAAAATTAAATCACTGTGTGTATCTGATTCCAGCTCAGGGATATGCTTCTGATTATGTTCCGGGGGTGCTAAGGCGGGCCACAGCACTTTGTGGTTATTTGTATAAAGGAACTAGTCATGAGACAGGCTTGAAGCAGCCCCAGAACATTCGCACTCAGCCCTCCTGCACAGCCTCCCAGCGCTACAAAGCTCCCCCGAGCATTTGCTCGTATGTAGGGTCTTCATCGCAGGTCACCTAACTTTTTTTAGTGATTTTTTTTTTCTTCTCCTGCCCTCTGGAGTGGAAGAAAATAAAACAAAACGCAGAAATACCAGGAACGAGAAAGTCTAAGAAGAGGGTACAGGGGGTGCTAGGTAGTCACTCAAAGGTCAGGTGGGATGAGAGACACAGTCTGGGAAATGGTATAAAGGCCAATAGATCAAGGCGGACAAAGCAGCTATGAGTTTGGTGAGGCAGGTAGTTTAATGCAGCCATACAGTGGTTGAGAATTGACTCAGCTAATCTTTTTAAATGTGTGTTAGAAAACACTTTATATTTGAAACATGACAAATTGAAACAAGAGATTATAAATTATTTGCATATGGGAACTATCAACAATAATCATATCTGCTAAGGATAATAGTACCACAGAGAAGCCAGAGCATTTGAGGATGGGAAGATAATTTTTAGGAAAAACAATTCAAATTTAATTCATAAAGGAGACAAAATAAAATTTCCATGTACATCTAATCCATGCATGTACTAACTCAAAGCATATATTTATTCTGTGATTTTATTTATGCATACTCCAAAAACATATGCTTTCTTTAGATATTTGAGACTGAGAAGGCCTTCTTTTTAAACTAGTTCCTTTGTCTTCTAAGATATTGATAATCCAAGATAATGTTTTTGGAGTAGAAATGATAAGAAATGGTTTAAATACCTTACTTTGTTTCTAAATCTTTCTTTAAAATTTTTTAAAAGTAGATGTTCAATTTAAAAGAAAACCCAGAAGTTCTCTTTAGGTAATTAAAATAAAATGCATACGCACATTATGGCTTTCTTACCTTAAAATTGAGCAAACCCATTGCAGTTTCCACAAAGGGGATTAAATTCATTGGTTGTTCAAGTTTTCGGCCTTTTAAGTGGAATGAAAATTTGTCTGAAAACTAAAATCAGAAGTGTCATAGGTGATTAGCACAAAAACAGAAGTTCAGCCCCTGAAATGCAGACACAGGAGCAGGGCTGAAGTCTTTGACCTGAGGAAGTATTACCCCAGCCTCCTCCATCCACACAAAGGAAAGGGAGGGGAGGAAAAGCAGCAAAGAAAACTAAAGGTAGCATAGTTTCCCCAAAACAAATGGAAATTTCAAACATCACACATCATTTCCCTCCAAAGTTAATAACATGAGGCCTCGGAGTTAGAGGGATGGGAGATTCCCTGGTTTAAATGCTTCCCTGGAAAACATATTTACTCAGGACCTCTCATCCTGTCTTCTCCGCTAAATGCAAATGGCAGGCGCTCAGAACAAAGCAGAGCTCTCTACCTGCCTCTCTGTTTTTGTTTCGAACCCAACACCACACATGTGCAACTGTGTGACTGCCGTCTACATATGTAGAATCTGTATTCTTCGTTAGAGTGCCATTACCCTTTGTCTGGGTGAGTTTTCTTCATATATTTTTTTAAGCTTACCTAGGAAGACCTTAAAAAGGAAGTTTAATTCTTTGAAGACCAAAGCTTGCCAATTTTTTCCATGAGACCAGTTCACAGCTAGCTCTGTGCTGCCAGTGGGGTAGCCCAAATTCCAAAATCTATCATCTGGAAACATACAAAAGCTCTCACAGATCCCCCACACCCCCGTTTCAAAAAAGGGGGGGGAGACCCACAATCTAAATTGTAAATCTATTATGTCTATCTAGATCTAATAAGATGTGGGAAGATAATTTTTTTAAAAAAGAGAAGAAACAGGTACAATAAAGATATTTTTGTAAATAAAGTTGAAAACATATATATCCATTTAAATTTAAGGAATATTCAGCCATTAATGGATATCAAAGGAAAAGGGAATTTTAATCATCTCTCCATTCAGTCTCAGTTGGGTAAATCATATCTAAGAGATTTGCATAAATATAAACCATCAAAGACTTTTCATCTTCAAAGGGGGTTTCAAGACCCTATAAGCTTTGTACTGTAATCATCACAGGTCACCACCCTGCAGGAATAAGGCTGCTATGGCAACATAAAAAACTAATGCTTAAGGCTTAGCATAATATTCTCACTAATAGAAAGGAAACTCATTTTAAAAGCTGGCAGCCTATTTACCAGAGGCAGGATTAAAGGTGTTATTTCCCCTTTACCTGCCCCCTCCTTGCCTGTGCATCCCCCCCTAAAAAAAACCTAATCACTGGGATCTTTAAAAAGCTTTTGAGCGATTTGCAGTAACTTTACAATTAGGCTAAAATAAATCACAGCTTTCAGTAATGAAGAATGATTCCCGTTGCTCGCTACCCCCCCCCATCACCTTCTCAGTAACTTTCAAGGAAGGAATACCCACCCACCCCAACAGCTATGGGGAGCAGACAGAGGCTGAAGGGTTGGGGCAGCCTGTATGGTACTAGATGCCGAGAAAAATAAAACATAATTTATGTCACAATTAAACTTGAAAACAAGTAGTGAAATATTGGTGACTTGAGTGTTGAATACATGGCTATGGATTTTCTCATTAAAAAAAAAAAAAAAGAAGAAGAAGAAGAAGAAGAAGAAGAAGAAGAAGAAGAAGAAGAAGAAGAAGAAGAAAGAAAGAAAATTCCCAAGGCTACTTGTACTATTCTCTGTGATGGTCATTATAACTACAAAAATCGTAAAGTTTACAACTAGGTAAATCTTTTACAAGATATCCCCTGTTCTTAATGAACAAAACCTCTAATGCTTTTTGCTTTATAGCCAATAGGGGCATTTAAAAATTAAATATGCTAGCCCCTCCCCCTCCCCATCCCCTTCTTTCTTAAAAAATTGCATTAAGTGCTAACACAAAAGGCAACTAGTGGAGAAGTTTCAATTAATTTTTTCAAAAGGAGACGATTAAATGTTTCCGGCTTGGTAAAGTGTTCATTTCATCGAGGTGGAGGGGACTGGGGAGGGGTGTGAGGAAAAGAAGGGGGGAAATTACAAAGAGATTGGGGAGGGGATGAAGTAGCAGGGCTCAGCAATTCTTTCAGTTCCAGTGAACACCCAATAGCGTGCTGGAAGAATGCACACTGTTGGGATTTGTGGGAGAATTGTCCCACGACAAAAGAGGCAGAGTTACGCTTGTTACAGCCCAATAAGCCGTGCCAGTCAGACAAGAGCCCACACTAACGACAAAAGGCGAGCAGGCGATTCTCACACAAAAGAAAACAAGCAAGCCCGTCTTTCAGTTGTGCATCAGGCTTGGGGTTTTACGCTCCGCATACATACAAACGGAGAGGAAAATAAACAGCCCCAAAAGACTTCAGCTAACTGCAAGTCCTATTTCAGTTTCAGAGTGTCCCTCACATCCAAGGGTTTGAAACAGGGACAGGAAGCTGTAGCCAAGGTTGGGGAGATGAGCCCCATCTTAAGTGAATGGTGATGCTGGTGTTAATAGGCATTAACGGCCAAACCAAGGGGACCGACTTCAGAGTCTTCCATTGCCTTAATACTTATCTGTATGGGGTCGGAGCTCTCAGGACATTAATACTCTCTATACCCGTTTCTCTAAGTAACTAAGGCTAACCTTGGTGAGATCTCTGGTTTACTAAGCAAACACTAGCCCTTGATGACAAGTCTTTGAGACTCCAATGCAGAGTTGTCAACACAGATATCATAGCATCCACATGTATAACAATTTTCAATCTTCTAGTAGCTACAGTCAGAGAATTGGAGACGACAGACTGACTTTTCATATCTTATATTCAACTATTAGATCCCAAGTATTTTCACTGCAATATGGAATCAATATAAAAATTGAGACTTTTTCCATTTTTCTTTCTCTACTTGGAAAGAATATCAACTTTTTAAACTCTGGCATAGGCCTGTATACGTTTTACTCATTATAAGCACACCTCAATTTACACAGGCCACATTTCAAATGCTCAGTAGCCACATGTGACAGGTGACTTATGTATTGACAATAAAGATCCAACATATTCAAATGGATTAAAAAGTGAGCAGTTGGGGCTGGAGAGATAGCTTAAGAGTACTGATTGTTCCACCAGAGGATGGGGGTTCAATTCCTAGCACCCACATGGCAGCTCACAACTGTCTGTAACTTCAGGGGGTTTGACACCTTCATACAGACATGTAGGCAGAACACCAATGATAATGAATTAAATATAAATACATTATTAATTTTTTAAAAAGTGAGCAGTTTTATCAGGTATGACAGCTACTCAGGATATGGCTCTGGCTAGATCCACAGCCTTCAAAATAATATGAGATGTGGCTTTGAATGCCCCCACCAACCATTCAGTCTAGTTACTCCCAAAGGTTCTGCTCTAAGAAGCATAATAAAATGGCATTTATTCAAGGGACTTGCAGAATAATAGTAACTCCCTATTCAATGCTCCCTCCCAAATCTCACAATTAAAACAATCATAGCATAATTGGGCCATTTCAAAGTTTTCTTAAGTAATTTGACATGCCAACCACTTTACATTTCAGGCTTTTATTGGCTGAAAAGTCTGTCATGAAATGCAAACACACCTGACAGCAATTTAAAACAGGGCGCACCAGAGAGTTGTTCAGGAAATAATATCTGAGCTAATTAAAACCACGAGTTAAAAGCTTCCTGTTTCTTCCCCCAGTTGCCCTAAGGAGTGACCTTTTCCTTTTCTGCTTTGGGCTCTTTGCTTCATTATGCAGTTAGAGTTCCAAGAGAGCCTCAGCCAGAACCATCTACATCATGGCTCTTCCAAGCACAAGCCCTGGCTTCCCAATGGCAGGGTGGATGCTCAGACAAGTTAGTGTCCGGGGACTCATCTGTGAGGGCTACTGTGGCAGCCGCTCTGACCACAAATCCAAGCAGAAAGCAAAAGCAGTGTTGCCAAAGGGGAGTTCTTCTGGGAAATATGTAGGGGAAAGCTGGATTCTTGGGGGGAGAGGAAATAGCTGATTGTATCATATCACTCCTTTTAACAATTTCTTCTCTCCTTCTGAGTCAGGATCTCATGTAGCCCAGGCTGGCCTCAAACTTGCTCTGTACTTGAGAATAACCTTGAACTTCTGATCTTCCTGTCTCTACCTCCTGAGTGCTGGACTTATATGCATGTGTCACTACACCCAATTTTATGTGATGCTGGGCTATCAGACCAGGGCCTTGTGCACGCTAGACCAGCACTCTACCAGCTGAGATACATCCAGCCTCATGTTCTCCTCTTTTCTTGCTGTTTCTCTTTTCTCATGGTACTGTCTGAATGCAGCACCTAACACATGACAAGCAATTGCCCTATTCATAAGCTATGGTGTAAGCAGTGTTTGTGCATTTCTAAACCAAAGACATCCACACCCTCTCCTGGTGACTGACTCCTTAGCCTGCCTTGAGCCACACAGCAAAGCACTATTACTTACCCACTGGATTTCGTCAGGACCTTCTACCTTTGGTAGCATTATACTAGAGGGAAGAACTTGGGCCTGCAGAATTGTTTCCAGGTCAGCTTCTGCCAGACCACTAGATACTGAGTTGATTCTCACACACTTTTCTGTTGGGCCCAGGTCAAAGTCTTCAAGTGTTCTTACAATTTTCAATCGAGCTTCATTCTGTAAATATTGAGAAAATGTATCTCCTAAATGTATTTTTAACATTAAGGAGAAGCCACTGAGCAGTCAGAGAACTCTACTGGACACTCATGAACACTGTGATTAGAGCAACACATTTTCTGCCCACAAGATAATATTGGAAATGAATCATCCAAACTCATAGCGGAGTAAATGATTTCTACACATCATTCAAGACATCTGGAAAACAATGGGGATACACCATCATGCATACTGGTTGGTGTACCTCTGAATGGCAGAGTAATTTGCTCATTAGTGTACTTTCCAATTGAGAAGGTAAAATAATTCACTAATTGGGCATTAGCTGTGCACTAAGCATGGTTCCAAGTCTTTCCCCACATTTCTTCATTTAATAAGTCCTAGAAACTAGATGCTACTAGAAACGTGGCAATGTCACCTGTCACACTGGGGGAAAGGTAAGCATTTGCTCTACTCCCCAGGTATCATACCTTTTTTTTTTAAAATTTCACATTATTATTTATTTATTTATTTATTTGTTTGTTTGTTTATTTATTTATAGTGACCAAGTTGCATCTTGACATTCATTAGGAAGAGGTTCTCAGGAATCTGACACTCGGTGCTTCCTGAGCAATTCCCACCACCATGAAATCCCTTCATGGGGTGCTTGACAAATAGACTGTTTTCTTTGATTTGACAGTCTGTGCTGCAGTTATGAAAAGCTAAAAGTCACATTTGAATTATCCCAAGAAAAACTGTATGAGACCAAATATGTTATATGTTAGCTTTGAGATGAAGGTGAAGACGTGGGATGGGTTAGTGAAAAGTGAGTACTAAGAGGTGGGGGTTAGTGTTGAGAGAAAGGAAGCTCTTAGGGCCATTATTTACTACCAATTCTAGTTTCAAAATTAAAGTCTTCCATCTTGCCAACAGCCCTCAACAAATTCTCACTGCCAGAAGGAACCATGTATCAAAGGTAGTTTCATTTGGGAAGAATTTTTTTACACCAATAAAACTTTAGAACATCTAACTACTGATGAATGCATTTTTAAAAAAAAAGTCTTGGAGTTGGAAGTATGGCTCAGTGGTTTAGAACACTCACTACTTTTGCAGGGGACCCAGATTTAGTTTCTAGTATGGTGGCTCACAACTCTCTTTAACTTCAGTTCCAGGAGAACTGCTGGCGTGCATATATATATATATATATATATATATATATATATATATATATACACATATATATGTGAACACATTCAAACATACAAATTAAAATTATATACATATTTGAAAAAACTAATAATACACAGCCATTTGAGTAGCAACACACATCTAACAATGATTTATTTGCTCCAAGTAGTAAGTATATCTTTAGTACTTGGACTCAGGAGACAGTGGCAAGCAGATCACTGAGTTTGAGGCCAGCCTGGTCTATATAGTGAGTTCCATACTAGCAGAGTTACATGGTAAGAGCCTATTTTAAACAAAAAATGATCTAATTATTTAAGCCAACATGAAGACTAAATTTAGTCAAAGTAACCACCCAAGACAGTTGATTTAAACTAGACTTAAGTAAGAACAAAATCAGGAAGGCGGGGCTGGAGAGATGGCTCAGCGGTTAAGAGCACCGTCTGCTCTTCCAGAGGACCCGGGTTCGATTCCCAGCACCCACATGGCAGCTAACAACTGTCTGTGGTTCCAGTTCCAGGCAAACACCAAGATAAATAAATAAAGTTTTAAAAAAAAAAAAAAATCAGGAAGGCTTTCAGTTAGGGCCTGAGCTAAACAGTATTATAAAAGAGTAACTCTTGAGTTATTGGGACACGTGGAAACAGCAAGAACAAGTTTAAGAAGTCTCTGCGCAAACTTGATTTACAGAGTGTTGGCTGTGATTAGGCCAAATTTAGGCAAAAGCAAGAGAAAGCACAAGATGATGCAGCCGAGGAGTCTTGAAGTTGGAGTCACAGTGGTTGTGAGCCACACTTGATGAAGATATGGGTAATCAAACTCAAGCCCTCTGTAAGAGAAGTAGGGCTCTTCCCCTGTAAGCCAGCTCCCCAGCCCCCACCTCTACTCAAACCGTTATGTCATTGTGCAGATTCCACTCAGGCAGTCTACTATGTAGTACTGCTGCAGAAGCTAATGGGAACATACTGAGGACCAAGCAAAGGAGTTAGCCCAACAGCTGGGTTTGAAGGAGTGGTTCCTCTGCTTTTAGTAGTGCCTATTTTCTGATCCACAGCCTCAGAGAGTCTAAAAACCAGGCCATACTGCAAACAGACTGAACAGTTATGAAGTCTAGATAGTTTGGGCTTGCAAACATTCCAACTTATGAATTCTTACCCTATATCAAGTCAGCTTGGAGAGGGTTAGGTAGTCTTTAGGTAGTCTTTAGGCTGTTTAGGGAAGAATTATTGTGCAGTCAAGCTGTGTATGGTGGTGCACTCAGGAGGCTGAGGGAAGAGAAAACTGAGTTTTCGGCCAGCCTGGTCTACATTGCAAGACTTTGTCTTTAAAAAGAAAAGACTGAATTAACATGTCTACTAAACATGTGTACTTGATGATGCAGAATCCCTGCAACTCCCTACATGGCTTCTCTAGTGTCAAACAGTGTCTGCTCTGGACCCTTAAGCAGTTTGGTTTTTTCCTTTTGATTTGAAGAGAACGAGTTGTTCAGAGCTCATGTTCTAAACCTGTTTGTGATTTTCATCTGAAGTCACATTGCCATGGTTTCCGCACATTCCGGCTGATTTAGTAAAATTCAGTCCTTGTGAAATTGGCTGCAAATGAAGCACCTAATTCCAGTTTCTAGGCATAATCTGATTAGTCCTTTTCGTGTTATAATAATGAACAGCGAGTGCTCAGCATTTTCTTTTTCTTTTTTCTTTTTTGGCTCAGAATAAACACGGAGCTCTTTCCTGGCATCATGTAGTACCTTTCCAAAGAGAGAGGATGGTGTCTGAGGTATATTGCCACACAACACCCTTATTAACAGGCTGTTGATTGCTACAATTTACATCAATGAAGAGCAGATCCCTCTGGTATGTATCCCAAAATATCCAACAACCTTGCTGAATTTACACCAACCAACAAGTGTGTGGATTTTTTTGTTATTTTAATGGTGAAATATGTCACTGTGCTAGTAAATACACCCGAGCCATCTGTTGGGCTTTGGAGAAGGCGGCCTCTAAGAACAATTAGTGGTGTGTATTCTGTTAGTTCTGCTCACCCAGTTGTGAGGAGAAAGACATTTGCACTCTGCCCCTTCGATTCTCCCAACCACCTCTCTCATCACCTGCTTTCCTTCACAGTTCCCTGGCCCTTCTCCTCTTCCCTCCACCTCCTTCCTTAGGTGGGTTAATAAGAGCTCTACAGGCACCTGGCATGCTCTCTCAGTGGGGCGTTGAAGGTGACTTTAAGAAATTTTGAAAGGAACATGCTTTGTGGGGAAAGAATGTTATAGGAGGAAGTTGGTCTCTTTGAGGCTGAGGAGGGACCCCACTCCAAATAGAGCGCCTTGTTGATGGGTCCTCATGGTGGGATGAACACGGCCCTCTCAGATCTGACGAGCTTGAAACCTGAATGATAGAATCAAGGCCTTTTAAGAAAAGTCTCCTTGGGGGCTGAGGAGATGGCTCAGAGGTTAAGCCCACTGACTGTTCTTCCAGAGGTCCTGAGTTCAATTCCCAGCAACCACATGGTGGCTCTCAACCATCTATAATAACATCTGGTACCCTCTTCTGTACACTGTTTACATAATCTTAAAAAAAAGTCTCCTTAGATCTTGGAAGTGTTCTGTATCATGTCTGATTACAGAGTTCATGTGGGTTTCAGACAATTTGGGATGGACCAGAATCTTCCAAAGCCCCTGTTCTGAAAAGTGACCTTTCCAAAGCTCCTGAGACCGGTCGATATTCCATGCCACAGGCTCTTTGGTGCAGTAGACCAGAGGCTAATAAAACTGTCCTTATACATAAACCACAGTACTATGTGACCGTGTCTGGGCCAGGAACTAAGGCGTGCTATGATTTCAGAGCCTGGATTCCTGTCACCTGGGGAAGAGACATGTTCTGATGACGTAAGAAAGCAGATAAATCAACCATCCCCAACACCCCCCCCCCCCGGCCTGCGAAATTAAGGGAGAAAATCTGCGTGCCGTTGGTTCAGTTGGCACCCATTAAAGCTAATAACTAATCATCCCCGCAAGTTTCTAGCTCAGAACGATGGGATCTGCAAAGAAAACAACATCCGTCCACTTTTACACTCCAGTGGAAGGGGTGGTCCCTCGCTGCAGGGCGGCACAGTCTCGCCATCTGGAGAATAAATCGAGTGTGAAGTACAGTATAGTTTGGGACCAAGCTCCGTGGCGGCCGCCCAGCAGTCAGTTCATTAGCCCCAAACTTCCAGGGATTAGAGGGGCATCAATTCTACTGTCGGATAGGATGAGACAGACAGGGCACGGGATTCAAGAAGCATCGAGTCATCCAGGAGCCCCCTCGGGTTTATTTATAGAACCACAAAGTATAAACACACTCAAATAAGTGCCTTAAATAACAGCATCATCACAGGTCCCTAACATCTGAATTAACACCTTCTCTTTGCCACTGCCCACCACCAAACGGTGAATGATAAAGTACACCCTTTCCTGGGGCAGGGAAAGTTTGCCTCCACCAGACACTGAGATCTGGTAATTAAGAAATAGGAAGGATCTTTTACACTCGGGGGAAATGTGCAGCATTTGCAATTAAAAACATATGTAAAATTAATATTTTAATTCCATAAAGACAAATGCCATAATTTATGTTCCAGAGCACTAGTATATTCTACCTTTCTATCTTGACCCATTTCCATTTCACCTTCCCTTGTAAAGTGATGCCACAGGGGTGACTCTTCCAGGTTTTGAGCATAAGGCCTTGATATCAGCATCTTTATATTAAACAAAACAAAAAACCCAAAAAGTTTGTGTGAACTGTTCCATTTAAAGACCTCATTTTTCATCTGCTTTCTAGACATTTATAGTAAAAAGCAAAAATATCTATGACACAAAATGGGTCATCATAAGGAGACCATATTGCATTTTTTAGAAATGTACAGAATTCATCATTACAAGCGTCACTAAGAGGGATGTAGTAACCAAACAGAAAAACATGTTTCCGATTCTTTCAATCTGGCAGTGAGCTTCATTAGGCAAGAGATAGTGTTGATATTTAATAAGGCATTAATTGTACAAAATGATGAGTTTTGTTTTGACTTTTCAAATATGCACAGGACATACTTTGATCATATGAATTTATAATTCATTGTTTTTGTTGTTGGGGAAAAGAGATCTTGGTTTGTTTCCTGAAAAGGTGGGGGGTAAGAGAAGAAAGGGGGGAAGAAAACCTTTCGTTGATGACATTCGTTGTCTTAACTGGTTTATATTTTCATGCCTTGATTCATCCTACACTTCTACATGTCATCCCTATTTACTCTGAAACCACAGATTTTGATACGGGAGAGGTTTTGATGTGTTAATCACAAAAGATACATTAAAACAAGGGCTTATGGCAAAAAAAAAAAAAAATTACAAACCACCCATTATTTCCAGGACTGAGAAGGCTGTGTGTACAGTGTGTAATCGGAACTTCTCATCTCAGAGATTTAACTGACTTTACAACAGACAAACACAACATATAAAACACGACGACGATGACATTCAAAACTCTATGAGAAGAATTTATCTTATAGCCTCCAAATAATTAAAAGAATTTCTAACAGAGCCAGTGAGAGATACTGGCAGGCGCAGATCCCTGCTGCCAAGCTTGGGGATGTGAGCCTGACCCCAAACCACATTGTGGGAGAAGAGAACAGGCAGGGTCCCCAAAGCTGCCCATCCATCACCACACAAGCCAGGTGCTCTGCCATGCACCCCTCCCCAAATAAGTACAAAAGACTTAAAAACATTTCCAAAAGATACTAGAACCATGGCTTTGAGTGACACAAGGCTTTACATGTGTGTCACATCAGGGAGTGAAGACTTTACATCTGTGTGTTTCATTACATATAGATTTCAGCTAAAAAACAGAAAAACTATAAACAAATGTCCATCTCTAGTCAATGATGAGCATGCAGTAAGACTGAGAGGTGGGTGGGGCTGTCTGCAAGTCACATTGACATAAAATTTCAGAGATGACTGAATGACGAACAAGAGAACAGGTGGTAGAGACGGAAGCAGGTACATGTTAGTAGGAAAATAACAGCACAGGATACTTGACATTCATTATAATCTTCCAAATTTTCTGATGTTCAAAATTATAACAATAAAATTGAGAAAAGAATCCTAAAAAGATTTCTAAAATGTTCATATTTAGGGGAGTTGGCCAATGACTGTATGTTTGTTTAAAAACAAACAAACAAAAAACCCAACAAACAAACCCTCACAACTCTCCTTAACATGTGTATATATTTGAGTAGTCCCACAATAAAAAGTTTAAAAATAACAATTTTCACAAGACACTTTGTAGAGAATAATTTGTGAGGCTTTTTGTTTCTTTCTTTTTTTTTTTTTCTTTTTTGGTGGTGTTTTTGTTTTGTTTTGTTTTGTTTTGTTTCTTTTAGAAGAATTATTTAATGTGTAATACAAACATGTCTGGTACTCTCAGAGGCCAGAAGACAACACTAATCCTCTGCAGTTGGAGTGTGGGTGACCATGAGCCACCGTGTGGGTGATGGGAACCAAACCCAGGTTCTCTTTAAAAGCAACAATCGTCTCTAACTACTAAACTACCAGTAATTTTTCTTTCTGCACATTTGCTTTGTTTTAGAACTCAGAGACATAACATATTAGCGTTTGTAAATGGCTTCTTTCCTCTGTGGTTATGGATCAGGATTCACTCCTGTCCATCAGCACCTTCCAATTTACTGCCAAACAGTATCCTATCATGTGGTTATAGTACATTTTATTTACCTATCATCAACTAATGGATTGAGTGAACACTTGTGACCCCTTCTTATTTATAATGTTCATATACACTTTTACTTCTCTTGAGTTTGTATTTAAAAGTATGACTCCTGGGTCACATAGTAACTGTACGCTCAGCATTTTGAGAAACCATCAGCTGGTTCTCAAAGAGGCTCTACCAATTTAATATTCCCATATTGGCAGTATGCGGCTAATGGTGCAGTCCATCGGATTAGAACTGAAGTACAATTTAGTCAGTGGAACAAAACTTGCTTTCTCATAGGCAGGAATGGCCCTTCCCACATTGCCCAAGAGGAGAAAGGGAGGCTGGTACTGGGCTTGGAACCTCTGAAAACTAAGAATTTCAAGAGCAGCAGCAGCAGAAGGAAACACACACACACACACACACACACACACACACACACACACGGACTAAGGTCCCTCTGGACCAGGTACCCTGTGCCCAGGACTTTATTTGGGGAGGATCCTTGGTCAGAGCCCTGCTCAGTTCCATCCACGTTGAAGCATCTTCCTTTGGGAGGCCCTCTAGGCCCACAGCGACTCACTGCCATTTACCTTCAGTTTGAGGACTCCAGCCCAGCCCACTAACACAGCCGAGTGGGTGGCCAGCCACCTCCCTGAGCAAAGCTTCTAATTGGTCTCCCTCCAGCCTGCCCCTGGAGACTGAGAAGGTGTCTCTCTTCCCCAACTAGTACAAAGTACAGCTAGAGCCAAGCTGCCCTCTCCTTCTCTCGGTATTTATATTTCACGACTTCTCTGGGTTAGAGAAGGTAATTAACTGTTTTGGTTTAAAAGCCCTCCTGCTGGGTCGCAGTCTGCGTGGGAGAATCAAAGTAAACAAGCAAAAGGGACCGGTGTCATCAAAGAACTCTGCACCTACCTTTCTTCACTATGAGAAGGAAAACGCACCATTTGCCGCAGGTGCTGCAGATCACCGTTCAGGGCAGGATACTGGTGCTTTCATTCTTTTTAATGGTAAATCAAGAGTGATCGGTTCATAATTTAATGAGGCAGGCTTACCGAGGGTCCAAACACGCAAGAGATAACAGACACATCACCTGTGCCCTGCCTGAACAGTTGTAAGTGATGCTAGCAACAGATTCTGTCAGGTGACCTCCTCAGCTACATTGTTGGAAAGGGAGTAAAAGTTTCTTCTTCATGTGAACATAAAGAACCAGTCACTGGGCTGGGCACCAGGCTCATTTGGTAGAAGTCTTTGCCTAGCATGCCTGAGGACCTGAATTTGAGTCCAATCTTCACAAACTGGTAGGATGGGGCTCACGAGTAATGGAAGCTGTGAGGAGACAGACAGAGAAGATCAGAAGTTCAAGGTCACTCTAAGTAAGCTACACAGCAAGGCAAACTGAAGTTACCTGAAATTAGGTGCTTTGTTTGTTTTAGAGTTTCTCTGTGTAGCCCTGGCTGACCTAGAACCCACTCTGTAGACCAAGCTGGATTTGAACTCACAGAGTTCTGGGAGTAAAGATGTGTACTACCCCTACCAAGTTTGAGGCCAGCCTGATCTACACAGAAAAATCAACCAACCAACCAAATTTTAAAAATATCACTCACACTGGGGTTATCTCTCCCGTTACACCTTTAGGAAGTTCTGGGGTTCCTGCAAGTGTCTTTACCCACTAAGGCATCTTCTAGCCCAAGAACAATTTTTTTTTTTTTTTTAATTAAAGTCTAGTTTACTTCTATGTAGGAAGACATGATTCTCTACCCATCACCAAGGCTTAAAGGCCACCTCTCTCCCAGGCTGTCCATGGCAGATTATGAACACACATGATACTGAGGTCAGAAATTCCTGTCTGTATGCCAGCTACTTCAGCAATGCCTAAGGTAGCGACACAAAGAATCTGGAGTCGATCAGTAGGAAGTGAGAATAATATACTGGAAGGAGTAAAAATGTTCGGCTGCATGGTACAGGCAGGCCTTGCCATGAAGTAAACCAGGCTAAGCCTCTCTTCCCACAGCAGAGTACCAAATGAAGATGATTCAAATCTATTTGACTTCCTAGCAGCCAGGGAGGAAGAAAATTTGGTAATGCAGTAATATGTGTATCAACAGAAACAAAGTGAGAAGGAACCATTTCTAGCAGTGTACAAAACTGGACCATGATTCTCCTAAACTACTTTCCACATAGGCAAGGCTTTAAAGCTAAAAAGAAATTAATACAAATGACCAAAAACAAAAAACCAGAACTAAAACAAAACCCCCAAACAAACAAAAAGACCCTTCTGGACAAGAGATTGTGTCAGACAGGGTCCATCTATCCAGACTGTTCTCAAACTCCCCATGTCCGGGAGGGGATTTTACCTCTCACTGCTTGGAACTTTCTCAACATTAGATGGGCATTCACTCAAATAACCATGCTCCAGCCCTAGGATGGGGCCTTTTTTTTTTCTTTCCTTTTTGAGACATGGTCTTGCTAAAGAGCCTTGGATGACCTGGAATCCACTATGTGACTCAAAGCTGTGGTGACCATTTGTCACTACCTCTGAAAAACTGGAATTACAAACATATGCCACCATATCTAGCTTACTTTGTCCCTTTTACATGTCAAATGTATAGGCATTTAAACATTTTTACATTTACTTAATACGCATACTTGTCTGTGTGTGTGCAAGCATGTGTGCCGTGGCACACACATGGATGTCCGAGGACAACCTAAGAGATTTGGTACTTTGCATCACACAGAGTTTGAGGGTCAAACTCAGCTCATCAGGGTTGACAGCAGCAATCCAACTCATCTGCTGAGCCACCTCATGACCCAAATATTTTAAAGGATTACACTTTTCCAGAACAAATTGATAGGTATTTTAAAGGGTTACACTTTTCTATCTCATTCATATTTTTTTCTTACAATCAACAATGAAAAAGATGAAGAAAAAAAAAAGAATGAGTGATGATTATGGCCTGAAAATCCCTTTTGCTTGTTTGTTTTTGAGACAGGGTTTCCCTGTAGCCCTAGCTCGCTGTACACCAGGCTGGTCTCCAACTCACCATGTAGGGTTATACAGCCAAGGATGACCCCAAACTCCTGATCTTCCTCCTGCCTTCACTTCTAAAGAGCTGGGAGATCCAGTCCAAACACGCTGGGCAAACAGGGTACCAACTGGGTTACATCCCCAGCTCTCCAAAAATATTTATTTTCAAAATGTTTATATTTATCTATCTTGTATGTAGGAGTTGGGGGGTTCGAGTGAGCCACAGCCTCCGTGTGGAGATGAGAGGGCAACGTGGATCCAATTCAGGTTGTCAGGCTTGGTGGTGAGCTCCTGTTCCACTCTATACTCACTTCATTTTTTTTTCCTTAAAGAAGAGGAGGGTTTTGATAACTGTGGTCTGCTCACCACAGAGGCCTGTCCTCTGAGACCACCCACACAGGCAGTGGCTTTACTTACTAGACTGCAAATGAGTGATGTAGAGAGTAAGTGGCAAGAGCCATGTCACAGAGTGCACCAACTTCCACACATAAGATTGTCTCTAATTAAATCCCTCCCCCCAGTGAATGCTAACAAACAGTTCATTTCCCCTTTTCCTGCCAGCCCGTCCCATCCACTTCTCCGCAGCTTTGTTCCCTCACTGGTGCCAGCCAGGCAGGTGTACTATGCCACCACTAGGGTTTTCTTTCCCTTTCTGTGCCCAGTAAATTTTCATAAAGCGTTTAACGTGAGAACAAGTAGGTTAATTTCCCAAGTGGCAAACTCAGAGCCCAGCACCACTGCCTCAACTTGGCTTCTGAGGCCAGGACCTGGGCCCCAACAGCCAGAAACCTTGCCAGATCCTTCTCTGAACAGCCCCCAGGTGTGATTTAGCAGAACAGATTGTGTGGATGCTGGATGGCCTGTGTCACAATAAAATGGTGTCCTTTCTCCCTGTGAGATGAAGATAGAAACCTAAGCTTGGGCTGGCAGGTCTGCCACAGAGGCCCCTGGACATGTAAGAAACAGAAAGTCATCCCATCTGGCCACACACACCTGGCCTAATAGCATCAGAACTCCCCACCAGCCCTCACCATGTCACATTATTGCTTTCTCTAATTGTAAGTGGGGCAGGAAATACAAGGATTTATATTAATATAAAAAGATGGAATAATCATAAGGAAAACTGCAAACTCTTTGAGTCTGGCCTTTAGTATACACTTAGCTGGATTCTGCATGAAATATTGATGGGGAGTGACCTATGAAGTGGACAGTGGCTGTTTGATATTTAGGTATTGGCTCACTCAGTAATGACGGTCATGCTGCTAGAGAAAGATGCTGTAGAGAAGCCAGGCTTCATAGCTAGATGTGTAAAACTCAGAGACGAGGTTAGTGAGTCTTAAAAAAAACCAGGCTAGAGGCCCAAAGTCCCCAGTTACAATAACTTTACCCTTAGTGATAAACAGCTAATAAATAGAGCAATGGAGTCTCCATACCAATGTCTCTGGAATAGATCATTGTTGTATTAAGTTTTTCCCGGATATGTAGAGGTACTGGCTAGCTATTGGCTGGAAGCCACGTGGTGAGCAAATTAATAGAAATGGGTTGAATTAAGATGAAAGAGCTAGCTAGTAATGTGCTTAAGACATGGGCCAACAGTGAAAAGTATATAAGTGACTGATTCATTTCTTTGGGGGACAAAAGCCGCAGGCGCGCAGACCAGGTTCCAAACCACCAGCGCCGCACGCGCACCAGGCACAAACCTCCGGACCCAAAATGGGCCGGGGAAAACTTACTACAACAGATCATGGAGTTCAATCCTTAAACAAATAAAAGTTGAGATACTTGGGTGGCTAAGACAAGTAGAATGCCATGAGTTCAAGGCCAGGCTGGGTTATAAAGTGAGACAATAAACAAGTTCTAACCTTTCATCTCATTCTAGGAGCATGGCACACTGCAGAGGGTTGGCTGTCTCCTCACAGCATTAGCTAGAAGCTGTTCTTACTGTCTTCGCAACAGTCCTGGAGAAGAGTCAGTATATATTTGATTATCCACAGCTACCTTAAAAACAGAGAGGTTCTGGGAACTGAACTCAGATCATCAGGCTTGGTGGTAACCGCCTCTGCTCACTGAGCTGTTTTGAAATTACAGTCCATCGTGTTGGGGAACACGTGGATGTAGGAACACAAGGCTGCTTACTCACATCTTGGCAGATCAGAGTGCAGAGAAAGGGGATGCCAATGCTCAGCTGGCCCCGGAGCTGGTCCATGGCATGGTATTACCCATACTCAAGGTGGGTCTTCCCTCTTCAGCTAAACCTCTATGGACATGCTCTTGATAACACACTCAGGGAATTCCAAATACTGTCAGGTTGACAATGGAGACTAACACCACAGCAGGGAAGGCAGGGAGGCTGGTGTGGAGAAACCTGTAGGAGGAATGGACTTTTGGACAGGAAGTGGTGACAAGACTGGGGTACAGGGACAGTTTAAAATCTTGCACCTGTCAGCCAGGCATCATGTACCCAGTAGCACTACCAGCCAGAGACCATAAGCCTGTAGTGGACATTTCACACTCAAATCCTAACAAGTCCTCAGTCATTAGGATTTAACTGTTCCCTGGGTTTTGCAATTGATGCATTTGTTCACCTCATTCAAGAGCTTCCCCAAGAGCCAGTCTGTACGAGGCTCTGTGGGAGAGAACAGCTCTTTGCCTAAATGGAACTTCCTGTAGTCAAGACAACAAGAAAGTTACACTAAGGACAACTTCAGTGGGAAGTGACTAGTAGAAGGAAATTAAGTGATGAGACAGAGAGGATGTGTCACCTGGTCTGACACCCACACAACTATAAAGGAAGCAGTAACAAATATCTCAAACATTCATAGAGCACAGCTGGTAAGGACACAGCCTAGCTGTATAAACATCAAGTCTGATTCACTGCTCACTCAGGCCCCAAAGGAGGGACATGAACTTCTGATTTTCACAACCTTCCTCTAATCAAGCAGTGGAGCCTGCAAGTCTTGTCTCAAGTCACCACTGTGGCTGGGCACTGCCTCACAAGCAACTGGATGGTCTTTTCACCTCACTGTGTCTCAATCATTTCAAAGAGAGGTTAGGGGTCAGGGATGTGAGTCAGCTGGTAGGATGTCTGGTGGCATGAACAAAGCTCTGGGCTTCGTCCTCAACGCCACATAAAACTGGGCATGATGTTTTCAAGTCAGCTTGACACAGCTAGAGTCAGCTGAGAAAATGCCCACATAGGCCTGTAGGGTATTTTATTAATTAGTAATTGACTGTGAAGGCCCAGACCATTGTGGGTGGGGCCATCCCTGGGCTGCTGGTCCTGGGTTCTATAAGAAAGCAGGCTGAACAAGCCAAGAGAAGCAATCCAGTGAGCAGCACCCCTCCATGGCCTCTGCATCAGCTCCTGCCTCCAGGTTCCTGCCCTGTTTGAGGTCCTGTCCTGACTTCCATGATGAACTGTGATCTGGGAATATAAGTCAAATAAGTGCTTTTTCCCTCAAGTTGCTTTGGCTAATGGGGAAACATAAATTTGCACAGCAACGGAAACTCTAATTAACACAGTAGTGCATGTCTATAACCCAGCACTCTGGAAGTGAAGACAGAAGGATCAGAGACGTTCCAGGTCATCTTCAGCTATATAGTAAGTTTGAAAACCAGCCTCAAAATGGAGGTGGGGGTAGGGGATATCATTATCAACTAGCTCTTATAATTTAACCCATTTCTATTAATCTATTGTATTGCCACATGGCTTTGTAGTTTTACCTGTGTCCTATTGCATCTTGCTTTCTGGGCAGCAGTTTGCAGTATCTGTCTTTGCTCCACCCTCCTTTATCTTTATCTCTGCTTGAAGTTCCCACCTGCCTCTAAGCTGCCTTGCCATAGACCTAAACAGCTTCCATATTAACCAATGGTAATAAAGAATAATCACAGTGTTCAGAAAGACATCCCACATTACAGAACCATGACCATAGTGGGAATCAGCAAGTAGCTCTAGTGTCCATGATGTCCATCCCAAAGGAAAGGCCAGGGAGCTTTCTTGGAATTCAGATGCATCCCTAAAAGAGGCCAGTGTACTCATAGAGCTTCATGGGTAGGGCTCAGTATAAAGTTGCCTCAAATATGGCAATGTTGACATTTAAGCAGAGAGCAGATGGGTGGGTGGGCTGGCTTAGTGGATAAAGGCACAAGCTGACAAGTCTGATGACTTCAGTTTGATCTCCAGGACCCCCACATAGTGGCAAGAGAGAATCGCCTCCAACAAATGCTTAAGTGAGCATGTAAGCATGCACTTGTGTGTACATACACACACACACACACACACACACACACACACACACACGCAGCAAACTAAATGTTTAAAGAAAAAAAAAAAAAACAGAAATAGGAAGGCAACTCTCATTTTTGTTCTTTCTCCCTGAAGCAGCTCCCTACAACTGAAGATCAAGGTCATCCTGACCCTCACAGACACAGCAGAAGAGGAACAGAAATGCTAGGTCTTTCTAAGCTCCCCACTTATTCTAGTTAGTCAGTCCCTTAGTTCATCATGCTTCTGCATGGCTGCTGACCTGGCATCAAACCCTAGCCTAAATGCATAATCCTTCACTGCTTCTTTGGGTTTTAATTAATGTAATCTCCTTTAACTGTTTGTATTAGATGCCAACTTGATGGAGTATAGAGTCACCTGGAGATGGGCCTCTGCGCATGTCTATGAGGAATTATCTTGGCTGAGACTCTAGATGGTATGAATGGATAAGGGGGCTGAGCAGCAGCAAGTAATCATCACTCTCTGCTTCTTGGTTATGGATGAGATGTGATCATCTAGACTCGACTGTGAGACTGAACTTGGACCTCACTAAACAGCTAGACTGACTGACTGACTAACCAACCCACCTGCCCCTATCCCAGCTCCCTTCCATCTCCACCATCGCTCAGTCCTCTGGCACTGGGATTACAGCTGTGTGCTGCCACCCTTGGGCTTATTCACACCCTGCTGTGGATCTAAGCTCAGTTCCTCATTTGCCCATCAAGCACTTTATTTCCTGACTGAGCTCCTAATTCTCCTGCTTGTATCTCCTAAATATTGAAAATAAAGGTGTCCCACTACACACTGCTCCTTCTTCTTCTCACTAATAGATTAGATATGATATAACCCAAATTAAGTATGTCTCTCCAGGTGCTCATATGGCCCACTATTAACATTTTTCTCTTATTCAGTTATTACCAGAAACCAATGGCTATCACATCATCCAAGGTCCTCAATAAAGTTGTGACAAGTGATAAAAGTTAACTCTTTGGCTAGTTAAAGACAAATTTGTAATATAAATTCAAGACTTTGGATCCCAGTCTGACCATCATATTCCTTTCCGAATCAGTTCCCAGATTATGCTGAATTCTGAACACATTTGCCCAAACCCATACTCAACATAAATGAGTACTTGTCTAGGTATCTATCCCATCCATCTCAATATCTAATGACATACATCCTCCAGGAAGTTGGGTTTTTCTGCCTACAACCAAGAAGCATTTTTTTTTTTAATGTTTGCTTAATCAAGCTGATAGTAAGAAAAAGAAGCTCATACAATAGTAAGGACTGAAGTAAGTTATTTTATCGAAGATTATCCAAGGATATGAAAAGAAGGCTAGGTCAGGTGTGGTGGCTAAAGACTGTAATCCCAACACTCAGTAGGCAGGGTCAGGAAGATCTGCTGCAGGTTCAAGGCCAGGATGTCTTACATGGTACATTCCAGGCCAGCCAGGGCTACTCCCTAACCTCCCCACAAACAAAAACTTGGGAAGGAGAAATAAGGTACCCTAGAAAGGCACCTCTGCTAGGAAGAGTCAAAGACAAAACTGGAACTAGGGAAATGAATCAGCAGATAAAAACGCTGTTAGAGTAACCCGAATAACCCAAGTCCACCCAATTCCTGGAACTCACATTGGAAAAAAAAAAAAGAGAACCAAGAATGAGTCTAAGGCCATGAGGCCATTCTGGTCTCTAGGACAGTCAGATACACAGTGAGACCCTGATCTATCTATCTATCTATCTATCTATCTATCTATCTATCTATCTATCTGTTTTTTAAAAAAAGGTGGCTGAGGGAGGTGGCACATGCATTTAATCCCAGAACTCAGGAGGCAGAAGAGTTCAAGGTCTTGAGGTCTGCATAGTGAGGCCTAGTTTTAAAACAAGAGTAAATGCTACAAGGATTTATAAATGCTACAGCGTTCGGGCCATAGAAACAATGAGAGACATTGCCTCAACAGTGTGAGAGGTGAGAGCAACTGTGCTGTAGTGCTGTGGAATGATCCTCTGTACACCGTGAATAGGTGTGGCTCTCATTGGTTTAATAGAGGGCTAACTGGCCAATAGGAAGAAGTGAGGCAGGAGAGCCAGCCCAAGAGAACACTAAAGAAGAAGGGCGGAGTCAGCAGCCAGAGAGGAAGCAGGAGAACATGCCATGTTGAAAAAGAAGTGCCGAGGGCTGGAGAGATGGCTCAGAGGTTAAGAGCACTGACTGTTCTTCCAGAGGTCCTGAGTTCAATTCCCAGCAACCACATGGTGGCTTATAACCATCTATGATGGGCCTCTTCTGTATACATAATAAATAAATAAATCGAAAGAAAGAAAGAAAATATAAGTGCCACCATGTGGTAACTCAAGCTATCAGTCAAGCACTTATAATTGAAAAAAAGTCTCCATGTCAGTTATTGGTGTGAAGATGTGAAGACTTGGATTTATCTTTACAAAGCTTTGTTTCAGAGAAGCTTTGGTACCTGAGGGCGGGGCCCAGGTCTGGGAGTGTGCCTGACAGCCAATAGATTCAAAACTTAGGCTCGGGCCAAATAGCTACTGTACCCTATCCCCCTTTGCCCAATCCTCGAATGCCAAGATGTGCACCACCCCGCTTATGTGGGCTTTTAAAAACCCCCTCACCTTGGGGCTCAAGGCCAAACAAAGGTTCGTTTGGAACCTGTTCATAACAATAAAACCCTCATGTATTTGCATTGAGTCCAGCTCCATGGTGGTCTTTGGGGGGGGTCCCTCGACATGGTACAATTGGAGAGCTAATGATCAGTTATCCTTGAATTTCCACACTCACACCATAGAAATATGTTCCTGTACTCACAGAGAAAAAGACAGAGACAGAGGAAACAGACAGACAGGAGAGGATAATTATGAGGCAAATACTTCCACAGTTTTCCTGGTAGAAGCCAAACATCAAAGAAAGTTGCTTGTATTGTGTAAGATAAGAACACAATTTGCTGTGATTTAAAAACCGCTCATTTGGAAAGAAGTAGATCCAATATTGTCATAAACACTGTGAGGATAAGCTGTTCAGCCTCAGCTGTGAGCTATAAACTGGTGTACACCATACTCTAAAGCCAAAATGAGGGCTGGGGAGCTGGTGCAGCACTTAAGAGCACCTGCTGCTACTGTAGAGGCCCCAGGTTTGGTTTTCAGTACATGTTTGGAGGTTCACAACTACCTGTAACTCCAGTTCCAGGGGATTTGGCATCTTCTGTTCTTTGTAAGCACCCACATTCTTGGGCACACACACATAAATATGTAACGGATTTAAAACTGAAATGAAGAGCATGTTGGAAGGGCACTTTCCCAAACATGAACCAAGAATTCTGAGATCAGGCCAACATATTCTAAATATGTCACAAAACATCAGAATTTTATAGATACCGTTGCTCAATGAAACTGAAATACTTGAAAGAATGAGGTGGATTAAGAATGGAAATCTTGGGGGCTGGAGAGATGGTTCAGCAGTTAAGAGCGCCATCTGCTCTTCCAGAGGACCAGGGTTCGATTCCCAGCACCCACATGGCAGCTAACAACTGTCTGTAGTTCCAGTTCCAGGCAAACACCAAAGTAAATAAAATAAATAAATAAAGTTAAAAAAAAAAAAAAAAGAATGGAAATCTTGGGGCTGGAGTGATAGCTCAGCAGTTAAGAGCACTGGCTGTTCTCCCAGGTTCAAGTCCCAGCACTCCCTGGGACACAAGAGCCACCTGTAACTCCCTTCTTAGAAGATTTGATACTTCCTCTGGCCTCTGAGATATCAAGCATGTTCATGGTACATATACATACATTAAGACAAAACACTCATACACACAAAATTTTTAAAAATAACATTTTTGAATGGGGGATCAAATCATCAAAACAATGTTATCGAAGAAATGTTAAAATGAAGTCCTTACACCGAGAGTGGGGTCATTGCCTCAAAAGAGCCATAATCTGATATTCCCATTCAATAGTAATGCTTTAGAGATGCCTTTTTGTTTTTACTATTTCGAAGACCAGCCATGATGACAATAAGAAAAGAGAGATTGGAGCTTTGAAGGGAAGATATCCATCTTTTGACAAATCACTCATCTGTATTAGTTTACCATGGTCACTATAACACATCACCATTTAAAGATGATGTTCTGAGGCCAATGCCTGGGACCCCCATGGAAGAAAGACATACCCGACTCCTGCTGGTCATCATATGACTTCCACAGATGCAAGCCCACACCTCCCCAGCCCACTTTACTACAAATAAATAAAAGATAATTGTTAAATGTTTTAAAGAGGGGCTGGAGAGATGGCTCAGCAGTGAAGAGCCCTGGGTTCAATTCCCATCAACCACACGGCAGCTCACAACTGTGACTCTAAGATCTGACACCCTCACACAGGCATATATACAGGCAAAACACCAATGCACACAAAATAAAAATAAAAAGAAGGTTTAGAGAATAAGAGACAAGCCAAAAGTTTGAACTCTAGATGTCAGTAGGGCTAGAGTCCCCTCCTCTAGTGAACCTTTTGTTGTTTCCAATTTCTATGGTGGATGGCAGACCTTGTAGCTTCAGACCTGATTGCTTTTCTTTGCATCTCATATAAGGGTAGCAGTCATGGAGTATAGGACTCTCTCAATAATCCCACCTGTAGATCCTTAACTACATTTATTTGTACATATGCTTTTTACAGATCTGATTTTATTTATAGGTCCTAGGCATTAGGGTAAGGGTGCATCTTTTGGGAGGTCATCATTCAATCCCCCACAGAAATCGTATTTCACAAATGCTGAATGAATGGTTTCTTAAAGAGCTGTTAGGAGGTGGTGTGGTACTACAGGTGAGTTCTTCCTACTACAATCCCTTCTCTCAGGGCTGGGCATGGCAGCACACGTCTTCAATCCCTGCTCTTAGTAAGACAGAAGCTGGTGGATCCCTGTGATTTCAAGGCCAATCTCACCTTCCTATCTAGTTCCAGGACAACAAGGGATACGAAATCGAGAGATCCTGGCTCACTCACTTTCCTCCCTCTATTTAGATAATGGCACCTGACTATTTGAGTTCTTGGGCAGATCTCCAGGGATGTCACTGTGTCCCTGGAGATAGATCTTGTGGCTATCACAGTTTGATGGACCTCAGAGGTGACTTGGGGGTAACCATAAACTTATAGGTGACCTCTGTGGAGCATTCCTGGCCCTCTGGCACTTAATCGTTCAGATGTTTCCACACCCATGTTTTTGTTCTTTGCTGCTTCTAATATAACATGTCTTGGTACTTATGATACACACATCACTTCCATCCTTCCTGTACATATTCTGCCCCACTTGCTGATCATCTGTACTAGAAAGTCACCTGTAAAAAAAGAGAGGGCTATACAACATATGCTTGGAGCAATTCTACCCACCATGAGCTCAGCCTCTTCCTGAGTACGTTTCTGGATGGCTAAAATCCAGAATAACAAAATCGAATTACATTAGGGTTGAAGACAAGCTCACTATTATCTAGTTGTTAATCTTATTTTATTATTCCTACTATTTGGGACAAGCTCTCATGTAGCTCAGGCTGGCTTCAAACTTCTTTTGTAGCCAAAGATGACTTTGAACTCACCAATTAGTTAGACTGGCTAGTGTCTACTCTAGGGACCTGTCTGTTTGTACTCCCTTAGCTCTGGCATTACAGACCTAGGCCTCCACAGCCAGCTTTTATATGGGTGCTGAGGACCCAAACTCATATCCTCCTGTTCATCCAGCAACTGAGCCATCTCCTGAGGCCCCTGGTCTTGAGCCCCTGGTCTTCCTGCCTCTACTTCCCAAGCTCTGGAATTATTTTTTTTTAAACTTTATTTTTTATTTATTTATTTGTCCTGGTGTTTGCCTGGAACTGGAACTACAGACAGTTGTTAGCTGCCATGTGGGTGCTGGGAATCGAACCCGGGTCCTCTGGGAGAGCAGATGGTGCTCTTAACCACTGAGCTATCTCTCCAGCCCCGCTCTGGAATTATAATAACATGTACCACTAAGCCCAATAGATCTAGTCATTTTTGAATAAAAATAAAAGTCCTAGGGAGATCAACAAAAGACTTGAGGCCATGCTGAAGACACAACCAACACTAAAACCAGGGTCAGTGGAAGCTCAGCCAAGTGCTTGTTCCACACCATCATGTATGTGTTACAGAAGGAGACATAAAGCCAGAGCCTGTTATGCTTGGCATAACTCCATGGTGACATCCAAAGAGGTTGGTAACTCAAAGAATAGTATTGGTGACCATCTGAAAGTTTCTACTGATATGATAAAATATCATGACCAATAACAATTTGGAGAGAAAAGGGTTTATGCACCTTATAGCTTGTAAGTCCATCACTGAGGGAAGCCATGGAAGGGATTCTGGGCAAGAACCTGAAGGCACTAAATCAGGCCGTTAAGGGTCCTACTTACTAACTTTCTCTGCCTGCTTTCTTACATACCCAGGACCACCTGCTCAGGAGTAGCAGTGCCTACCATGAGCTGGTTTCTCCCACATTAATCATCAGTCAAGAAAATGTAACACAGGCTTACCCATTGGCCAATCTGGTGGGGGCATTTTCTCAATTGAGTTTCCAGTTTCCAAAATGACTGTCTTGTGTCAGGTTGGCATAAAACTAGCCAGCACATTGATGTTGGCTGAGTGTAAGTTCCCTGCACATGGCTCTCTGAACTCACCAGTTAAATGGTACCTCTTGGGGCTGGAGAGATGGCTCAGCGGTTAAGAGCACCGTCTGCTCTTCCAGAGGACCCGGGTTCGATTCCCAGCACCCACATGGCAGCTAACAACTGTCTGTAGTTCCAGTTCCAGGCAAACACCAAGGCAAATAAATAATAAAGAAATAAAGTTTTTTTAAATAAATAAATAAATAAATAAATAAATGGTACCTCTTAAACTGAAGGGCTCTGATCAGCTGCTAAACTCAGGACTTGACTGGGACTGAGGGCACCTTGTTCAGCTCCTGATTCTTTACCACACCCTTTGAAGCCAAAGTACCTCCCGAGCTAGAAAGCCAAATCTCCTCATTTCCCAGGTACCTAAGATCCACAATGGTAGCCTTAGGAACAAACTTATTTTTGCTTAAAACACATCACTGTCGAGAAAATGAAGTGTTATCTCTTAGGAAGAGTAAAGCCAACAGCTACCTACTCGTTAAATGAGAGAGGCATTTTCTGGTTGACACAGAGAGAGAAAAGACCCAGATGGTGGATCCTTTTGGCAAAGACATCTCTGCTCCGGCTGTCTATTATGCTTCCTCACTGAGTTAATTCTGCTTATATCACAACCATCACGGAAGTTTGCTTGTTGCGAGGGAAAGACAACAACAAAGAGGTGTCCATCCATCAAAGCCTTTCCCCTTCATCCTTTGGCTCCAGGGTGCCCTGTTGACTAAAAGAGGTAACCAAAGTGACCTGGTGAAAAAGACTTGAAACTAGGTCCCACGAAGGAGTCAACAGAACTCCTTTCTTGGAAACAGGATAGGAGGCTGCTACCTGGGCCAGGATTGATGTCTAATAAAGATTCAAATTTTATTTTAAAAACAGATTTTGGCATGCAGGAGGGAGCATGTTGCATTACTGCCGGCTGCAGAGTGAGTACCTCAGGCCCGCCCTGTCTTCTTTCATGAGGAATCCCTGCCAATCTAGGATCTGTGAACTGCTTCTGCCAGCCAATCTCTAATTTAGCATATGTGCAAAGCCAATTTTTGGACACCACGATGGAGCCTGGCACCTCTGCAGCTCTCTGTATTTGCAATGTTCCCAGTAAAATAGAGCTAGCAGGATGACAACAAACCACAATGAGAAGGGCTTTCTAAATTCACAGTAAACCCTAGTAGGTATACTGGATGTGTGTGTGTGTGTGTGTGTGTGTGTGTGTGTGTGTGTGTCTCCCTCCTGTTTCCCAACATAAACTTCCCCCATGCCTTCCCTTGTGGCTTTTTCATTTAGATTTTTCAATCTGGAATGTACTTAGCAAAAGCCAGCACTGACAAAGATAAAATCCTGCTCCCCACTGAGAACATCTGATTTTTAAAATGTAAAAATGCTGCTCTTTACAGAATAGGACATTTCCCTCTTAATGAGCTTCAAGATAACACCCAAATAATTTGCAACTAGCAAACGACACCATTTCAGAGCACTTACCAATAATTCCCATGCACAAAAAAATCAATTTGATAAGAGGCTCAAGCTATTGGAACCTAGAGTTTGGGGACAAAATGGAGTCTGCTTCTGAGGGGACAGCTGTCACAGCCACGGGAAAATTTGCCTATCCTTAGATTTTACCATGATCTTCCCCAGAAAACCTGTGTCTTCAGGGTGTTTGAAAGGCCAGTTGAGAGCAAGAAACATTTTGATTTTTTTCCTGTGTACATAGGAAATAAAATCCGAGTTAAGGGAAAGTAGACCCATGCTACTTTCTCAAGCCAGTTTTTCCCAAGTGGTCATCACCAGTGCAGAGTGAACAGACCCTCCCGAGCCCTGTACCACCCTGACATGCAGAGCTTCTGGAGTTGGGACAATGTAAGTCTGAGCTCTGCATGGATCACTATAAATATTTTAGGATTGTGGCTTTTGGTGAGCCTTGCCTGTGATGCAGAAGCCAGGCTTGATGGCCCTGTCCTGGTGCGGCCTCCCCAGGTGGCAGTGTGGTTGGCAGGGGGTGCAAGTACCCGCTGCCAGTTATTCTGAGTAGCCCCCAGGCTGATTAGTGACAAAGGCTGTAGGGCTCCTGAGCCAGCTTCTTTTGGCAGCAGGTATGATGGACACACACAGAGTCTTTAAGGCAGAGACCAGGGATGTTTCATGTTTGTGGCTATAAACTTGTCTGCAAGACCACCTGCCTAGTCTCACTGGAGGACTGCCATTAAGGGATGTCTGATGGCACAAGGTTCTCCCACCCCTCAGGGGCTCCACCCAAGCCAGACAGAAAGGCTGGGCATCAGTGTGGAGGATTAGAGGCGATCGATACGTGTATATGGAATACTGTCACGGACAATTGAAGAGACTCACACATCACCCCGCAGGGAACTGCTATGAACTGAAGTCTGTGGTCAATGACTGTCACGGAACCCCAGGCCCTGGCTAGTCTGTCTGGGTGTATCCAAAGATAAGGCCTGTGACATTTGTGATTATTAGTACAGTAGAGACTAGAACACATGATTCTAGATACAGTCTCCAAAATTAAAAAAAAAAAAAAATTGCTATTTAAATGGGGAGGTTTCTGTCACCCCCCAATGAGCTTGGAACCTAAAATTACAAAATAATCACTTTCTCAAATTTAGCATAGACAGACAGTCAAGTTTATCAAAATGCAAAGCCTATATATATCGGGTCCTACTGCCTCTGCGCCTAGTCAATCCCCAAGCTGAAGAGATTCCTTACGGAGATTCCTTACTGACAGATGTGTGTTCACATAGGGATATATGGAGAATTTACAGTTATGAAAACCAAGACGGGACTGGAGAGATGGCTCAGCAGTTAAGAGCACCGTCTGCTCTTCCAGAGGACCCGGGTTCGATTCCCAGCACCCACATGGCAGCTAACAACTGTCTGTAGTTCCAGTTCCAGGCAAAACACCAAGGCAAATAAATAAATAAATAAATAAATGAAGTTTTTTAAAAAAAAAAAAAAAAAAAAGAAAACCAAGACAAATATTTGCTTAAATGCAGAATTGTTTCTATTTTATTTTTGTTATTGTTGGTTTTTTTCTGTTTTTCTCTTTTCTTTTTTTTGAGACATGGTCTCATTCAGCCCAGGTTGACCTTGAACTCACTATGTATTGAGAATGACATTGAACTTTGGATCTTTCTTACTCTCTGGATGGCTTCAGATTTTTTTCCCTTAAGATAATGTCTTGGTATGTAATTCAGGCTGTTTGTGATTCCAAATGTGCACCACATCAACACACCACACACACACACACACACACACACACACAAACCATGAGATGACACTGTAGTAAAATTACATGTGGGCTGAGCAAAAATCCCCAGGACTCATGTGGTAGGTGACACTGTAGATGCTGCAAATTGACCTCTGACCTCCTGTGTTGGTTAGTTTTCTAGCAACTTGACATAAGCTACAGTGATTTGGGAGGAGGGATTCTCAAGTCTGCGGAAGATTTGCTTGATTCATAACTGATATAGGAGGGCCCAGCTCACTGAGGGTAGCACCAACCCGGGGCAAGTGACCCTGAATTGCATAGGAAAGCAGGCAGAGTAAGCTTAGAGGGAGAGGAGCAAGCCAGCAAGCAGCAGGCCCTGCCTGAGGTTCCGGTGGGTGTTGACATCTGCTGCTCATGGACTATGAAAGTCCTTTTCTTATGAGGTCACTTTGGTCATCATTTTATCACATAATAGAGACCCTACCAAAACACCTTCTCATGACTTCCATGGCATGCACATGCCTCCCATATACACTAAATAAAGGTCATTTTAAAAAAAAAAAAAAAAGGCCTTCAGTCTTATCAAGATGATTTCCAAAAGACAGTATAATTTGGCATTCACTTACAGGGTTTATCATTCCAGTGATACAGCTCAATTTACCCAGCAAAAAGAAAAAAAATTCAAACCCAGAACTACTGTGTGTTAGGTTAAAACACTGCGAAAGAAAAATAAAATGTCTGGGCAGAGGGCAGCAGTATTAATGAAGGCACTCCAGGACAATGTCACCAGAAAGGACAAGGGCAGATATTTATTTTAAGGTACTGGCCATGATGGACTAACTCCTCTGAAACGCAGGGAAGGCTAGGAGGCTGGACACTGGGGTTGGAGAGGAGAGGGTAGAGGACAATCTCTTCTCCAGACCGATGAACTACCGTTGACTCCACTTACAAAATAACCTAATACCGGAGACAAGAGCCTAGCAAGACTGGTACCTGAAATTGGTCAGCAACCACAGGAGCTTTCTTCCACACTGAGAAGAGATAAGTCTTCATCAGTCAGGATCTGGCCTTCTCCTTTATGGGTCTATGGGTTCCCCTGCTCCCCAAATCAGCCGTGGATCTATAACACCTTATAGTGTTCTTCATCAGAAGGTCATCTGATGATGAGCAGATGGAAGGAAGGAAGGAATAAGCCCCATCTACTTAGACAGTTCCATTCAGCTTCTTCCAGGATGCCTGACATACCATTTCAACTATAGCCAACAGATGCTCCTTCCCACTCCGGTTCCTGCCACTCTCTCACCTATTACTATCTTTAAACATTCACCTAGTGTTCCTATGAGGATGCCATTTCTCAACATGGGTCTGAACTCATGAACCAACATGATGCCATGCTGAGCTAACAGTCACAGATATTCACATCCCAGACTCATAAAAGCCAATCCCCCTTCACTAAGTGAAGATTCACAGATTTTTGTCATAAATTTTATATTTATAGAATTATTTAAATAAAAAATCATATAAAATAAGACTTAAGAATGTAGCTCTGTGCACAGCGATGTTGGTCTAACATGACCAAAGCCTAAGGGTCCATTGCTGGTGACCAGCCCCACCTGCCAAGCCTTACTTTATGGTGTTATATAAGTAGAGTTACACAAATGTGTCCATCCAATCAGCCACTAAAACATTTCTGCTTATGGAAAACCTTTGTCAAAGGCAGTATTCCTGCACATGGCCAGGCATCCTTTCTCTCTTTCTTGTGTCTTTCTTGAATGCAGAGAGCTCTGTTTGAGTCGGTGGGAGGCCACTGCCTGGGAGGATTGTGAATACATCCCATAACACAAAGACTTCCATTCCAATAAATAATTAGGAAGAAGTTCAAGGCTGCTTCCTCAGCCGATCCTCACCGGTTTAATCTGAGCCAATTCTGGATTAAATACTTCTGCTCAGTGGTTTTGACAGTCTCAGCCAGGCACATCCTGATGAAACTGGAGATGCAGAAAATAGTTTTTGATGGAGGAGATGAAATAGTTCGAAAGCAAGTCAACCAAGTGCATGAACTGACTTGTGCAGACTGAGAGAGACGGGAAATAGAAGGAGGCAGGTGCACTCACGTGAGTGTGTACACCTCCTCGTAGATGCGTGGGAGAGAGCATGTATCCAAGTGATGTAAGTGGGAAGGGGGGCCTGGATGGTGCTAATTAGTTAGACTGGAAGATCTTGGCAGCAAGAGGTATGTTTATAAACAGTCTTCACTGGAACATACCTTTCCAGCTACTGACAATCTCATTTGCCAGAAATCATCTCTGGGATAATTATTCTGTATTTGCTTCAGTCCAAAAGTGGGAGAGAAATACTAGTAAGTAGATGTAACTACCCTCTGCTCTAATAATATATAGTTCTGCACAGAGACGAACATTTCCAGTGCTCAGATAATGAAAGAAGGCCAACACAAAGCAATTTACACAAGGGCTTGATGGCAGGATGTTAGGGGCTTTTGGATAGAATCTCAGAAAAATTAGAACAGAGATAAAAGAAATAGAATCTTAATCATGTGGGAATCTATAAAGATAGAACAAATACTTTTGCAGACATGCCAAATCATCACCATGGACCCTTGAGGATGTACTCCATTAAAACGAGGGAATAAACCAAGCAAGAACTCAGACAAGGTGTAAGGACTTCCCAGGATGAAAGAAGGAAAACCATCAGATTCCGTGAACAACCAACTCAAATTACATCAGAGATAAGAGCTGGGAAATTTATTGGTTACTTAATATATTTTAAAATATCTTATAATTCCCAGCTCCTAAATGGAGCCATATTAGTAACAGATACAAGAGAATTAAGCAAATTCAAAAGACAATAAGTAAACTGTGATACACAAGACAATATAATATTATTTTTCAGTGAAAAAATAATCTATGAAGACAGGGTGGGTGGGTGGGAGGCACAGGAACCTTAAAGTCATATTGTTAAAGAAATCATCTGGAGATCGGTTACATTATCTATTTCAAGTTGATGACATTTTAGAAAAGACAAAATTATAGCTTTCAATGGTTGGTTGCCATAGGTAAGAATGTTTACAGAATTATGCTAGTCAGTGATTATTTGTTTGGGTTTTTAACCCAACCAGAAACTTTCAAATACCCGACAACAGATTCACAAATAATTGACTCAGAGTCAATTATTATAGTATTATAATGTTATAGTAACTCTTGCGCCAGTAGTTTAAGCTTATTACTATCTAGCTCTTACAACTTAAATTAACCCATAATTCTCATTTATGTTTAGCCATGTGGCTTGGTGCCTTTGCTCAGTCCAGCAATCTCATCCTGCTTCCTCTGTGTCTGGCTGGCATCTGCTTTTCTCCCTTTCCTCTTCCCAGAATTCTCCTAGTCTGTTGCCTCACCTCTACTTCCTGCTTGACTACTGGCCAATCATTGTTTTATTAAGCCAATACAAGTAACAAATCTTTACAGTGTACAAGAGCATTATCCCACAATTATTAATATAATTATGTTAATATATTCATATACGTGTAGGATGGTGATAAAAAAGGGCAAGAGTTCATTCCTCTTCTTACAGAGATGAAAGTCAATGAGGTCTTTTTTAATATTTATTTATTTATTTTCTATTTATTCATTTATTTATGGTGTTTGCCTGGAACTGGGAACTGGAACTACAGACAGTTGTTAGCCACCATGTGGTTGCTGGGAATTGAACTCAAGACCTCTAGAAGAACAGTCAGTGTTCTTAACCACTGAGCCATCTCTCCAGACCCTTCAATGAGTTTCTTTAAAAGTAAAATGGAGAAATAGGGATGGATAGCAGTGAGGGCCTGCATGAGTCCCCTTTGCGGGCATGAAGCTTTGCTGGTTAACTTTATATACTGGGTGGACTGGGCTAGTGGCCCATATAGCTGGTGAAACATTATTTCTAGGTGTGTCTCTGAAGGAGGTTTTGGAAGAGATTAGCATTTCTCTCACAAGTGTGGGTGGGCTCACCCAATCTGTTCAAGGCTGAGAGCAAATAAAATGATGAATTACTCTCTCACCCTTTCTCCTTCAGCTGGGGCATCGATCCTTTCCTGTACTGGCCATTGAAGCTCCTGGTTCCTGGGCCTTTGGGCTCTGAATGAATTACTCCAGTGGCTTTTCCAATTTTTTAGCTTATAGTCCCTGGATCACATAATTTCTTAGCCTTTGTGATGCTCTGAGCCATTTCTCAAAAGTCCTTCCTAATAACCCTTAAGTCTCAATGCTTCTCTCTCTCTCTGTGTATGTGTGTGTCTCCCTCTCTCTTTCTATGTCTCTGGTGTGTGTGTAAAGAGAGAGAGAGACTGTGTGACTATGTGTGTGGGGTGTGTGCATGTGACTGCCTGTGTTTTTTCAGGGACCAAGTTGCAGTAGTGTCCTGAAGAACAGGCACAACCACCTTGACCTAAACGTGTGTAGATCTGAGATTCACCTATGACCATCGAAGCTGCAAAACTGAGGCATGGCTGAAGGCAGCTTAAAATCATGTGCATGTACGCAGGCTCCCTTTTCTACTTCCTGTTCAGCATTGGATGGACAACCTGATCTGATCTGCTGAGTTTCAGCATGTAGACCAGTCCAGCCCTCCAGGAACAGCACAGCTGTTTAAACATTTGTATCTATGAGTGTTTCCCTATAAATCTCTTAATAAATATTAACCTTTGCCAGTGATTATTATATCAATTATATAGTAGTTTTTTAATTAAATATTTATGTGTCCATATGTGAGTATGCCACATGTATACAGGTGTCTGAGAGGCCAGAGGGTATCAGATCCCCTGGAGCTGAAGTTACTGATGATTTATGAGCTGCGCAGTGTAGGTGCTGGTCCTCCGAGAAAGCAGTATATGCTTGTTACTGCTGAGCCCTCTCTCCGGCTTTGGTTCTACCATCTTTAATCCACAACTCCCAAATATTTTATATTTTATATTTTCTCTCTCTCTCTCTCTCTCCCTCTCTCTCTCTCTTCCCCCCATTAGCAGTGAAGCTCATGAGATAGAAAGAAGACAGAAAGTGCCTAAGGTCTACCTTAGAAGTTACATATACTGTGTCCATTCATATTCTGCTAGTGAAAAATTAAGTCCAAGGCAATTGTATTCCAAGGGGAAGAGGGAGGAGGCTTTAGCTCTGCCACATAAATTCTCATATATGACCATCGTGGGACCAGAATCAGAATCCAGATACTTCCATTTTAACTCAGTAATAAAATTTCAGTCCAGGCGATAGTGGTGCATGCCTTTAAGCCCAGCACTCAGCAGGCAGAGACAGGAGGATCTCTGTGAGTTTGAGGCCAGCCTAGTCTACAAGTCAAGTTCTAGGACAGCCAGGGAGAGATACACAAAGAAACTCTGTCTCAAAATCCAAACCAAACAAAAAAATTTTCAAATATTCTCTCAGTTCAAATACTCTCTCTCACCCACATACTCCTATAAAATACATTAAAAAGATAAGTTCTACGTCCAAGGACATTCACTATATTAATACAACCTGATTCCTTTCTTATGGAACCTGATTTGTGTCTTCATATGGTCACAATAAAAGCTATGCCTGGGAAGGAAATGGTCACCCAGAATAAATCAGGTTCCAGAGCAACAGGATGCAGTTAAGAGACTTGACTGAGAAAGAGTGAACACCTGCCCGAACATCACATGGCCCTTGTTTGCATCTCCAGAGGTGCAGGAATCTTTGCCTAAGTATTAACCCATTATCAGTGGATAGGAGAAAAACAAAGCCCACCTGCAGCATTCAAATCCCTACCAATTCCTGAGAGCTCTCAGGCAGCGGGAGTTAGGAAAGACTGGGCCTCTGATCTTCGTTGGCCTGTCTACCCAAGCTGCTGTAATAAAACACCCTAGAAGGTTTAGTAACAACAACAACAAAAATCATTGATTTCTCACAGTTTTGGGGCTGGGAAGTCTAAGAGCAAAGTGGCAGCAGGTTTGATGTCTGGTTCAGGGATGCCGTCTTCCACTGTGTTCTCCTCACAGGACAGGGTGCAGTGAACTCTTCAGAATCTCTTTTATAAAAACACCCGTAAAGGGGGCTGGAGAGATGGTTCAGCGGTTAAGAGCACCGTCTGCTCTTCCAGAGGACCCAGGTTCGATTCCCAGCACCCACATGGCAGCTAACAACTGTCTGTAGTTCCAGTTCAAGGCAAATAAATAAATAAAGTTTTTTTTTAAAAAAAAAAACACCAGTAAAATGAGGTCACCTCGCTCACAAAGACTCTATCCTTATGACCTCAGCACCTCTCAAAGACCACACCTTTAAATTCTACTACAATAGATATTAGTTTCCAACCTAAGGATTTTTAGGATACACATAATCAAACCACAAAGATTTCCAGCAGAGTAGGCCCCTGTCCAGTGCTTCCTGCTCTAGGATAACCAGTAAAAACAAGGGCACAACCATGAGGAGCCACTGCTAAGCAAAATGCTGGCTGTGGGTGTGTGGATATTAATCATCTCAGGGATGCTGAGGTAGGTGCTCCTCTGAAAGTTTACAGCCAGCTCGCTCTATATAGTAAGTTCCAGGCCAGTCAATGCTACAAAATGAGCCTCTGTCAAAAACAAAAATAAAACATCCTCAAAATTACCTTTTCAGTCAGCCCTCCTCCCCACTCGGTTTTTTGAAATTGGGTCTCACATAGCCCGGGATGGCTTCAAATTCATTAAGTAGCCCAAGCTGGCCCTGAGTTCCTGATCTTGCTGCCCAAGTGCTAGGATTACAGGAATGTGCTCACATACCCAGCTTGGAATTGGAATTCTTAAAGAAAAAAGTATCTTTTTAAAAACTTATTTTAACAATCATTTTTGACGTAGACTGAAAAACTAAGAGTGGAAAAAATTGCCTTCTGGGTAGTTCTGGGTAGACCAGGTAAGCTAAAAGATGGTGAGGACTAGCTCTGCTGTACTTCCGCTATGGTCTGAATGAGGAATGTTTTCCTCCTTCCCAAATCCATGAGCTGCAACCCTTGTGAATAGCTAGTGTTCTTATGAGTCTCCAAAGAGGTCTCAGAGCAAGACTAAGAAAATCTCCTTTCTCTGTAAAGCAGAGCATTTAGAATGGCCAGGTGCTAGCAGCTGGGGATGGAAGGGGAGTCAGAGGCTTGGAATGTGGGGAGATTGTAGCCCATGGTGACAGACAACACAAGTGTCTGTTTTCAAGCATTTCATAGTGCTACCATGTTGCTGCCAAGGGCTGGGAGTCAATTAGGCAGCCCTGTGCCCAGGTAATTTACACCAAGGCATACTATGTGTTTTCTACATGCCAGTCACGGTGTTAACATCAACAGAGGCCTACTAGTTGAAACCTCATACCTTCTATATATAAAATGCTCATCACCATCCCCACTGCAGAGATGAGGAAAGTTTGTCTGCCTTCCATCCCATCCCATTCCATCCATCAGTCCATAATAAATGCTGCCCGTAAGCACTGAAGACCTCAGCATCAGCTACTGAGGGAACATAGTTTGTGGTCAACTAAAAAGGGCAATAAAAAGCATCCCAGAAAATGCAAAGGCTCTGTAATTTGACCTGGTCCCACTAAGGTCAGGATCTTTAGCAAATCAGGGGGGGAAAAGATGGTCATATCAGTATTTTGTTTTGCTTTGTTTTTCCAGGGACAATGGGGGGGGTGGATGCAGACTTTAAGGTAGAAATTATGCTGGTGCTACCACTCCTAATCCAATAAGAAATCTATTGGGATAGAACTAAGGTATGGACCAGCAAAGGAGCAGAGGTGGCCTCATGCATAGAAAATGCTTTAGGGTTACTGGGGTCAGTCTGGTCTGCTAGGTATGCAGAAAACAGGGCTGAGGTGATTTCAGGAGAATTTGATGTCACAGCCTTGGCACAACTGGGACCTTCCTCCAACTCTCTGACACCCCCCCAACACCAAGGCTGTCACCATCCCTGGGTGTATTGACTGAGAGCATTTGTAACTGGTGGTATGAGTCATAGAGCCTCAGCTGAGTGGCTTATGTCACCATTCACAGCACCAGTGTGGGGACACGGGGTGAGGACAGGGGGTCCAGTCCCTTATCCCTCCCTGGGAATATAGGTAATTCATGAAACATGGCATCTGAAAATCAGAAGTGTGTGTAGCAGTCACACTGTCCAAGACGTATACAAGACTTGCCCACAAATAGCCAGGCATGGTGGTGAACACCTATAATCCCAGCACTTGAGAGCCAGAGGCAGGTGGATCAGAGACTGAAGCCCACCTGGTCTACAGAGTGAGTTCTAGGGCAGGTTTGTTTGTTTGTTTGTTTGTTTGTTTTTGATTAAAAAACAAAAACAAAAAAAGACTTGCCCATGAGCAATGAATCATGCCCAGGACCCACCTTTGTGTGTGTGTGCCGAGGCCAGAAGCAGATGCCTTCTCTCATTGCTTCCCACCTTATATTTTGAGGGTGGGTCTCTCAATGGACCTGTGTGACTCATTGCATTGGCTAAACTGGCTGGCTGGGAAACCTCAGGGATTCTCCTGTATTCACTCCGCAGGGCTGGGATTACACCACCACACTCAGCTTTTATTACTGTGGGTGCAGAGAGGGGAACTCGGGTCCTCACATTTGTGTGGCACTTTACTGGCTGAGTCAGTCCCATAACAAGCTCCTTCTGATTCTCAATCCCACATAGATTATTTTCCCATTGCTGGGGACCAAACCCATGTCCTCATGAATGATAAGCATACAATATCACCAAGCTTCACGAAAAGCCACAAGCCCAGGCCTTTTTCACCATGTAGCATCTCCACTGGAATCTGCTCACAAGAAAAGTAAATTTCTACAATTCTGCAACCCAAATTTCTGCACATTGTCTATGAATAATTGCAGTGTAAAGGGCTCTACTTACCTGCAGCTTCTCTAATAGACATGCGTCTTCTAACCTGTAACAACGCCACGGCAGACCATAGGGTTTGGGGAGTCGGAGCTGTGTGGACTTTAGGAAGGTAGCTGGAATCTCTTTCTCGCCTTCCTTCCCCAAAGTCTGGTGCAAACACAAGGATGATCAACTCATACCACGATGTTAGCAACAGCTTCATACACCTTAGCCTGAGTTTTATTGTCAGGTGTCAAACCCATGGGTGCAAAAGAGTTTTGATTTTCAGAGCTCGTGGACTTGGGAATAGGAGCAGGAGTACCACAGACTCACACCACCCCAAGAGGTTTGGAAGAACCCATCGGCCAGTGGGACATCACCACCTTGTCACTAAAAAGGTGCTTGTCCTCTAGAGCTGTGTTCTGGCATTTCTGCTTCTCTGTAGGCTTCAGTGAGGCTTGTGGCCTCTCAGCTATAGCCCAGATAACAAAACAGAACAGCCTCCTGGAAACTCCAATCTCGCCGAGGGCCTGTCTATTCCATGGATGTTTCAAAAACAGCTCCAACTGGACCCCAGGGGGCAGCCTGCTTCAAAGGGCAGCTGGAAGGCCATGTGGGGATGGAGTGTGGCACCTGTGCCCAAGGCTATCAGGGATATCTTAAAAAGCAGAGTGGGGAGTTTGTGCCTTGAGTTCCCCACAGGCAGCTAACTCTGCCTGCCATTTCTCCTCTTTCTCTGGCTTCTTTGCCTCCGATGGGCAGGTTTCCAGAGCTGTCAGATTTTCTTCTGCCCAAGTTAACAGGGACATTGATTTTGGAGGAAGGCAGGCCCTTCCTCCCACCCACGTCCTTGCCTGGCTCCTGGCTGAGGCTTGCCATCGCTATGGCATTGTCTGGTTTTATTAGTACTGCCTGGCTGAGGCCTCCCTTCCCAGGTGGCCTTGGTGGCTCTGGCCTCCCTTACTTGGCATGTTGACATGCATTTTTGGTCTCCTAGGGTGAGACTGCTTACCTGGATAATGGGCACTTGACCCCCTGGTTCCCGAAGTGGACTTCTGTCCCACAGCGGGACTTGCATCTGTTTTCGGGACTATCGCCAGGAGGGAGTCATAGCAATGTGACCTTGCTTGGCTGACTTTGAGATTGATGGAAATTGGGTCACTTAAAGGGATTCTAATGGCTCTCAGCATAGGGATCTTAGAGGGTCCACTGTATCCGCCAAGGAAGGAGCCTCAGTGTTCCTTTCAGAGTTAGGAGTGTGACTCTTCCAAGTTTTGTCATCTGGCACAGAATTGTAGTTATCTGTTTCTTTGAAGAATCTGCCCATGAAGACAGGAAGTAGAATTTTACAGAGAAAACTAGAAAGGCCTTCAAAGAAAAAATATCCCACTGTTGCCTGTGGTGGCAGAAAGTGGGAAAGGAAGAAGAGGAGCTCTTCCCTTCCACAGCATGCTCCCCTTTTCTCTCTGAGCACAGTGACAGCATATACACGGCCCACCCACTCTCAGCCGACTCTAACCCACCGTTCGGCCTTTAGCACGGCTTTGGGGATAGTCATGTTATGTTGCCAAGACTGGCTTCAAACTCACAGTCCCGCCTCCCAAATGCTAGGATTACAAGTGTGCACCCCATGCTCTCTCAGAACAGTCTTTCTATAGTATGTATGTGCTCTTTAGCCTTGCTGTCTTCCACTATCTTAGAATACATCTAAAAGTCCTTACTATGTGGCTCATGGATCTGCATCACCCAGCTCCTGTCTGCTTTCTGAGCCTCATCTTGTGCATCCCTAAGCACTAGGTACTTCTGCACTTACCCTTGCCATGGTGCCTTCTCTGCCCCTGGGCTGTGAACATAGCTCTTCCTCCCCACCACACTACATCCAGCCCATCCCTCAGACCTTGCTCAGATGTCCTTTGCACAGAGCTCTTCTCTAACAAGGTGCTGTTTTCTTTCTCCATTGCATTTTGTGTTGGGTCTTCTATCACTACGATAAACAGACTACTGCATGTGCAGCTGGTGACACTGGAGCAGGGTGTGCTGCACCAGCCTTGAGATCCTTGAGAGGAGGTCCAGTATTTAGGTTGTTTACACCACTGTCACCTTTGGTGACAGCCGCCTGTTGTCACATGGTGGATGCTCAATCCTTATGTGATGACTTACAGAATGGCTACAAACAGTGTTACTGCTGTGAAATAAGGTCCTGTTACTCCAGTGTAGAACAGAAATTTCTACTTGCCAGGAAGACCTGGAATGTTCCTGAGAATCCTGAATACACTAGTCTGGAGAAGTGGGACAATGTTCCCACTTCCTGAAGCAAGTTGGCTTGGTGGCTTCATCTGGCTTCACAATTCTCCCAAAAGCTCCTGTGTGATGGCAGACTGGCATGTCTTCCCTGACTTTTCATGTTGGCCAAGACGAATGTGCCACGTTGGTGATAATGTCAGTAAACTTGGAGGCTGCCAAGGAGTGCAGCAACTGAGGGCCAAGAGGAAGCCGGCAGGGCCGCAAACACGCAAGCCCTGGAAATTGTCTCATTAAGAGAGGTGCCAGCCACCACACCCTGTCTGGAAGGGCATAATTGCTGAAAACAGCTAATCACTGACAGCATGAGAGCTCAGGGTCTACAGTCCTTTTCTTCACTTCAGAAGCTGTGCCCCAGCTCCCTTCTCTAGAGGGGAAAAGGCCCAAAAAGGAAGCTGGGCATGATGACATGGCTCCTCCTGCCTGTTCATACACAGGGAAGGAATTTCCTCCCTTGGGCATTCTCAAGATACTCTGGGAAGCATCTCTTTGTCTCTATGCTTAAAATTCTAATGCTTCTTACCAAAGAAAATGCTCTGGACTCCAAATAGATGATCTGAAATCCAGTTTGGAGGAGGATTCTTGTCTGTGTGACATTGGTCTTTCCCAAGGGTAAGTTTTATAAAAGTAACCCTTGGCTTTCAGGAGAGTATTGTAGAGACACCTACTGGGTGATCCCTACTGAGTAACTAATCCACAAGATGAGCAAAAATAAAGGCCCTCACAGACTTGCTGGGCTTTGCTATGCTGGGGATTGAACTGGAGGCTTTCTACATGAGAGGCAACTTGTTCTACCACTGAGCCACATCCCAGCCATTTGTTAAATTACATTTATTATAAGTGTATCTATGGTAATTCACTAAAATAGGTAGATAGCTTCATCTAGCAAATGCCCAGATACCAAAACAGAAAGGGTCTGAGTTCTCCAAGAGGAAACATGGGAGTGAGGGACAGCTCAGAGCTTCAAATGCTCACCATGAACTTAAGAACGCTGGAACTCACAACCCCAGCTACACACAGAATGTCAATTGGGCATGGTGGCCACCTGCAACTCCAGCTTTCGGAAAATAAAGACAGGGGTCCCTGGAACAAACTGGCTAGCTAGATTAGTTTTATTGGAGTGGTCTGGATTCTGACTTTGATAGTCAAAAGTGATAATTTGGAGACACTGTATCTCATAAACTCTGAAAAACAATGTTTTATTGATCCCCTTTGTGTATGGAGGGTGCATGCATGTGTGTGTGCAAATGTATGCATCTATGCTATACATGTATAAGATATTTGCATTAGATCATGTGAGCAGTCATGCCTGGTTTTTACATGGGGTTTTACATGAATTTGAACTCAAGTCCTTATGTTTGTGCAGCAAATTCTATTAACCACTAAGCCATCTGCCAAGCCGTACATTCCTTTCGTAAAGCACTTTGGCGACATCATATAACAAAAGCCATAATTAGAACCGGAAAGATGGCCCAGTGATTACGAGCACTCACTGTTCTTCCAGAGGACCCAAATTCAATTCCTGGCACTCACAACTGTCCATAACTATACCTCCAGGAGATCCTTCTGGCTTCTACAGGCACCACACATTTATGTGACACACATTCACACATACACACGCATAAATGAAAATAAGAAAAACATTAAAAACCATAAAATATTTCTACTTATTGGTAAGGTAATCCCAATCTAAAAATACGCTCTAAAAGAAGTCTCAATAAATAATAAATAAATAAAGTTTAGAAAAAAAAAAAGGGCTGGAGAGATGGCTCAGTGGTTAAGAGCACCATCTGCTCTTCCAGAGGACCCGGGTTCGATTCCCAGCACCCACATGGCAGCTAACAACTGTCTGTAGTTCCAGTTCCAGGCAAACACCAAGGCAAATAAATAAATAAATAAAGTTTAAAAAAAAAAAGAAGTCTCTGGAATTTCAACACTGGGAAAGGGAGTATAGGAGGACAAGAGAGCCAAAGCCGTTCATTCCAACTACATAGTGAGTTTCAGTCAGCCAGGGCTAAGAGTTACATACACAGAGCTCCCTATTGAGAGGTGTAGCAAAATTTGTTATGTTACAAATTATAGTAAAAATTAGAGACAGTTTACATACTCAGCAGCTGGAGAATGGTTAACTTAATGGTTAGGTAAGGTAAAGAGATGGCTTAGTGGATAAAGGCCATTGCCGTCAGGCCTGGTGATGTAAACCCACATGGTAGAAGGGGAGAGAGACTCCCACAGATTGTTCTCTGAATGCCACAGGTATGTCGTGACACATTTAAATTAATTAAAATTTAAAGATTACATTAAAATTTACATTGTATCCATATTTCCCTCCCTCCTCTCCTCCATTCCCTCTCCCATCCTCATCCCCCAAATGTAGTAAATCTTTAAAAAGATAAACTGTAGCCAGTGAAACATGTAACCTTTACAGCTACAAAAGGCCTGGGAGCACAACGGGAATATACCAAAGTGAGTTCATTGTGGAACTGGTGGATGCAGAATGATTTTTTTTACTTTTAAAGGATTTTAAAAATTTATTGATGGGTGTGTTTAAGACATGACGGGGGACATTGTATGAAGGTCAAGGGAAAGTTTGACAAGTTTGTTTCCTCTTTCCAGCCTGTGAATCAGCTCAGGTAGTCAGGCTTGCAGCACAAGCCTCTCCCACTGAGCCACCTTGCTAGTCCTCCTTCTTTATATTGAAACCTTATTTTATGTGTATGGGTGTCCTGCCTATATAGATCTCTGTGTACCACATGTGTACTGGATGACCAAAGAGGTCAGAACTGGAGGCACAGATGACTGTGAGCAGCCACGTGGGTGATGGGAATTGAACCCTCATCCTCTGAAAATCCTCCCCAGTGCTCTTAACTGCTGAGCCATCTCTCCACACTCACCCCTAGCCTTCCCTTAACAAATTCTTTACTGCTGTTAAAAGCAATGAAAATTATAACTTTAAGTATCTGACAAGACTTGACTACAAAAATAAGGGCACCTGCTGAGTTGTTTTGACGATTAAATAAGTTAATGGGTGAAAATGCACCTAGGTGTGACCCTGGAGGGCTGGAAGGCTCCTCTCCTGTTCCTCTCCCCCTCACCCTTCCCTCCGCCCAGCATCAGTATCCCGAGGGGGCAGGATCAACAATGGGCATGTTGTTGTGCTAGGAAACCAACTTCCTGTCTGGTGTTCTCTTTTTCTCAGCAAGAGTGTTTTCTTTGTTTTTAACTCATGACTTCAGGAGCTCCACAGGCTCTGGCCACTTATACTTCCCAACTCCCTTTAAAATTAACTTGTTCTTTTCTCTTCAGTTAAAACAGGTTTTAAAAGCAATATTAACAGTGTGGCACATCTGAAAGACACTAAACAAAGAATTACCAGCAGTCTCCGCAACAGAGTTAATACAGCCACTGGATAGATGGCTCCATCAGTAAAGGCTTGCTACTTAAGTACAAGGATCCCCAGCACCCACGTAAAAAGTCACTGATGGTGACATGCAGCTCTAATGTCAGTGTGGAGGAAACTAGAGGATCCCTGGCACAGTGTGGCCAGCAGTCTATCTAGCTGAATCCAGAGTTCCTGCTTTAGTGGGTCAATTGATCTCACAAACTAAGGAAAACAGTGATGAAGGACAACACTACATGCCAATCTCTGGCACACATGTGCACATATCAGCACATAGGAGCACTCATGTGCATATGTACACAAACACACACACACACACAAACACCAATAATAGGGTAAGTGTTATGTTTTTACACACTTTGCAATACTTCTTTAAAGCATATGGTGTTAATAATGGCAACCTTCCCTACATTAACACAGCTTGTCAAGTACTATACTCGTATCTTAGCAAGTCCTTTTTGGAAGTGATATCTTAGGTAAAGGATGAAGGCAACATATAAATGTCAGGTATGAGTAGCCAGCCAAAGAGAAAGACTGTAGCCTTTCAGTTCCCTAAATCTGCCCTGCAGTAGAATGGCTCTGGACTTCAAGGAGAGGTGGTAAAAACAGGTGAAAGATAAGGGGTGGGGGTGGAGCCTGGACACAGCAGGGGAGTAAAGAAAACAGAAGAAATCCACAACCTGTGGAGCAGTTCAGTGTCAAATCCCAGTCTTTGCAAGAGTCCTTGGGAGCCCTTGAGTCACGTGGTCCCAGCTCTTGCTGTGGGTGCTTTGATAGGGTAGTCACTTGCTTCCCATCATGCACTGCTTCCTCTTGGAAACCCCACACACACACCCACACACACACTATTGCATTAACTTTTCATACCTGGGGAGGCATGGCAGAACAAAGGATTGCTCACAAGTCTACTCGGTGATCCTGGAAGTTAACTGACTTACTTTCAAGACCATGGGTGAGGGGCTGCTTATAGGAGCATGCAGGAACCTGATGACAGCCACACTACCAAGTACACACCCAACACCCCCCGCCCAGCAGCAAGTAATGAACAGAGACAGGGGTATAAGTAGCACCAGTCTTGTGAGTCTCACAAATGCATAATCATAGTTGCTTTGATTTCAGACAGCTACTGCCATGTCATACACAGGAGACAGAGTTCCAGACACTACTGTGAAGTTAATATTAACTCATTTGTCAAGCTCTAGAAGCACCTAGCAGAAAAGCCTTTGGGTGTGTCTGTGAGGAATTTTCTACATTGGAGTGGGGAGACGATAGTGTAGGTGGTGCCATTCTAGACTGAAAGCTGGATAAGGACCAGAATGCATTGCTCTCTGATGCCTGACTGCGGATGCCCCCACCTCAAGCCTCTGCCATCATAAAGGGCTCTCTCTTGAACCAAGGGCCAAAACAAAGTGGGCTTGCCTTCCCTGAGTTCCTTTTGCTGGGTTTTGTGTCCCAGCATCACAAAGTTGAAATTTTACATCCACGTTCTTTGCTGATGGAAGCTGTCTCCAATCTGTCACCGCAGCATCTGGAGTCATCTCAGTCTCCCTTCTCTGTGCTGCCTTCAAGACATTTCTTGAGGATTAAAAGGATGTTCCATATTTCAGCTACAGAACTCAACTCTAACCTCCAGATCTCATGGGTTTTTCTTGGGTTCTGTCTTAGGGCTTCTATTGCAAAGACAAAACACCATGCCCAAAACACTTCAGCATTGCTGTTCATCACAGACAGATGTCAGAACAGGAACCCGGAGGCAGGAGCTACTGCAGGCCATGGAGGGGTATTGCGCAAACCCCTATTGGGTCTTGAAAACCCAGAGCCAGATATCAGAGTAAATGCTAAAAGATCAGAGAGACAGAGGAACAAGCCACAGACACCACTCTGAATCCTCAGGCTGAAAGGAGTCGATCCTTTTCCACAAATCCTCAGACTGAATAGGTGAACGGAAGGGAAGCACAGGCCAAAATGGGAGGGAGTCAAACTCATGTCTCCTCCAGCCTTATATATTTTTTCTCTGCCCAGCCATGTCACTTCCTGTTTCAACTTTCCTAGTGCTGGGATTAAAGGTGTGAGCCCCACCATTGCCTGGCTCTGTTTCTCTCCTGGATTGGATCAATCTCATGTAGCCCGGTGTGGCCTTGATCTCACAGACACAGATCTCTGCCTTGCCTCCCCAGTGCTAGCATTAAAGGCCTTTGCCACCACTGCCTGACCTCTATGGTTAACTCTGAAGCTGGCTCTGTCCTCTGATCTTCAGGTAAGCTTTATTTGATATATAATATATTACCACAGAAGGGTGTGCTTACTGGCTTGTTCCTCTGCTTTCTTATAGAACCCAGAACCACTTTCATAGGGACAGCACCACCCACCATGGGCTGGGCCCTCTCCCATTGGTCACTAATTGAGAAAAATGCCTTACAGCTGGATCTCATGAAGGCATCTCCTCAACTGAAGCTTCTTCCTTTCTGATGATTCTGGCTTGTGTTAAGCTGACACCCCAAACCAGCCAGTTCAGGTTCCTTTAATCTTATACTACAGAATCCTGCATCTTAGGCTCCCATGAAATTCCAAGACTGTGACTATAGATGTCCTTGTGACATCTAAGCTAGACGGCAAGCTATTTGTCAGTTCATGCACAAATGACCTGAAAGATAGTTCATCTTATTGCTGATCACATCAGACCAAAGACCAACCCCCAAGATCAACAAGTTAAACACAGAGAAAGAAAAAACACTTACTGGGTAAACTGTGGTTTACGATGAAGTTACAGAATCTAAAATCACCTAACAGATGGGTCTCTGGGCATTCATGTGGGGGTCTATCTATACTGTGTTCCACCCATGGGCTGAGATCCTGGACTTTTTAGAAGGAAGAAAATGGGCCTACCTCATACACTTTATCACTCTGTGAATACCACGTGACCAGCCCCTGCTACCTTAACTTCCTGCCATTATAAACTATACCTCGAACTGTAAGACAAAATAAACAAGTTTTTCCTTAAATGGCTTGCTTATTTGTTGTTTTTTGAGACAAGGTTTCTCTGTATGGTCCTGGCTGTCCTAGCATTCTCTCTGTAGACCATCTGGCTTTGAACTCAAAGAGAACTGCCTGCCTCTGCCTCCCAGGTGCTGGGATTAAAGACCTGCACCACCACTGCCTGGCTATAGATGCACACATCAGCTCCAGGTGGGAACATTACTTTCTTCATTACATATTAGGAAACGTGGGCCTGAGTTCATGCCAGTAAGAAGAATTAAATCCACTGTTATTTGCTATTAAAGCCCATCTGCTTCTCACACACTTCTGTCTTGCTTCAGGACATTTATAGGACAACATGCAGAAGACATGAAGCTCCGAGGCTCAGCAGCATCATAATAGAAGCTTACCCATTCTCTATCTACTTTGCTACCCACGGTGACGCCTTTGTTCAAAGAAACATTGTTCTTAGTGGCATCAGTGACAACATGTCCCTTGTCACTGTTCGTAGGAGAGAAAAACTAATTTGCCATGGTTCTCTTTGAAGAAGGACAACCACACCAGGAATCTTCAGCAAGTCATTCCATGCACCACATTGATGATGAACAGCAACTGTTGGCAAGAGGGGCTAACTGCTTCTCACTGGCCTAGCTAGACTGAGCTTTTGAGCTGGGATGATTCCCCTTAGATGTATTAATTGCTTGATGGCTGCCTGCAGAGAAGTAAGGCAGATCCTGAGACTTCACCACTACCGTGTCATTCCTGTGTGCACTCACAAGCAGAGTGTGCTGGAAGCCCTGGGTGTTGATGACACAGACCCACCCATCATTGTGGGGCCTCCACCAAAAGACAAGCACTGTCACACATTGCCACAGAGGCAAAGGACAAATAAAGAACATAAAAACCTACATCTAGAGAATAATGGTATGTGAGGTCATGGAAGGCCTTCTTGGAGGGATGCTCCCATTGGGAACCAAGGACACTGGACAGAAGAAATGTGAATCCTGAGTCAGAGAAGGAACAAGTCTTACATTCCACCCTGAGTACTTGAGGTCAGAGACTAGTCATTTATTTGGTCATTTCTATGTGCACTCAATTAAAAAAGGAGGACACACGTATGTACCTACCTCACTGGTAAAAGGCACCTATTTAAAGAATAATTCATTTGTGATCGCATGACGCTTTGGCTCTCCCATCCCCACTATTCCCACTACTTTTTTGAACTTTCATAGGTATCAAGACACTCCAAAAGAAGTGAATTTCTATTTATTTTGTATGTATGTATGTATAAGTGTGAGTGTGGTATATGCACATTTCTTCTAGTTGGGGTCACTAGTGCTGTGATGAAACACCATGACAAAAAGGAACTTTGGGAGGAAAAGGCTTATTTGGTTTACACTTCCATATTGCTATTCATCATTGAAGGAAGTCAGGACAGGAACTCAAACAGAGCAGAAATCTGAAGGCAGAAGCTAATGCAGAGGCTATGGAGGGATGCTGTTACTGGCGGCTTTCTCATCCTGTTTACAGATTCTAGTACCACCAAGTCCAGGGATGGCACCACCCACGATGGACTGGGTCATCCTCCATCACTAACTAATAAAATGCCCTACAGGCTTGCCTATATCCTAATTTTATGGAGGAATTTTCTCAATTGAGGTTTCCAAATGAATTTAGCCTGTGTCAAGTTGACATAAAACTAGCCGGCAGAGCAGAGTATGCACAAGTGACATGTGTGCAGGGGCACATGCATGTATACATGGAGTCTAAAGAAGATGGTGTCCTCTATCACTTCTCACTATTCACTTGACACGGGGTCCTTCACTGAGCCTGGGCCTAGGCTAGCAGCCAGCAAGCATCATATACATCTTCCTATCTCTGCTGCTACCCCACCCAGGGCTGGGGTTACAGGCATGTGGGTAGCTTTATCCAGTTGCTTTATTTGGATGCTGGGATCTGAACGTAAACCCTCATGCTTGAGGAGCAGACACTTACTCCCTGAACCAACTCCACAAGCCAAGAGGCCAATTTCAAACAGCAGGTAGAACCTTTTGCTATCTTTAAAATTTGAAGTATCTTAAATAATTATAACTACAATAAATATGGGATTATTAAATTAAATCCAGGTTATAAAAGGACTCTGAGAGAGCTGTATAGATAGATGGCTCAGAAGTTAAGAGCACTGACTGTTCTTCCAGAGGTCCTGAGTTCAATTCCCAGCAACCACATGGTGGCTCACAACCATCTATGATGACTTCTGGTACTTTCTCCTGTATACTGTATACATAATAAATAAATAAATCTTTTTTTAAAAAAGGACTCTGAAAGAGATACACTACCCTTTCTCATGATGAATGCAGAGTCCCCAGTATAATAGTATCAGGAGTTGGGGCCTTGGGAGGTAACTGGGTCAGGATGGTAGGGCCTTCATAAAGACTAAAGACAAAAGGCATTTCCAGGCCAGGTCAGGATCCTTGAGAAGATGCACACAGCAGCAGTGGGCTCTCAACTGTTGCTCTGCCGTCTCTTTCCAAAGGAGCATCCTCTTCAGGACAACAGGAAATGTTACTGCAAGGAAAGTCTATTCTCTTCTCTCTCCATCTCCCACAGAAAGAAAGACAGAAAGAAAGAAAGACAGAAAGAAAGAAAGAAAGAAAGAAAGGAAGGAAGGAAGGAAGGAAGGGAAGAAGGAAGCACAGACTCTACATTTGAAGGTTTTGTTGGGTTTTGGCTTTTCAAGACAGGTTTCTCTGTGTCTCCTGGCTTTCCTGGAACTTGCTTTGTAGACTGGGCTGGACTCAAACTAACACATCTGCCTGCATCTGCCTTTCTGAGTGCTGGGATTAAAGGTGTGTGCCACCACCGGCCAAGATATGTTTTTAACTGAACCTCACAGTGTGAGCTTAGACTCTGAAAAGCCAGCATCTACCAAGAGGGGTGGGGTGTGTATGTAGCTACTGACCAGGCCCAAGCTTGGCTCTAGGCGGCACATAAGAATCTGGACACTTGGTCCTGAAGCCCCATCTCTGGGCTCCCTTACGCCTGATATTCTCACTCAAAGCAGGTAGTCTCACTGGATCTAATATTCTTTTTTTAAAGCAATTATTTTTTATTTTTGGGTGTGAGTGCATTGTGGGGCATGCCACAGCACTTGTGCAGAGGTCAGAGAAGAATGTGTGAGTTCTCTTCTTCCATGTGGGTCCTGGGGAATAAAATCAGTTTGTGAGACTTGGTGCCGGGCACCCTACCCACTGAGCTAGCTCACTGGCTCAGGGACCATATCTTTTGAACCAAATTTCTCAGGAAAAGTTCCAATGATCATATTCTGCCCATTTGGGCTCTTTCTGAATAAGGTGCCAAAAAGATAAGCCTGGCTAGAGTAAGCCTAAAGGAACTTTATTGGTTCAGATAAGCAGTTGCAAGACCCAGCACCTAGCCCAGGGTTAGGCTCAAGGAACACCAGTAGCCCCAGAAACTAATGGCTTCAGGATCATGAGGACCCATCTCTTAGGTGACACCCACAGAGATGTCTTCTGTTTGACCTGGTTTATGTCATATGTCAGCATACCCTGAGCTGCTCTGGTTCGTGGAATGCAGTCCAGTGACTGGCTGTTCTGGGTCCCAGAATCAGGGTTGTAGTTGTAGGCCAGCTGAGAAAGAGCTTCAGTAGCACTGGCTGGGCTTGACACTTAGGCATCACATAAGACTGGACATGATGGCCTGTTCCTGTAATCACCAGCATTTGGTAGATCTGAGTTCAAAGCTAGCCTGGTCTGTAAGGAGAGTCCCAAGCTCCCAGGGCTGCATATTAGTTCAAGCTCAGGGATGGGAATATTGGTGCAAACCTTTAATCCCAGTCCCAAGGAGGCAAAGTTAGGCAGATCTCTATGAGTTACAGGCCAGCCAGGGCTATGTAGCAAGATCTTAGCTCAGAAAACAAAATGAGTTCTGGAGATAGAACTCAGCTGGCAGAGTGCTTGCCTAACACACACACAGCCCTGTGTTTCATCCTCAGCATGGCACACACCTGCAAGCTCTGTATGCTGGAGGTGGAGGCCAGAAGATCAAACATTCAAAACTATTTGCTACATAGTGAGTTTGAGAATAGACTGAGATAGACAAGAGCTTGTCCAGAGAGAGAGGCTCATAGGGAGTGGCATTATTAGGGAGTGTGGCCTTTGTTGGAGGTGTGGCCTTTGTTGGAGGTGTGGTCTTGTTGGGGTGTGGTCTTGTTGGAGGTGTGGTCTTGTTGGAGGTGTGGTCTTGTTGGAGGTGTGGCCTTGTTGGAGGTGTGGTCTTGTTGGGGTGTGGCCTTGTTGGGGTGTGGCCTTGTTGGAGGAAGTGTGTCTGTCACTTTGAGGTTTCAGATGCTCAAGCCAGGCCCAATGCCACCGCTCTCCTCCTGCTGTCTGCTGATCGCATGTAGAGCTCTCACAGTCCCAAGCCATGCCTGTCTGCATGCCACCATTCTTCCCACCACAGTGATGATGATAGAGTAAACCTCTGAACTGAAAGCCAGCTCCAATTAAATGTTTTCCTGTTGTAGAATAGTATTTTATGGTGTGTTACTTTGCTTATGTTGCATTTGTTTAATTCTGTGAAGCTGTGTTACTGTGCCTCTCTAAAATACCTGACGGTCTAATAAAGAGCTGAACAGCCAATAAATAGCAAAGCAGGAGAAAGGATAGGTGGGGCTGGCTGGCAGACAGAATATATAGAAGGAGAAATGTATTTCTGGGAGGAGAAAAAGAAGTAGCTATCAGAGAAAGAGGACATCAGAGGCCAGCCACCCAGCTACACAGCCAGCCATGGAGCAAGAGTGACAGTAAAATTTCAGAAGAAAAGAAAAAGCCCAGAGGCAAAAGGTAAATGGGATAATTTAAGAAAAGCTGTCAAGAAACAAGTCAAGTAAGGCCAGGTATTTATAAGTAATAATAAGCCTCCATGAGTGATTTATTTGGGAGCTGTGTGTCAGGCCCCCAAAAGAACAAAACAACCAATTCTTTATAAGAGTTGCTAGGGTCATAGTGTCTCTTCACAGCAATAAAACCCTAAGACAATGATCAAACTTCTCTATCTATTCATATTCTTTCCAAGAGTATTTTAGCAGAAGCTAATGTCTTAAAATCAAAGACTCTCAGCTGGGTGTCTCTAGTACCTTGGGTAGTATGCCTTGGCTCTTTCTCCCACATGAGCAAACACATATAAACCTGAAGCAGAAAAGTGGGGTATTGATGTGATTGCAAATTAGCCACCTTGGACCACGTGCTGGCTATACAAAAGATTATCTACTTCAGTACCTGTGTGATTGATCCCATGTGATTATCTACCACCAAGACACACCCTTCCCTGCTTCCAATGCAATTACCTTCCTCTATGGTGAGGCTGATGCCCATGCAAGAACTTGTTCCAGATACACATGTGATTGATGCCCATACAATTATCCAGCACAATGATAATGCCAGTGATTGATGCTGGTGTGATTATCCGCTAAGATGATAGCCGTGCAAATGAAAAGTGGCAAGTCCTGTAAGCTCTAATAATAACCCTCACCAGCATATGAAAGCCAATTACTTAAGGACTTAAGGCAGGTCCTCCTCTTTGAAGATAAACGGTCATCCATACAACAGCAGGCATCTGTGTGTACATTGTGTGTACATTTCTATGCTAAATCACATATCTGTGCGCAGACATTTGGGTGAGGAGTCCCACTTCCTTGCAGTGAGAGAATAAAGGTCTCTGTTAGCAAGGATGATGACCTCAGTTCAGTCCCTGAAGCCCACGTGGTGCAACGGGAGAGCCAACTGTTGCAAGCTGTTCTCCAACTGACATAAACACACCATGACATACACATGCCCCATCCCCACACCAATCAGTGTCAAAATAAGAAAACTTGGAATTCAAGTTTTAAAATTACATTAATATCACAGGCCTTTATATCTCTAAAATTCTGATTCTGGAAGTGTAAGAATCAAAATTAACCTATAAGCCCCACCTGCCCAAGGACAGATAATTTCCTGGAATGCTAGGGGCTGCGGTTCTTAGTAAATAACAAGCTACATGTTTTTGGTCCACCAGACAAATTTATTTTCATGGTAAGTGCTTAATTGAATGTGGGCAGTCAATGAAGGAGTATGTAGGCAGGAAATGCATCAGAATGTGTATTTGCCCCAAATGGTACCTGATGGAAAATACAGAAACCTTGTGATTTTGTCTCTGCAAAACATGACATCACCATTTCCTGGGAACCCAGGAATGGACCTGGCCAGACTCCACCATCCTGGACAGTATTTAATTAAGGCTTTCTTTATATTTGACTCAAAATTATGGAACTGATTTTCCTGAGCGAATCCTAGGTTTAATGAGGATGATCAATGAAAAAGCATGACTAACTTCAGAGAACAGGCATTCTGTCCACTTGCAGTATGTATTTCTGTTAGTAACATTGGTTCCTAGTGACTGCTTTGCTTAAGCTGACCATCTCAGAAAAGCAGCAGTAAAGAATGACTGACAATAACAAGTGCTGCCTTGGGTAGGGTGCAGGCACATCCATCTGATGGCCCCTTCCCACCAGCCCTGCCCCAGGAACACATAAGGCCATATTCACAGTTTACTTCTCAGCCTCCATAGCCGACCCCACCAGAAGAGTCTGGTCTAAGTATTGGCGTGGACGGCCATTTATCTCACTTTCCTTTCTCCAAGTCATTGTTCTTACTGTTGAGAAAAGCATGTAATATCCCCCACAGAATCTGATAATTTTCTTTGTTATTATTAAAAAAAAAAAAAAAAAAAAAAAAAAACCTGCTAATCCATGAAGAGTCTCTTCCAGGGTAATGTTAATTCAGCTGCCTGTTTTTATAATAGGATTATGTTTTCCAGGATTTAAAAATCCCATGTGTTAACTACCAAATAGACTTCTACAACCACTATAAAATCTGATTTAATCCCTATTGGCATCAGGGAAATAGCTGAGGTACAATTTATGTCTAACTACACTTAACACCCTGCAGCCTCCAATAAATATATAACATTTCTTTTGAAGTTATAAAAGGAAACTGTTCAGTGGGATAACCGGGTCTCATGAGTCCAATCATGAAATCTCTCTAAAGCAGAACAAATGTTGTTTACATGCAGTAAGGATTACGGGGAAAGTTTATTTAACAGATTAATGCATGTTTACCCGCATTTATGCGACCTTCTACATTATGCAAATTCAAGTTAAAATGATCTTCATTTCTTTCATTTGAAAATAATTACAGAGAGAGTCAGCTATTTGGTCTGTTACCGTTTAGTTTAAGAACCTAATTAGCTTAGGATACATTTCAGGATAAACATTGCACCAAACTCAGGCAGAAGGCAAATGCTACATCCGCCTTTACAATCCAGGAGGGCAGTTTTTGGTGAAGATGAAGGAAGGAGAAGACCTGAGGACCAAAGACAAAGATTAACAAACAGCTTCCTTTTTTTCTGTCAGTCTTTTTTAAAAAATGCACTGGGCATGAAAGAGCCTCACAGGAATGTCAAATCCAGGCGCAATGAAACAGACATATTCCTTTCAGTTCTGGCCCCCTCTGTCCCCTCCCCCTGCAGACAGGTGACTACAGGGAAGCTCATGACAAGCCAGATGGAAAAGGAGACAACGTGCTGGCAAATCCCCGCTCAAGATGAAGGAGGGTGAAATAAGGATACTGACATGTAACATATCAAAGAGGACCCAGCACTGGGAAGTTGCACATGAATCTCAGGGCAGTCCAACCTCTTAAAGATGCAAATTGCAGCCATGCACTGAAAACAGTAGGGCTCTGTTTACCCTTTCAGACAGGGTGCAAACTGCTAATCAGGCTCCGCTGCTGGGCTGGCCACTTTGTTTATCAATAAACAGGAAGATAGTTAGACTATAATTTTCCTGCCTAGTACTGGTGGCCAAAAGGAAATGCTGGCAGCTTGATAGCACTGGGTTCCAGTTGCACAGAAACCCAATTATTATTGGACTAATGTATGGGTGTTTGCAAGTCACACAAGAACAGTACACATGTCCACAAAACCATGTGAGACATATTGGCAGTGTTCACTTCTGGTGACGCATGGACTAAAGAGAGTTGTCAAAATAGGCCCAGGCCTCCAAGAGCTCAGCTGTGGAACGTTGTTTCACAACACACACTTGGACACACACTATAAGTGAGTGAAGACAGCAGACGTGGGTAATATAATGTAACACAAACTTTGTTTAAAGTCAAACAACAAAGAGGCAACAGACTCAACTCTAAAATGAGAGATTTTATTGGAATGTGATCTAATTGCCTCTGCATGCTCTGTAACCATGCAACGCCTGTGTGCCAAGTTACTCTAAAGTCAGCAGAACTATGTTCCTGAAAAAACACATGCTCTTAAATCTAAAGTATGCACAAGACCCGAAACCTAAAACCTAACATAAAACAAACATCCAGCCTCACACATGTTCCTGTCAGGCCTTTGAATAGTCCAAAATTATATTACTTTAGTTCCCTTTCATTTGGTCTTATAAATGCATTTGTGAGAAATGAGGATGAGTCAGGCATGGTGGCACATGCTTTTAATTCCAGTGGTTGGAGGCAGAGGCAGAAGGATCTCTGTGAGTTCAAGGCCAGTCTGGTCTAGGAAGTGAGTTCCAATGTCAAACAATGAGACATTGTCTCAAAAACAAACACTATGCATTTTGAACACATGTAAACTGCTAACTGGGCAAGAAATGAACAATATAAATGAGACCATAAACTTCACAAGACAATGCCTCTGATAATGTTAAATTAACCCAAACATGAGTAATAATAAAAATATATTGATATGTTGACCACGTAGAATTTGCTTATTCATCAGATATTTGCTGTGTAATTTCTAGGTATATGACATTCTGGTAAGTTGTGAAAACACAATGGAATTTCCTTTACAAAGACAAGAGTCTTAAAGTAAAGTAGACACTGAATAAGCTGCCCCATTGACACATGGAGCTGTTGAATGGCAGCTTGCCTAACTTTTATTTTTTAAGGCAGGATCTCATTTAGCCCAAAGCTGGTCTCCAACTCTCTCTCAAGGGGAATGTGTCCAAGGCTGACACTGAAGTACCAGTGACCATGTGATGGGATTACAAGTATGTACCATTCTGCCTGGTTTTGATCAAATGCAGGGCTTTGTGTGTGTTAAACTAGCAGTTATTAGTCCATATGCTCAGCCCTAACCAACTAGTGTTGACTTCTGTTCAGCCCACAGCCACCATGTTGGCTATTTTAGATGGGAAACACTGGTTCACTACATTAGGACATGTTGAGTAAGTGAAAATTCCAAAGCTCTGCATGGTTCTGTTAATAACAGTTTTGACTAAATGTAGTATTCTGGGGTGGAGACTGCCTAGGGACTCATTTGCTGTGTTTCCTTAACAGGTTTGTTAAGCTCTCTGCACCCTCCTAAGCTTATCTGTCACAGAGAATAAGAGCTTCTAGAAGGATGGGGTGAGCCAATCCGTGTATAACACTTAGAATCAATGCATGCACAAAGTTTAGAAACTATGATAGCCACATGGAGGTTCCATTTAGCTGCAGAGAGCCAACAGCCCTTTGGTAGGGTTGAGGAGTGGGAGGGGAATAAATTTGAGGGTGGAGTGTTAAAAAAAAAAACAAACCAAACTATGTTAGCAAATAGATGTTCTCTCTGGAATCACCTTCAGACACCTGTCAGCACCACGGTCAGCTCTAGAACTCCAGGAATCCTCAGAAACTGTCTTCAGCTCAGGCCTGGGTCTAAGAGAATCTCACTCCAGAAAGGTAATGTTTGTAACCTCTTGAGTCTCAAAGTTGAAGACAGATGACTGATCACTAAACCACTCAAACTGACTCCAAATTGGGGTCTTTCAAATCTCCCTCCACTCTGACTGTAAGAAAGATTTTTCTCATTTACTGGCTCTAATTATTTTCTTTATAGTCCATGATGCATCTAACTATGCACAGTTCCAGAAAAAGAGATGTTCTTGACACCACACTCTATTTTCTACAGAATTCTATCACAATGCAGTGGGGATTAGACCAAGAGGCTAAAATGTTGAGTGAGAGATCTATCAGAATTCAAAGCTAGGTACCCAGTAAGACTCTAAGCAATTACTCTTGATAGAGAAACTTGAGGTATCTTTAAGAAACCCACTCTCTCTGAAGTGGAGAATATCTTTGATACAAGCTCTGCTGAGTAATAATCCTTTTGTACACTGTAAAGATTTATCACCCAAATTGATTTAATAAAAAAGGTGACTGGCTGATAGCTAGGATTTTCAAGATAGAAAGAATGATGGGAAGAAGGCCATGCCAGCCAGATACTCAGAAGCAGGATATGTAGAAATGAAATAATAAGCCAAGAGCCACATGGCAAGGGGTATATAAGAAATAACGGTTAATTTAAATGTAAGAGATAGCTAATAACAAGCCTGAGCTATAGGCTGAGCATTTACAATTAATATTAAGTCTCCATATTGGTTTATTTCAGAAGTGACTTGCAGGACAGAAACTTCTGCCTACAAATTTCTGCCAGCCTGGTCTATAGAGCAAGTTCCGGGACAGTCAGGGCTACACAGAGAAAAGAGAAAAGGAAGGGAAGGAAAGAAGAAGCCCATTCTATCAAGACTGTGCTCTGGCTCATCGTTCTTTTGCAATGTTCTTTGTGCCTAATCAATAACTTGTTCAAGAATATATTGCTTTCTTTGACTAGAAATGGCTTTGAGTCTAGGGACCCACTTAGCAACTTCTAAAAGTCCAGGTCACTAGATAGCAAGCACAAATTGCATCACATGTGCAAGATTTTTTTTTTAAAAAAAAGTATTTGAAAGAAACAGCATGACAGATTTTTGTAGAAAGACGGCTTCCTTTGGATTAATTCTTGACTTAGCTCTTGTCCTTAACAAAATACTTCAGATTTCCTTTACCAAAGAAAGCATCAAACCACGGGGCTGGAGAGATAAGTCAGCAGGTAAGAGTACTCCTGGCTGCTCTTCCCGAGGACACAGGTTCAGTTCTCAGAATCAATATGGCAGTTTACAACCACCTGTAACTTTAGTTCTAGAGGATTACACACTTTCTTCTGGCCTCCATGGGTACCAGAAACACAATGATGTACAGACACACATAAGGCAAAAGACCTATACATATAAAAATAAGTTAACTGAATTAAAGTAAATTAAACAAATATCGTGGTTGTGAAAATCATGTTACCTTGTCTCATGATTAAAAAAAAAAAAAAAAAAAGCAAAGGTTTTAACTAATATAGTGTTTGTGTGCACATGCATATGGAGATCATAGGTTGACATCAGGTGTCTTTCTCAGTCTCTTCCCACCTTAGGTTTTGAGATGGGCTGTCTCTCTAGAGCTCAATGGCTCTCCAACCTGGCCATCAAGCCTTAGGCACCCTCCCTTCTCCCCAGGACTGGGGCTCATGTTCAGGCTGGCCATGAAGCCCAGGGCACCCTCCTGCCTCCACCTCCTCAGGACTGGGGCTCGTGCTCAGCTGTTATTGCTGCTGCAGCTCATCATCTTTCTGCTCCTGCTGACCAGACTCTCCCTGGTCTCCCTCCTTTTCCTTCTATCATGGAACCTGGAGTGGAAAGCAAGTCTGTCTGCTTTCAAAATCACATTGCAGACTGAGTCATGCCCCTGGCCCCTTCTCAGTCTTAATTTTTAGCTGAAACTCAAGGGATGTGTTTCATTCACCAGACTTGGGCTTTCTAAGTCAAAAGCATCGGATTGTGGGTCATCGCCAGTCTTAATTGGATTCCTGGGAATTGCAGAAGAATAACTCATGATTTACAGGCTTTGTCTCTTTGTGCAGAGACTTTGTGGAGCTCATTAAGAGATCTCAGCATATGATGGCTTTTCAGTAAGTAGACACCAGCTCTGAAGAACAAAACAATGCAGGAGGGGAAGAGGGTTGTTTGGTTTTGTTTGTTCACAATTATTCCTCAGGGGCAAGGTTATTTAAGGGTATGAAGGGATTAATAAATGACTGGAAACACTTTACCTCTTGCATGAAAACCTGCATAGGTTTTTATTTCAGAACCTTTAAGGATCAAAAAGACCTTGCCGAGTTCCTAAGCACAGTTCAGCTTTCCATACTGTTCTGAAAAGACTCCCAGATCCCCCAATTGCTATTGAAGAAATCTCCAAAGCTCTAAGTCTTTTAATAAATGCAAGGCACCTGGGAGTGGACCTTCCCATCCTAATCCACACCCTATTGAAGAGCAGTTGGTTCCCTGTGCCCTTCAAACATTTAATCACTCAATACGCTCCTCCTGCTTTCTCCCTGTGGGGAGAACACACCTAGTCATTCTCATTTATTCCAACAAAACTGACAAAGCTCAAGAATATAAAATCTAGCCAAATGGACCCATGTATTTGATGTATTCAGTGTGTGTGTGTGTGTGTGTGTGTGTATACACAAACGTGTACAAGAGAAGAAGGACCAGTGAGACTGTCTGGCAATAAAATGTATTATAGAGAAATAAATTCACTAAAAACATGGGGCACATGCCTGTAGGGATAGAAGCAGAGAGAAGAGTTTAAGGTTATCCCAGTTACATTGGGAGTTCCAGGCTAGCCTGGCCTACATGAAATTTTATCTAGAAATAAACTCTATTTTTTCCACTATGAAGAACATTCAAATAAGAAAAACGATTGAGATGGGCTAGAGAGATGGCTCAGCAGTTAAGAGCACTGACTGTTCTTCCGGAGGACCTGAGTTCAATTCCCAGTATCCATATGGCAGCTAACAACTGTCTGTAATTCCAAGATCTAACACCCTTACATAGTTATATATGCAGGCAAAACACCAATTCACATAAAATAAAAATAAAATGTTTAAAAAAAGAAAAATGATTGAGAAAAAACTTCAATTCCAGGCGTGGTGGCATATTCCTTAAATCCCAACACTCAAGGTGTAGATGAAACATGTAGATGTCTGTGACTTGGATCCCAGCCTGGTCTCCATAAAGTTCTGAGCCATTGAGGCTACATAATGATACTTCATCTCAAAACAACAAAACACAAAACAAGTGTCTGACAACATTTCTGGGACCCTCCACACCCTGTAGCAGAAAGTTGTTACTCTATTTTACTAAACAAAACATTGCTTGCCTAAAAAAAGAAGGAAGAAAAGAAGGAGAGAAAGGAAGAAAGGAGGGAAAGGAGAGAAAACCGAAACAGTTGGTAGAATGCTTGCCCTGCATGCATGAAGAGTAAATTGATCCAGCACTGTTAAATAAACAAAATCAAAACAAAACCCAGTCTTATCTAGCTGACTTCAATCCTTTGGGTCATGGAGAAGTACACAATAATAGTGTGGGTTTAGCTGGGTCTAATAGGAATGTACCTTCTTTCTGAAAAAGAATTCACAAAAATCTAAGAGCTTCATGAAAAGACTAGAATTTTGGATTCAGATGTCTAAATAACCATATTCCTCAGGTAAATCATGAGCATGACCCTGGGGATGTCTGGTTTTCCTTATTTACAAAAGGAATGTAATCGTAGTGCCTCTTTGGGCTGTCATGTAATTGACAGTGTCTAGTACTTTGTCAGCACTGTTTAAATATTGGTTAAATAAAATCAAACAGAAGTTCTCAGTGATGGCTTGTGCAGTACTTGGCTCTAGCCTCTTTAATAGTTACACAGCAAATGTGTTAGATTTTCACATGGCATGCTTGTCAAATGCTTAGACTGAGTGTCAGATGTTGAAACCAAAATCCAAAATCCTGAGATGCTAACAATGGAGCTAAGTCTTCTTTTATGTTCTTACTATGTCTGTGATAAAATAGACAAGCAATGCGGAGAGAAGTTCAAGGTATACTCCATCATGTGAAAGTCAAGGTAGGGGGCCCTAAAATGGGTGGTCACAGCAGCCACAACGGGTAGGGAACGCTATAGGAGAGCTCAATTCACTTTCTCCTTTTTAGCTACAATGAGAAGGGAGTGTCCTAATAAAGACACCACCATGTGGTGTCTCAGTCGTCCGCAAGCATGAGGACCTGGTTTTAAACCCTCATTGTAGTCAGCTAAGAACCACCTACATTTCAGAGCAAGGTCCTCCCCATCCCCATCTCTCCTTCAGTAACTCAACACCAATGGCCCATCATCACTGAAAGCCCATATCACACTCCTCCACCTTACCACCCGAGCTATATTTTCCCTATGTGCATGTTCCATACTCCCCTATAAAGCCCGCCATCATGCCCTGTTCTGTAGCAGTCTCTATTCTACTCAGAGGAAGCCAATTTGCATCCCTCCCCCTCCCCCAATAAATCTCTTTCATGAGGTTTGTTGCTGTGGAAATACGTTCTGGTACATTGTTAATATTTGTCCCTGCTACTGATTTAATAAAAAGCTGATTATCCAAAAGGCAGACAAGAAGTATGGGCGGGCCTACCAGAGTAAAAAAACTCCAAGAAAAAAAAAAGGGCAGAGCCGTCCCAAAAGATACCAGCAGACTCAAAAAAAAAAAAAAAAAGTTAAAATGCTGCTCTAAAAAAAAAGTACCAAGCCACACGGTTAAACAAATGAATAAAAATAAGGTGAAGTGAAAGAGCTATAAGTCAATCAGCATAAAATTAATATAAGCCTTTATGTGATTATTTAAGGCTAAGTGACAGCTAGGGGCTAGGTCGGAAAGGCCTGGCCAAAACCTTTATATTACAATGGCAGGTTGGATGCCATCTGTAATACAAAGTTTCTGCCAGGCCTAGTCCCAAAATCTAGACCTACCCACAGTTGCTTAGGCCCCTAAAAATGACTCAGATGCTTATATTAATTACATGCTGTTTGGCCTATGGCTCAGGCACATTGCTAGCTAGCTTTTGTATTTTAACTCAACCCATTTATATTAATCTGTCTTGCCACATGGCCTGTAGCTTACCTATTTCTTTATATCTTGCTTCTTGAGCAGCTGGATCGGGTCTCTCCTGACTCCGCCCTCCTTCCCCTTTATCTATGCTCAGACTTCCTGCCTACTTCTAAGGTGCCCTGCCACAGGTCCAAACAGTCCCTTTATTAACAAAGGGCATTCACAGCATACAGAAAGACATCCCACTTCAGTCTGTAGTGTGATGTGATTTTTTTTTTTTTTACAGTACTTCTTGGGCCCTGATAACCAAGATAGTCTTTGTCTGCAAAACCCTTTCACCAAGTATCCTTGTAAAAAGCAAAGTGTGGTGGCAGGTTTGTAAATGTCAGCACTGAGGAGACAGAGATAAGCAGATCCCTGGGACTGACTTGCCAGCCAGCCTCTTAATCTGCTTGCTATCTCAAAAAAAAGAGGGAGAATACCAGAGAAGGACACTTGAGGTTGGCCTCTGACATCTACACACATGTGCACACACATAAATGTATGCATGAGGCTGGGCATAATGACATATGCCTTTAATCCCAGCACTTGGGAGGCAGAGGCAAGTGGATCTCTGTGACATAGTAAGTTTCAGGATACCCAGGGCTACATAGTGAGATCCTATCTCGAACACCTGCCCACCACATACACACACCAAAAATGCATAAACGCACACTGCATGAGCATATGATTCAAGACGCAACCATAGCCTGCTCATCCCCTCGGGCTTTGAACTAGTAGCTCCACTGCTGATATCTGGATAGAGAATGGCTGAGTACACAGATACACACGCAGATGTAGGCAGGAAGGAGTCATACTCATGAGATGGACAGAAAAGATCCTCAGGTGGGTCTCAGAGGACAGCATCAAGACTTGAGAAGAAATATAATTAGAACTTTATCCAGGCTTCCAGGGGCTTACTGTGCTACTATGCCAAAGTAAACCCCTTCTAATCTCAATTGCTACAGGCTTTATCTGACCCATTTTCTATAGGAAATCAAGCTACTTGCAGGCACTTTATCAACTTTTCTCTCATAATAATCCCCATTCCGACAAAAGGAGATATTGTCATCCCCATGGTATAGATAAGAAATTGAGGCAAAGAAGTAAGGTGAGTTGTCTGAGGTTACACAGAACTAAAATTACAACCTGTTATCTAATCTCAAGAGCACACTACATGAGTTTTGGGAGGGGTATACTACAATCGCATTACAGTCTTTTTTAAAAGTCAGGTCTATTTACTTTAGTCTTTAGGAGAAAGAAGATTAATATTGTACTAATTATATACCAAAGACATTGAGTAGATGCTTTAGATTCTACACTTTTATTCTCATCTTTTTCCAAATACTTCGGAAGTCTGGGTTTTATCATTAAGAAGATATAAGGAAATTAACTTTTTTTTTTTTAATTAAGGCAAATATTTGTTTGCTAGAATCTCCAAGGAAGGTAATTATTCTGGGAAGCTGTAAGGTTCAGACAGGCTCTTTCAGATCATGGGAAGTATGAAGTTAACCAGACAGCAGGAATCCAGATGGCCTAGGGACTCAATGGGTAAACAAAGGTTGGGGAAAGCATGTTTTTAACCAAAGCATTTGCATGTATACATAAATTATTATTATACAGATTTACATATTTCACCTAATTACTCAACAAATGTGTGTTCATTACTTAAAATCTTGAAAATAAACTGGCTGTGGTGGTGCAAACCTTTAATTCCAAGACATGGAAGGTAGAGGCAGGTGGATCCCTGAGGCCAGCCTAGTCTACAGAAGGGGTTCTAGGACAGCCAGGGCTACACCAAGAAACCTTGTCTCAAAATAAATAAGTGAATGAGCTCTGCCGCCATGCCGCCCGTTAAAAAGCTTGTGGCAAAGGGGGGCAAAAAGAGAAGCAGGTTTTGAAGTTCACTCTTGATTGTACCCACCCTGTAGAAGATGGAATCATGGATGCTGTCAATTTCCTCCAGGAGAGAATCAAGGTGAACTGGAAAGCTGGGAATCTTGGTGGAGGGGTTGTGACCATGGAACGGAGTAAGAGCAAGATTCCTGTCACTTCTGAGGCGCCTTTCTCCAGAAGGTATTTGAAATATCTCACCAAAAAACATTTGAAGAACAGCCTCTGAGACTGTTGCCAACAGCAAAGAGAGCTATGAGCTTCGTTACTTCCAGATTAACCAGGACGAGGAGGAGGAGGAGGAGGATTAAGGTGCATTGGTCTGGAATGTTTTGTATTAATTCATAAATAAAATTTAGGAACAAAAACAATAAGTGAATGAATGCAAATAAATAAATAGAAAGTTAAGTCAAACAGGGGGCTGGAGAGATCGCTCAGCAGCTTCACTTCCAGAGGTCCTGGGTTCAATTCCCAGCACCCACATGGTGGCTAATAGCTTCAGTTCCGAAGGATCTGATGCCCTCTTCTGGTCTCTGTGGGCACTGCATGCACATGGTGCAGACATATGCACAGACCAAAAAAAAAAAAAAAAAAAATTTTAAAAATAAAATAAATCAAAAGTATCTACTATTTAACTACCAGGTAAGAAACAAGAGTGCTTACTCTGGTGGTACAATTCTGTTACCCCAGTATTTGGGGGGCTGAGGCACAGGATTGAAAGTCTGAGGATCGGCTTGGCTGTTTGTTAGAATTTTGTGAGGATCTGGCATGCTACAAATAAGAATTCCGTGGTTATCTGGTGGCGGATTTCTATGAATGCAGGCAGAGGCCTCATGGGGGACTGGGTGGAGGCAGCAGTGGGTAGCAGGAGAGACTTACAAACTATTTCTATGTACAAGGACTTTATTATTATGATAGAGTGATGGTGGTTATAATAACAAGAAGGGAGGGAGGGAGAGAGGAAGATGAGGAGTGCTCCTGAGAAGGAGAATGAAGGAGGAGAGGCGGGAATTCTCCTTTAAATGGGGCTTGGCATCAGAACTCAGAGGAGGGCATTTTTAAATTAAAAACAGTTTTGTGTTTATGAGGAAGGACCAGGCCATAAGGTCAGGAGCCACAGCAGCTCTGAGCTGTGAAGGAGAAAGGATTCATCTGTGGAAACTGCTGTGTGTTCTCAGGCATCTGTATCAGATAACCTAAGACCAAAATTCAATATACCTGGTAGTATTAAGAGGAAATAAATTCCTAAGCCAGCCACACCTTTGATCCAACACTCAGGAGGCAGAAGCAGGTAGTTCTCTGAGTTTGAGACCAGTTTGGTCTACAGAGCAAGTTCTGGGACAGCCAGAGCTATACAGAGAAACCCTGTCTCAATAAATGAATAAGTATTTTTTTAAAGAAGAAAAAAATGAATTTCTCCATTGTATTTTAGTTGGTTTGGGAGTCTTTTACCATGATATTAGAAACAACTAATTCACTTACATAGGACAACCAATATCACACAGCAAAACTGACCACCTCTCTATTTATATGCACATCGATCACAGACATTGACTGTTACGATTTAAAGATATATTTTGATGGACTGTATCCCTTCTTTCAGAAAAGACACATAATAGAGAGAGTTAGAACCAATATAAAGTACTGAATCCCAAAACAAAGATTGAGGATGACACTTTGCCAGCAGCAATTGAGGCTAGTTCGAAACTGGTGAATTCCAGCAAGCTCCCTCCTTCGGAACACCAGCCCATTACCTTCTTGTTTTCAGCCACACCATCCTCACAGTCCAGTACCGCACAATCTACTTTCAAGGATGGAATCTTCCTTATTTTCTTTTCATCGTTCCCAGGCACATAGAGCACTGCCCTCCGAGGAATATACTTGTGACTGGACAAGGAGCTATACCCAGACCTGCACATATCAGCCACGAGGAATGCCTTCCTGCAAGAGAAGTAACTAGAGTTAGTCCAGAATAGAATTCTGCACTTATAAATTTGTGAACAGGAACTGGAGAGAAGGCTCCGCAGTTAGGGCTGATCTTCCAGAGAACCTCGGTTCAATTCCCAACACCCACATAGCAGCTCACAACTGTCTGTAACTCCAGTTCCAGGGGATCTGACATCAGTGCAGATAAAATAAAGTTAAGTAAATTAAAATACATAAATCTGTGAGCAAACTCTTCACTTATCCATTCATTCGTTTTGGCTTTATTTAAAAATTTTAAATTATGTGTATGTGGTGGTTGTAGGAGTTAACACACGTGCATGTAAGTAATACAGGTGCCCGAGGGAGACAAAAGTAGCTTGGGGTCCCTTGGAGCTGGTTGTGAGCCACTAGAGTTGATGATGCTAGGAACCGAACTCCGTCCTCTGCAAGCCATTTCTCTCACCCTATTTTGGCTTTTTTGTTTGTTTTCAAGACAAAGTACCACTGGGTAGCTCTGGCTAAACTGAAATTCACTATGTAGACCAAGCTGGCCTTGAACTCAAAAAGATCCACCTGGCTCTGCCTCTGGAGCACAGGGATTAAAGGTGCGTACAACCACACTCCACCTTTTTTTTTTTTTTTTTTTTTTTTTTTTTGGCTTTTTGAGATGGATCTTGTTACACAGACTTGGCTCATCACTATGGTACCCAGGCTGGTCTCAAACTCAGGGCAAACCCTGGGGAGTCTGAGTAACATACTTACATGTTTAGATTCATATATACTCGGTTTTCAACATCAAAAATCAGAAGCCATACAAAGAAACAGGAAAGGAATGGGAAAGGACACAGATTTTATTATAATGAGGGAGGAGAAACAGATAAGTAGATAGATGGGGGGGGATCAGAGGCTGAGGAGCCCAGACCTCTGGCAAGGTGGGAGGGGTCGAAGGTGAGCTTGACCTCAGAACACTGGGTGTGGCCAGGCTAATTGCCATTGCCCAGGGCTTCAGGAAGTGGGACAGAATACTAACAGTAGTCAAAACACAGACCCTAATATTTGGAGAAAATGATCCTATTTTGGTCTACCCTGAGTCCATCAGGCAGTGTGCAGGTCATTTGGAACATATACACAACTAAGACCTGACCTGACTGGGGCGGGGGGGGGGGGGGGGGGAGACAGACACGACGGACGGAACACAATAAAAATTCAAACTGACTATATTTGCCACCCAAGTGGTTCATGAGAGGCCTCCAATGGATTCCAGAATTTCAGGGCTCAGCATAGTAGGTCCTACCAATAATCCCAGTAGTCAAGAGACTGAGACAGGGGTTGAAGATGTAGTTCAGTGGGTCAGCTGTTTACCTACAATGCACAAAGCCTTAAGTAATTCCCAACAATGCATAAATAAAACATGGTAGTTTACTCCAGGTCAGTTCAAGATCATATTCGGCTACACAGGAGCCAGCTGGGCCTAGAGAGTGAAGAAGGGAGATCGGAGAACAAGGCCAGCAGGCAGCAGCAAGAGGCAATGAGGTCTTGAGTTTGAGTCCTGCCTGGGACACATTTTAAAAAACAAAACCTCAAAACAGAAATAAAAACAAACTCAGTTCCAGAGTTCCAAAATGTTTAAACCTGTAAGACTCTGAAGTGACACATGTCTATAATTCCAGCATAGGATGGGCAAAGACAAAGGGATCCCCAGGACTTGTTGGCCAGCTAGTCTAGTCAAATCTGTGAGCTTCAGGTTCAGGAAGGGACCTCTTCCCAAAAATATAAAGCAGAGAGCACCCAAACAGACACTGATCTACACACACACACACACACACACACACACACACACACACACACACACACACAAGGTCTACCCCTTATTTTCAGAGTTAAGGTAGTAGTGTGATTTTCAACAAAACTGTGGAGGAGGCAAAGAAAGGTAAGCAAAGTAGGAAGCTGTTGGTCCAGGTTTCAAACGTGGCTAAAAAATGGATAAATCTTGGAGATTATACCAGCAATATATCATATACTTCCAACTTAAGAAAGTAGATTTTAGGGGCTGGAGAGATGGCTCAGAGGTTAAGGGCACTGTCTGTTCTTCCAGAGGTCTTGAGTTCAATTCCCAGCAACCACATGGTGGCTCACAACCATCTACGATGAGATCTGGTGCTCTCTTCTGGCCTATAGGCAGAACACTGTATGCATAAATAATAAATTTTTAAAAAAAGAAAGTAGATTTTATTTATTCTTACCAAATATGCATTAACTATGAGAGGTAATGGATGTGTCAATTATTTAATGAGTAATTGTCTGTATCAGGACATTATAGTATACACTTCCAACATACACTCTTGCCAATTTTGCTTCAAGAAAACTGAAAAATATTTACAAATATACCTAATGCTACATAAAGAAAGTTTAAATTGAGATCTTAATTATAAATTATTTATTTATTATCTCTGCGTGTGTGAGTACAGGTGGACATGTGCATAGGAGGAAATCTTGTGGGAGTCGGTTCTGTCCTTTATGTAGTTCTAGAGATCAAACTTGGGTCATGGGCTCACACAGCAGCCCTTTACCCTCTGAGCCGTCTCCCTGGCCCCCTAGGCGGGGATTTTAAATGAGAGATGTAACATTATAAATGCATCGTATCTTAACTTAGTGAAATATCCAATGAGAAACACCTAGGAGGAAGGCCCATGAAATCCGACTAGGGCCGGCTCCAAACTGCAGAGTCGGGGCTATTACTTTCTGCCTCCGCATGTTTTCCTTACTTTAAACACTTATCAGAAATGATCTTACACTCCTTTCTTATTCTTTTTATAATTGGTTGAAAACAAGCTAATAAAAGCATTTCAAAGGTTCAAAATGGCAGTAAAATGTAGCAGAAAACGTAAAGCTGAATGATTTGAAATTGTATTTTTCCTAATGTTCTGACTGACTGAGGTGGGAGGGAAACCATGATGCCAAGACAAAAGGGACGTCCTGCTGCAGCCTTAACCAGGTCCTGGAGACACTGTAGGTCAGCCTTGTCTAGGTCCCTGCTGCACAGAAAGGCCCCAGGATACAGGACACTAAGCATGGTGAAAAGGTGTCCCCAAAGCAACAGGGCCTACTCAGAAAGATCCAGAGAGGGGTATCCAACAGAACCGCCTGTGAAGCAGGCCAGGATACAATGAGGAAGAGGAGAGAAAGGGGCTGGGCATGTGTGATATCAGAGAGAGGTATAGAGGGATCTGAGTTTCAAGTTCTATTGTGGACTCTTGGATCTCTCGGGGCCTCAGAGCACAGCAGTCTTGGCTCCTCAGAGGGTCGCAGGTTTCTGCAGGCCTCCCTCTCTACCTTCCCTCTCCCTGGCTGCTCCCAAATCTGTCCTGTGCTGGAGTTGTGTTCAGCGCAGACAGCGCTATGAACAGAGCTGCACTAGGTGACAAGATCAAACTTATTTTATATTATGCGTTTGGAGTTATGGCCTCTTCACAGTCAACATGTAAATGTATTCAAACAATATGCAAAGCATGAGTTGAAAAAAAATGTGGTAGCCTTATGGTGAGTTCTCGCAACTGAGAGATCCTTTTTGGAGGCAACATTTCAGAGGGAGCCCCTTCTGGGCTGGTCTATCATCTGCTCTCTTCCCTCCTTTCACTACTGACCTGTTTCTGTTTCTCGATTCCAGGGCTAGGGGCTCCCAACCTAAGAGTCAACATAACCACTACCTGGGAGCTTTTAAAGATTTATCCAGTTCAGTCAGGGATGTCAGTGCACACCTGCAATCCCAACACAACAATCAGCAGTTCAAGGTCATCCTCAGCCAAGGTGGGCTACAGAAGACCCTGTTTTAAAGCAGAAACAACACAACCAAAGTCATCAATTCAGGGGCTGGAGCATGACGGAGCCACACCTTTGATCCCAGCATTTAGGAGGGCAGGAAGATTTCGGTGAATTCCAATGCAGCTTAGGCTACAAAGAGAGTTCCAGACCAGGCAGAGCTACAAGCAAGGCTCTGTCTTCAAAAAAACCAAAAAGGTGGTGATGGCGGAAAACACCTTTAATCCCAGCACTGGGAGGCAGAGGCAAGCAGATCTCTGATTTCAAAGCCTGCCTGGTCTACAGAGAGAGTTTCAGGACAACCACAGCTGTTACACAGAGAAATCCTGTCTGGAAACAAACAAACAAAAACAGCCAACAAACATGACCAATTTAAATCTCCTTTTGAGGAATTACAGCTCTGTGTCATACTGGCTCATTCTGGAATTCCTTTTGGAGGCAAAGTCAAAGATCAGCCTTCACCCTGGAGTTTCTAGAGCTATAGGTAAGTGGAATTCTGGGCTTTCTCCTCCTGCACTGACACTGATGTGTCATCATTTGGTACAGGGTGATACTGAGGCTTCAGGCCTTACCTAAGGTCCCTTCCTGGATCTAATGTGCAGTGAGGGGTACAGGCTAGGGCAAGAACTTCCCAGTGTGTGGAAGCTGCTATAACACATATAAAGGCATGTGCCCAGCTGGACAGTGATGTGCACACCTATAATCCCAGCACTAAGGAGGCAAAGGCTGGACCCCTGCCTGTTCACTGTCAGCCTATGCTATGTAGTAAGTTATAAGCATATAAGTTAACTGCATAAGAGGGGCTGGAGGATGGCTCAGAGGTTAAGAGCACCGATTGCTCTTCCAGAGGACCCGGGTTCGATTCCCAGCAACCACATGGTGGCTCACAGCCATCTTTTCTGAGATCTGGTACCCTCTTCTGTATACTGTATACATAATAAATAAATCTTTTAAAAAAGAAAAAAAGAACTGCATAAAAGACACTGTATCAAAAATTAAAAAAAAATAAAAATAGGGTGAAGGGAGCCTGGAGAGACAGCTCAGCCTGTAGAGTGTTTGTCTGCCAGTCACTAGAAGCTGAGTTCAACCTCTAGGACGCCAGGCAGAATGCCAGGCATAGAGGTGCACATTTGTCATCCCAACGTTGGGAAAGCAGACAGCAAAGGATCCCTGGGAATAACTGCCCATCCAGTGCAGCCTGTTTGGTGAGTTCTAGGCCTAGACCTCTTTTCCAAGGAGATGGAGGGCTTTCTCCAAGACCCAAGGCTGTCTTCTCAAATCATGCTGGTGCACACAAATGCACATGCGCTCACACACATGCTACACATACAAAGGGGGACATGTAACCTGGGGGGTGGAACATTTGCATGTTCAGGACTCTAGTTTCATTCCTAACACTGAAGAGAAACAAGAGAGCTGAGTTCTGTCCTTGGCTGACAATGAACACGGACACAGAAGAAATGTGCGTGTTAAGTAATAAGAGCCATTAATCGGTGCATCCTTCCTGTCCTCCAAATGACAGCAAAACTCACCTATTAATTTCTACTCCATTTAAGCTATTAATAGCCAGGTAGCTACACCAGCATCTATAATTGAGGCCCCACTTATGTTCTCACTTTGCTAAGTTTCCAAGATGCCCACGAGAGATTCCTTCCCTAGTTTGAAAAGCTGTTTTGGTTACTATGGTAACAGTGCATAGAGCAGGGGGAGTGTTCCAAGGATGGAAGAGCCACACAGCAGCTATTTGTCCTCCTACAGGCAGACAAGGCCTTCTTCACGTTTGTATAAGCTGCAGATAAATGTGTGGCTGGTTCAGAAAAGCTGAGAAAATATTTCCAATGCAACAAAAAAGCACCTCTCTTAGGCTCCATTAAGGCCAAAATGAAGAACATCTTGTGCCCAAAGCAGACACATACAGGGTGGTGGTGGGAGGCTCATGTGGGGTTCACCTCTAATGCATGGCCCATGGGCCATGGCTCTCTGCCAATCATGTGCCAAGCAGGGGCTTGGAGGGCTGCTTTTCCCTGCTGGTCTGCTCTTGTCTCTGACAGGGAAGCCCCTAGGAAAGTAGTATTTGTAGGGTTAAGGACAGATAAGGCCACCAGCAGCAGCATCCTTCTTGACTTGAGGCATGGTGTCACTATGTAGCCCAGGCTGACCTCAAAGTCATGTGGATCCTTCTACAAGCCGGAATTACAGGCATGAATCCCCACACCTGGCTCCAGTGTGGCACCTGAACTAGCTCTTCCTCAGACTACAAGGACACAAAGGGGCAAAGCCAATGCCTATGAGTGACCCTGACGCTCACACAAAACAGGAAAGGCGACAAATGTGATGCTCAAGTAAACTTATCCTTTATACAGCATGAGGAGCAGTACACGGTCCTAATGGAGAAGTCAGACTCAGAGCAGAGGTGAGCAGCCCAGGCCTTCGACCTCAGCATCGACTCTAGGGGCTTAGGCAGGAGGATCACCGGTGAAGGCCAGCCTGGGCTACAGATTGAAACCATCTCAATACACACACACACACACACTGCACACATATAACCCCCACACTCCCACCTCCACACATCCCCACACCACACCACACACTAAAGCAAACCAAAATCCAGAAAGTTGAATGGTGATTATTAGAGGTGTGTTTGGCGGGAGTTAACTGTTGGTTGAAGTGTGTGGAGTCTCTGTTTGGGAAAAACAAAAGTTCAGGACATGGAGTATGGGCAATGGTGATAGATGCACGTTTGAAATACTCTTAAACCACTGTACAACTAAAAGTGACCAAAAAGGTTTATTTTAATGCTCTGTATATTTTACCATAAAAATAAGAAAATTAAAGAGCTGGAAGGCTGGGGCTATAAAGCTAATTAGTAGGCATTTATGTAACATGGGTTCAATCCCCGATATTGTCTAGTAACAACAACCACAGTAACAATAGAGATGAGCACTGGGTCAAGAACCTACTGCCGGGCTGGAGAGATGGCTCAGTGGTTAAGAGCACCGTCTGCTCTTCCAGAGGACCCGGGTTCGATTCCCAGCACCCACATGGCAGCTAACAACTGTCTATAGTTCCAGTTCCAGGCAAAACACCAAGGCAAATAAATAAATAAAGTTAAAAAAAAAAAAAAAGAACCTACTGCCCCAGTTCCATGAGAGGCTGAAGCAAGAGCCCAGGAATTAAAGTCCAGCCTGGATAATGTAACATCTAAACAAGGACAGTACCAAATCTGTTTGGCTTGGTACATCCATGCCCTGTGCCAACATATACACAGGGCAATTCAAATTCAGGATCAAGCATGCAGACAATAAACACAGTCCTTATTAAGTAAGAACTATGATCTGCACAAATATGAGAGCAACCTTTCAACCTCACGGTCTCTCGTTGAGTCCATCAGGCGTGAGAGCATGGATTTGACAAAGTGACAGGCTAAGGGAACAGAGAAAGCCCCACACAACTGCACTGATCTGGAGTGGACCCCTTGGAGACAAAGGCTTACAGCGTCTTTACTGATAAGTACAGCATCAGTCCTGTCCTGAGTGGCTCAACTTCAGGGCACTTGTTAGCCCCTCTGAGGGCAAAGAGAGACATTTGTCCAAAAAGAACATGAAAAGTCAAGGTGGGGAGTGAAGGACAGAGCAGCCCAATGGAAGAGGCCGAGGAAGGGTGCCTGAGAGTGGAGGGGCAGGAAAGATGAGGAGGAGAATAAAGATGAGAGGCCCAGAGGACAGAGGATGTATGCTGGGCTGATGGGTAAGCAAGGCAAAGAGGGAGTGGGGTGGAGAGAGAGAGAGAGAGAGAGAGAGAGAGAGAGAGAGAGAGAGAGAGAGAGAGAGCATAACTCCTTGCTCTATGTTGGGGGCTGACCAGGGCACATGCCTGTTAATGGTTACTCTTCTTAATTCTATACTTTCTAGTTCTTAGAGAGAAACTGGAAAACTGGAAGGTTTGTTAGGTTTTCCCCTGGAGTAACAAGGGGTCAAGAGGAAAATATCTTAGTATCAACATCTATGTCCAATCCCAGCACGTAGGAATCAGTAGCAAGCAGGTCTCTTAAGACTTGTCTGATCTACATAGAGAATTATGTACCAACCAGGGCTACATAGTGAGACACTGTCTCAATAAAAAAGGGAGGGCAACCTCACATCTTCACATGAAGAACCCAATGCAGTTAGCATCTGCTCTTTCTGGGGTTCCTGTGTCACACACCCTTTCCCCCCCCCACCCCCGCCCCGCCAGTGCCTGCTTCCCTCCCCAAGCTTAGAGGTAAGGCCTCAACAATGCACTGTTAATGCCTGCTAGAGTGTAGGCCATGGTGGGTCCTGTGGGACTCAGCCTGAGAGACTAAATGATAAATTCTCAAGGGTCACCCTACCTCAAGGGAACTGAGGTACAGCACTATCAGGTATGTCAAAGTGTCTGGTCAGTTGTAATTAAACCCTAAAGGACCTGCTAGTCAGATTTCCTTTTGTCTCAATAAAGGCCATTCACAGCTTTGGATCCTGAAACTCAGCGCATCACCAAAAGAGAGAAAAAGCTGTGGAATAATCTTTCTGTACACTGTGTGAACAGTGTAAGTCACTATGGCTGGTTTAATAAACAAGCTGAGGGAGCTGGAGAGATGGCTCAGCGGTTGGGAGCACTGACTGCTCTTCTAGAGGTCATAAGTTCAATTCCCAGCACCCACATGGTGACTCACAACCATATGCAATGAGATCTGGTGCTCTCTTCTGGCCTGCAGGGATACATGCAGTATAGAACACAATATATGTGATAAATGAATAAATCCTATAAAAAAAAAATAAACAGGGGCTGGAGAGATGGCTCAGCGGTTAAGAGCACTGTCTGCTCTTCCGGAGGACCCGGGTTTGATTCCCAGCACCCACATGGCAGCTAACAACTGTCTGTAGTTCCAGTTCCAGGCAAACACCAAGGCAAATACATAAATAAAATAAAGTTTAAAAAAAAAATAAAAAAAATAAACAGGGGCTGGAGAGATGGCTCAGCGGTTAAGAGCACTGTCTGCTCTTCCAGAGGACCCGGGTTTGATTCCCAGCACCCACATGGCAGCTAACAACTGTCTGTAGTTCCGGTTCCAGGCAAACACTAAGGCAAATAAATAAATAAAATTTTTAAAAAAATTAAAAATAAACAATCTGATTGGCCAATAGCTAAACAGGATAAAGTTATGTAGGGAAACCAAACTGAGACTTATGGGATGAGAAAGAGTAGTATCAGAGGAGCTGCCAGCCAAGCGGAGAACAAGTCACACAAAATGGGAGAGAGGTAAAAGCCATAAGCCTTGGGGTAGCACACAGATTAATTAAAATAGGTTAAGTTGTAAGAGCTAGTTAGTAACAAGCCTGAGCTATCTGCAGAACATTTATAATTCATATTAAATCTCTGAGTCAGTTATTGGGAAGCAGCTGGCAATTATTGGGAACAAGCAGTTAAGATAGGAAAGTTCCACCTACAAGAAAGATTTCTACAACTAGCCCAAGGTAAACATTCAGAATAGATGTAGCTCAATTGTTCAGTGCCCAAATTCCCAAGATCTTATTCTAAAACCTAATGCAGAAAAGACAATAGTAGCAAATATATCAAAAACAGCCCAGTGGAGAATATGGAAAATCATGTCCCATAGCACCACCAAAGCTATTCAGATGTGGTGGGCACAACTGTAGTTCTACTGACTTGGGAAGCTGAGGCAAGGGAATCACTTCAACCTGTTGTCTAAGGGTTCAAGACCAGCCTGGGCAATGCAGGGAGACTCTCACAAAAACAAATACATTGTAAAAGTGTTTGCTGCCAAGCCTAAAGACTTAAATTCCACCCCTGCACCTAAGATAGGAGACCATCAACTTCCTCAAGTCATCCTAACCTCTACATGCATGCTACAGTGCGCACACACGCACATATGCATACACAAACACCCATATGTAATCGAATAATTAAACAAATAAATTGAATAAAATAAACATATGTGCAGGTGACACAGGCCTGCAATCCCAGCATTTGGGAGAAACAGGCTTGAGGCCAGTCCCTCCATATACTGAATTCCAGGCCAGCAAGGGACACAAACACAAACAAACCAAAACCCAAATAAACCCACTAATAAGTAATAACTCCACTACAGAAATGAGGTGGGGATCAAATTAGATCATGTATATAAAGCAATGTATAAAGTAAGAACATATCAATTAAAAGTAAAATATTGTTAAATAAAAACAAATATCCACAAAAGTTGTCCCATTGAAGAGAGTTCATTAGTGTTGGATGTTCCAATGGTAAAACGAACAGATAAGGCCAAGATGTTTTCTGGGTCATTCAGAACTTTAGTGGTAAATAAGCAAATGTGAACTAGAACAGTATGGCTTTAAGACCAGAAAATGTAGGGTCCCCTTTTTCCTCAAGGTCTACTGGCCACAAGTCCAGGAGGACAAAGGGGCAGAAGCAACATGCTTGGATGGCCTGTGGACCCAGCAGAGAGTCTTACAGGAGACAGTGTCACTGAGACAGCCCAGCTTTATTCCAGAGTATAGAGGATGATATATAGGACTTGGGGGGGGGGTGGATGGGGCAAACCCTAATCTGCATTGCATTAAACAGCACACTCCTATCACAAAGTTCCTAGTACAAGTCTTAGCTGTCATATGTGGAAGCAGGGTCCTATCATAATGTTCCTAGCACAATGTCTAATTACCATATGGTGGGGGAGCTTCTGCAGGGAATTATATCAAAGGTCACAGTAGAGATAAGTCAGGCATCCCAGCCTAGAGATACTCTCCAGATAGGATAGGTGAAGGGCAGGAAGCGGTCTGTCGGGAACGGCTGGCCTGGCGGTGGGGGAGAGTACTAGGTGTTGCTGAGTTCAGAGAGAGCTTCCAGGCCATGGTGGACTGTAACCTCTGACCAGCAGGGCCTCCCCACAAGGAAGGACAAGGGCAGATCTAACAGATGTAGCCATGGATTCTTCATGGAGCTCAGGCTGGTCTCAAATTCAATAGTAGCCAAGGATAACCTTGAACTTCGGATTCTCCTGCTTTCACCTTTCTAGGGTCACCGTGTACCACCATGCCCTGTTTACACAGCTTAGGGTGGAACCCAGGTCTTGATGAGTACTGAGTAACCATTCCACCAGCTAAGCCACGGCATTCCAGACCCATCCTGTTACAGTTTTGCCAAGTTGAAAGGCTGCTTCCTATGTTAAATTAATGCCTCCTCCCCACACCTGGATTCTCTGATAGAGAGAAGCCGTCAAGGCAGAATCTTTTTAGATTCCAGGAAAAAAAAAAAAATGGTCCTGAAATTTTGAAAAAATGATTTTTCCACTTAGAAACTGATCTTGGTTAGTGGAATCTCTTGTTTCTTTCCAGATTGCTCAAAAATTCCTTTCAAGTGTCAATCTCAATGAAAACGAGGGCAAAATGTTACATAGTTTGAATTTTGATATCTTTGCTGGCTACAGTCCCTAGACTATTCTGTCTGAAGATTTTTGGGAAGATATAATATTATGCACTCTCTCTCTCTCTTCTCCTCCTCCTCCTCTCTCTGTTTCCCTCTGCCTCCCAATCTCTCTGAATAACTTTTTTAGAAAAAAAAATATGGCCTAGGTCTAATTGCCAGACCCACACCACATACACGAAAGCTGTGAATACAAGCTGAGATCTTGAATCACACACTGCAGCTTTGATTGTGTGGGACCCACAATAAGATGAAGACTGTTTTTTCCTTTATAATTATTCAGAGCTAAGTGTGATGAAAATTAAAATGAAACATATGAATGTGAAGAAGTCTCTTTATAATATAAAGAGATAATTTTGTTTTGTCTTCAATGTTTAATAGACTACAGGAACTAACCTTTTTCAGTTCTGTCTAAGGCAAGGCCTCCTGAAACCTTCTCTAATTTTAAGGACCATTAAGGAGCTTGTGTGTGTGTGTGTGTGTGTGTGTGTGTGTGTGTGTGTGTTTGCATATGAGGCAAGCACTCCACCAATTGAGCTACTTCCCTAGCCTTGTTGCTGGTGCTGTAGAAACTGAAGCAGAATACAGAGAAGACTGTGCGCTGCAAATGAGAAAGCATGGAATATCTACTTAGGACCACACTGATTTCAGCTTCTGCCTATCTAATAAAGTTCACAAGTCTTTCAGGGTCTCCTTGTCCTGGTTTTTTTTTTCCACTGGGGCCTTCCCTTCCTGATTTCTTTGGTGTCTCACATCTCTCTCTTGCTGACTTCATAGTCTCAACCAGAAACTGGACTATTAAGGTGGAGGTGTTTCAGTGACCAGCCATCTTTCTATTAGTCTTGCTCTGGCCCCAGGTCCCAGGGGCTTTAACTCCTTTTAAATCCAGCACTGATGGGTCTATTATCCAATCCCTCAGCCATTAGAAAGCCTGCAAAATACCAACCATCGTGGGCAACCGGTTCCCATCAGAGGATCTGGTGAACTTTCCTTCTTACTATGCATGGATGCTATTTGTAAAGCAGGCAAGGAGCTGGATGCTATTGTAGAAGCCTATCATCCTGCCACTAAGGAAGTTCAAAGCTGTATAGGACAGCATATGGGTTACATAAATCCTTGTCTCCAGTAGTCAAAGAAAAATCCAAACTAGCAAACTTTCACATGTGTCCTCCCTGACAGGTTAAAGAAGATAGAGCAAAGAAACACAACCTAAAAAAAAAAAAAAAAAAAAAAAATACGTGGCTTAGGCAGATCCCCAGCAAAACCAACAAACTTCCATAACATCCAAAAGGCCCAGGAGCCTGGAAAGGGTATTCAATTATAAAATACCAACAATTGCACAGTAGTTCCCATTAATTAAGAAAGAAAGATAGACATTATTTGTTGTAAACACCACCGGGTCTGGAACAAACCCGAGAGCTCACCACAGAGCGACACCAAGCCAGTCCGTGAATCAGAGCAGCTTTGCAGGGCGGGTCATCAGTACAGCTGACAGCATGGGTTTTGTCACAGGGCTCTTAATCCTCCTTATGGTACCTACATTTTAATCATTTGTTCTGAGCGTCTTCCTCAAACAATTAGCACTAATGAATGACCAAGAATACCTTGGATCATATATGTCTAATTGCAGTCAAGAGCTCTTCTTATACACATGTACATTTCAATTTACCTCTGGGGATAATGTTTGTTAATTGTGTTTCTTTATGTGGCAAGGAAGAGAAAGGCTTCTCAGGCAAAAAGGAACAGAGTGTTCCCTCTTACCCTTTGTTCCCACAAGAAGCTAAAGTCACTCCAAGAGGCACTTAATCCCATCATCCGCGGTTACAATTGCCTTGCAACATCAATCAAAAAGAATCTGAAGTAAAATGATGCAGCTATATTGTGTAATTAAAAGCAATTCAGGTAGTTATTACTGGGGCCCTTTACAGGTCCAAATACTTAAAATGGCCCTGCAGGGATCCAAAACACCCAAGTGTTTTAAATTTGGTCAGCAACATTCTCTCCCTAGAAAAGAAAAAAATATGTAAAGAAAAAAAAATCATAATCAAAACAAGAGCCCACTATATCCCCTTCTATTGTAAACTATAAAGCAAAAAAAAAAAAAAAAGATATTTTCCAAATTAAATAGCTCCAACTTTTGTACTTAAGGAAAAAAACATGTGTAATGATGCAAGTCAAGTCTTTCAACATGAACACACCTTATAGGTTTCATATACGGAAGTAGAAACATACTCAAAATTCAAGTTTATTTAAAAAATAGAATAAATTTCTGATGTGTCCATGCCTATACACAAGGCATGATATTGACAAGCATTTTTCTTTTTTAAAACTTAGCATAGATTTCTAAACTGCTTCAGGTTATTTCTTAAAAAAATAAATAAATTAAAAGTGCCTAAGCATTTGGATTTCTTATTTGGTTTTATAATCAATGAGAGTCACCATGTTGAGAGAGGTGGAGAATAGGCATAATTCTCTGGTTTTAATGCTTGGCTACAGTTATTCTTTAAATTAAAATGTAACTCAAGATGTGAGACAAAGCACTGAAATAACCATGTCCATGTTGCAACAATTTTCTCTTTCACAAAAATGGGCAAAAGAATGACAAGAGAAAAAAGCCTGGGCTGTTGGACAACGCAGAATTTTTCCAGAAGGACACAAGGGCAATCACAGCAGAAGGTACTCTGGAAGCAGAAAAGAGCCAAAGGCTCCGGTGCACATCACAAGTACACAGTCCTGTGCCTCACGGAGGACCAGTAAATACATTCTTAGGGACAAAGTAGAAGATATTATAATTACAGTCTGAAAACTACTATGTATAAACACGTGAGGGTCCAGTGTCAAGTGCACATTCAAATCAAAGCATGTCGACTGTCAAGTAAGATTTTTAAACACAGGAGTTAAACACAGAATCACCCTCATTTTCCATATAAATTTCCAGCAATTTAAGTCAGTACAATGCTGTCAACTAGAGAATATGGAAGCATACTTTCAGAAGTTTAGCCTTTAGGCTGGGCATGGTAACTTGCCCCTTTAATCACAGCCCTAAACAGGCAAAGGAAGACGTATCTCTGAGTTCCAGACCAGCATGGTCTACATAGTGAGTTCCAGGCCAGGTGGGACTTGAGTAAGGACCTTGTCTTTTTTTTTTTTTTTTAAGATTTATTTATTTTATGTATATAAATGATCCATCTGTATGTATGCTTTTATGCCAGAAGAGAGGATCAGATCTCACTATAGATGGTTGTGAGCCACCATATGGTTGCTGGGAATTGAACTCAGGACCTCTGGAAGTGCTCCTAACCATGACCTTGTCTTAAAAGAAAAAGTTTTGCCGTATACAAACTGATATAAAGTGATAGAATGAATTATGTTTCTATTTTTCATCTGTTTGCCGTGCTTTCTCTGAGTAGAAGATAAACCATACAGTTAGCAATGCTCCTCACCCACCTGGATCACCCTGAGAGTTAACCCATGTCCTTTACCCAGTATAAGCCTACTGGTTAGTCTGCAATCAGCCAGCCCTCAGGTATCCTCTGGAATCAGGGCGAGGGCCTGATACAGCCCAGTTGCTGTGTTTTCATTGCCCTCATTTTCTAGCAGGCTGGTGAGTGACACACTTCCAGTGCTGGGAAGAGACGGGACAAGGGAAGAACACTAGTGCTATATCTAATCACCTCACGAACAGGTACCAACAGTGTTTCTTTGCACAGCTGTCCCAACCACAGGATCTATTTCATGGTCTACACCTACACCCAGTTGCTTTTGGATTAAGAACTGCAGGTATTTTTCCTCTTAGGAAAAGAAACTGAACATTTAAGGGGCCATTTTAGGAATAAAAGTGGGTTGCACACAAGTGGGAACACAGATGCATTGGGGATGAATTCCAGGAACAGGTCACAGAGACCTTTACCACCATCTCTAGTGGCAGGTGCCTTATCAGTATCACACACATTTCTTTCCTTTGCCACCCCAGGTCTCCGCACCACCCTTTGTCCCATCCCTCAGGGGAAATGCCCACTACAGGCAGCCAGCAGCAGTCTCCACAACCGGGCCCTTCGATTTCTACCATCGACCCAGCTGTGTGCATGCTGCTTAAGCACTGCCAGATCAAGCTGGAGAGCAAGATGTGAAAATTCATCGCTAATTCCTGTGATTACAATCTGTCCCAAGCAGCCAACACCTTCAGGGTTAGTCTACAGGCAACTTATCTACAAATGAAATAAATAAATCTCAGTTTGAAAGTTGCAGAATATATACATGCGCCTTCCAGACATGGGTTACTAAGGAGTCTGCCCCTGAATTTGTGTGAACCAATGAACCAAGGCAAGCCCAGTGACAGAAAGAACAGGTCAGAGGGGAAAGAACCAAACAGAATCCACCAGCAGCAATGAGGTCTAAAACCAGAGGCCCTGAGGGGATTTTCTGGCTGTGGCTAACTAGAGACCTCTCTACATCTACGCCAGTGAGTGAGTGAGGCTTACAGAGCCCGTCCCATCCCAGCCTGCCATAGGGGAGACTATCATGAGAAGTATGTTTGGTTGGTTTGGTTGGTTGGTTCAGTTCCATTTGTTATTTTTTGGCAGGGTCCCTTAGATGAAGGCTGGCTTTGAATTGCCTAGGCAGCAGATAAGCATGACCTTGAACTTCTGGATCCTCCAGCCTCCTTCCTTGTTTTTCCCTCACAGACTGTGACTCTGTCTAGGTTCATACACTACTCCTCCTCCCCAGGCATGGAAATTAAAAATGAACAGTTCTGAATCAGATGGGGTTCTGCAGGGATCTCCATATGCATGAGTACAGAACGCTAGGCTTCTTGAACACGACCAAAGCTCAGAATGAGATTTCAGTTCTGCCCTGTCAGGGGAGTGCAGGCATCCCTCAGGCTTTCTAGAACTGCACCTTTTAGGGGTACACAGCCAGTGTGGCCTTAGAGGCAGGCAGGTACCACCTGTCCTAGGTCTGCCAACACATGCAAATACGACTTCATGTCTGTCCTTCCCATATTCCTGCTTTTGATCTTTTGCTTTGCCTTGCTTTTTAGAGCCCTGTGTAACCCTGGCTAGCATGAAACACACTCTGTAGTCCAGGCTGGCTTCAGACTCAAAAAATGCCTCTTTCTGCTTTTTAAACATCCCTTTCACAAGGTATGAGGTAAACAGCATGTTTATTTGCTAACACGACTTCTTTTAAAGAACTAAAGTTTTCAATGTCAGAACCAATCAATACGGAAAATTTTTATATAGACATATTTTTAAATACCATTCACAGAGCCCAGTGGTGGTGTCTCACACCTTCAATCCCAGCACTCTAGGAGGCAGAGGCAGGCAGATCTCTCTGAGTTTGAGGCCAGCCTAGTCTATAGAGTGAGTTCCAGGACAGCCAGGATTGTTTCAGAGAGAGACCCTGTCCAAAAAAAAAAAAAAAAAAAAAAAAAAAAAAAAAAAAAAAAAAAAAAAAAAAAAAAAAAAAAAAAAAAAAAAAAAAAAAAAAAAAAAAAAAAAAAAAAAAAAAAAAAAAAAAAAAAAAAAAAAAAAAAAAAACACCAAAACCCAAAACTAAAACCAAACAAAACAAAAATTTGCTGATAACTTTTTCACCCCCTTATTTACTGAGTATTCAAGTATTAAAAATAGAATTACAGTATATTGTAAATTGGTGTTCTCGGGGCTGGAGAGAGATTGAGAGCACTGGCTGCTGTCCCAGAGGTTCTGAGTTTAATTCCAGCACCCACATAGTGGCTCACAACCATCTATGATGACATCTGGTGCCCACTTCTGTATACTGTATACATAATAAATAAATAAATAAATCCTTTTTAAAAATTGGTGTTCCGGTATAATGCTTGCTCAGCATGCATGCTTGAGGTCCTGGGTTCTATCCTCCACCCCCAAAGGTTTAAGCTGGACAGGACAATATATTCCTATACTCCAGCACACTGGACACTGAGTTCAAGGCTAAGTTGAGCTATAGAATAAGACTCCTATCTTAAAATACAAAACAGATGAACCAAAAAAATGTACTAAATTCTCTATGCTGGGTGATAGTGGCACATTCTTTCAATTCCAGAGGCAGGCAAATCTCTAACTCAAGCCCAGCCAAGTTCCAGGACAATCAGGACTACATAGAGAAACCCTGTCTTGTAAAACAAACAAAAAAGTCAAATCTATCTTCTTCAAAGTTTAAACATTTTTTTTAAATGTATTTATAGGCCAGGCATGTGGTGTATATCTTTTATCCTATCACTCACAAGGCAGAGGCCAAGGCTGAAGAAATGGTTCTTTGGTTAAGAGCAAATACTGCTAATCTTCCTGAGACCTGAATTCAATTCTCAGTACCTACCTCAAGTGGGTTTCACTGTCTGTAACCCCAGCTTCAAGGACTTCTGATCTCTCTGGGCACCTGCGTCATGTGCAAGTACCCCCCACATACACATAGTTAGAATATGCTTGCAAGGTTTAAATACTGTTCTAGGCCGGCCAGGGTGACACAGTAAGATCCTGTCTCAAAACAATGTGTGTATCCATCCATGTGTCCATGTGTATGTCCATGTCTGTGTCTGTCTGTGTCTCTATGTGTCTGTCTCTGAGTCTCTCTCTCTGTACACGTGTCTGTGTGTGTGTATGTCTCTCTCTCTCTCTGTGCCTGTGTGTGTGTCTCTATGTGTGTCTGTGTGTGTGTATGTCTCTCTCTCTGTGTGCCTGTGTGTATGTGTCTCTCTGTACACGTGTCTGTGTGTGTGTATGTCTCTCTCTCTGTGCCTGTGTGTATGTCTCTCTCTCTGTGTGCCTGTGTGTGTGTCTCTGTCTATGTGTGTGTGTGTGTGTCTCTCTCTCTGTACACGTGTCTGTGTGTGAGTCTCTCTCTCTGTGTGCCTCTGTGTGTGTGTATGTCTCTCTCTCTCTGTACCTGTGTGTGTGTCTCTGTCTATGTGTGTCTGTGTGTGTGTATGTCTCTCTCTCTGTGTGCCTGTGTGTGTGTCTCTGTCTATGTGTGGGTGTGTGTATGTCTCTCTCTCTCTGTGTGCCTGTGTGTGTGTCTCTGTCTATGTGTGTCTGTGTGTGTCTCTCTGTACACGTGTCTGTGTGTGTGTGTATGTCTCTCTTTCTGTGTGCCTCTGTGTGTGTCTGTCTTTCTCTGTGTCTCTCTATGTGTATAGATCAAAGAACAACATTCAGAAGTCAGTTTTCTCCTAACATGTTAAATCCTGGGATCGAACTCATGTTTATCACACTTAGCAGCAGGTACCTTTCCCACTGAGACATCTCACCAGTCCACTTTCTTGGATTTTGTGACAAATCTTCTGCTCATGGCTAGATAGTCACAGCTGAGCAAACCCCCCACCCACTCCCATGCTTAGAGAATGCCTCGCACACTGCCGTGGGAAACAGCTTGGTGCCCAGTCTCTGTCCTTGCTTTCATGAATCTATCCCTAATTCTCTTTTTTCTTATCACATAAATTCACTGAGCCCCATGCCAGCAGCCTCAGTCATTCACAGATTGAAACTGAGAATTCAGAAGTCAACTTCTTGTTTCTAAATTTTGCTTTTGGTTGTTTTATTTAGAGTATACAGGAAGGAATCAGCCGAGCCCCTTGGATTGCTGCTCTGCTAAATTCTAGGTATATAAGCATTAATCTTATACTTGGTTGTCCTTAGGTTTGTTGACTGAATGAATGACAGCACTTCTTATGAATTATAGGACGATCTAAGGCATCACCCAGAGAAACATCACTTTTCAACAGCCTTCTGTAACATGTTACAACCACAATCTGTACAACAGACTGAAACATGACTTAAGACAAACATTAATCACATACAGAAACACACATACAAAAACATGATTGTATTTTGATCAATACAAAGAAGTTGTAAGAAAACCATCCCAGAAATAACTAGTCAATTTGCACAATGGATTTGTTCTGAGGAACCTTTCCTTTACCTCATCCCTAATTGAGCTGTTACATGAATCATGAAGGTTTAACTGTTAAGCTAAACAGGGGTATTTCAATCAGGGAATACCCTTGACGGTATAATTAAAGAATTTTTGCATCTCACTTACACAGCACAGCTTCTTAAGTACTGCAGAACATTTATTTAAAATGTCCCAAAGGCAATTAAGCCCTTGATTAACAATAAAATTTTCTTCCTTAACTTCATTCTCAATCACCACAAAGCTTATTTTTCATTGCCTGAAACTGCTCAGTGGATTCAACTTGCATATAAATCTACAGAAGCCACAAAAAAACTTAAGAAGCATCAATACACACAGATGCCCGTTCAAAAAGTAAGACTTAGATGTTCTGCAGCTTGCCTCTGCTGTGGACTTCACCTTGAGGCTGGCCACATATAAGCTGCCATGACCACCCTGAGTTAGGGAAAACCAGGGACTTGAACAGCATTCTTAACTCTGAGGGTGCAGGGTTTTTTGAGCTCATTGTGTGTGGGGGGCGGGCAGGGGTGGGATGACCAGTAATGTAGCTCCTCAAAGTCTGTCCCATGAAAGAAGAAAAGCCCCTGAACCTTGTTCTAGTGGAGGCAAGAGGAGAGAACAGAACAAGAGAAGTGGGCCTGGGGGTCGGTCAATAGATTATAGATTATAGATTATAGATTGGACTGGATCATGGACTTGTGAGAATCAGGGAACTACTATGTTGACCACTATATTGAATACAACCTCAGCTTGCCTGTCAGGGTTCTGGTTCTCATCTCCTGCACAATTCACACGCAAATACTGGGCCTGTTATCAAGAAGAACACAACCCACAACCCCCCCACCCATCCTGATCCCATGCGTGTTAGCACAGGAACGGACAGGGCCGAGCACCTTGTTACACCTGGGGACAAGGATGCTTCCATGCGAAGGGGCAGCGCAGAGCCAATAGGTCAGACGTGGACAGATGTATTCTCCATTGCACAGGCTCCCTCCTCTCCAGAGCAGAACTACTGGGGCCAACTATACATAAATCTATACTCTATCAGCTTTTATCAGCTCTAAATTGGTATCTGTGCATATTCGTCTACATCTAAAAAGAAAGGAATTCCAAAAGGCTCTTGCCTTTCGTTTTAATGTTAGACCTTTTTATTTAGCATTTGATAAACTAAACAATGACAACCCGGGAAAGCACCTTGGACATCAAAGGGTTAACATGGGGGTCAAACAACCCTCCCAGGAGCCTAGGATGGGCGGGGCTACGGGGCAGGGCAGGGATGGAGCTTCAGAGTCCACAGAAGGGAGTTCTCAGAGGTGGCAACAGTGAATTCCGCCTCGAGGGGTGAAGAACAAATTTGTGAGACCGTGCTGCTGCCGCAGCGGGGTGAGGAACCCAGGTGGGGCCCGTCACTTTCATCTCAATTAGCACCTCAAGTCCTTTCTCTGCAAATGTCGCTCACACCTCTGAGACCTCTCTGTTTATTTCCTGCACGTGGGGAATTTCCAGGTATAAACACTGGTTGTTTTAGCAAAACAGTGTTGCCTAGGATTCCCACATTTTCTACCAAGAAAGCTCCTTTTCTAGTTATCTTGTGATAAGATCTATTTACGCTTTTCAAACTATTTTAGAAATATTTCTTAGTGTGAAACCTAAAAAAATATTCTATTCCAAGTAGTCTTCATTTCAAAAGACCCCTTAAGGCAAATGAAAAGATAAGACAATTAAATTACATTTTATATTAACTATCAGTTATTTGGGTACCTACAGTACAGTGGGCCTAAGTGGCTGGTACCAGTGCTTATATTAAAGCAAGCGAAACTAAATACTCAATAGTAGTTTGGGTGTGTACCACTGCCCCCTTATATGTTAAACATAATATGGAAGAAGGAACGGTGAGTTCATGTCATCACAGATCTCACGTAGAGGAATCAGTAAGTATGGAATGTCTACAAAGACGGTTAAACTTTAGGAATAAAACTGATAGTAGATCATTTTGAATTTAAAGACTGTCATCTGTCATTTTCAAAGAACTCTTTATTGAGGGCTCAAGATGGCTCAGCATGTAAAAATGTTTGCCACCACGCCTGACAATTTCAGTTCAGTCTGAGACCCATGGGATAGTGATAGAACCCACACCTGCTGGTTATTCTCCAACCTAAGACACACACACAAACACCACTCACTGAGTCCTTTACTTTCCTTATCTCAGTCTTTACAAGAATCCTATGAAGTTGGTACTACTGTATACATGGAAACACTGCTAACACTGTACTCTATAATCTAAACTTTCTAACAGGCGTCTGCAACAGTATATGGCACATTGCAAAGTGATGTAAGCTATCTCCAGGCACTGCATACACCAAAACACTGCTAACACTGTACTCTATAATCTAAACTTTCTAACAGGCGTCTGCAACAGTATATGGCACATTGCAAAGTGATGTAAGCTATCTCCAGGCACTGCATACACCAAAACACTGCTAACACTGTACTCTATAATCTAAACTTTCTAACAGGCGTCTGCAGCAGTGTATGGCACATTGCAAAGTGATGTAAGCTATCTCCAGGCACTGCATACACCAAAACAGCATGTTCACTGTTCACTTGCACTGTAAAGAAAAACTTCAAACAAGTAAGATTCAGGGCTGGGGAGCTGAGGAACCCAAGTTGGATGGCCTGGAGGAACCTATTTAAAACACAAAACAAAAAACCAGCTGTGGATACCTGCTTCCGTAATCCCAGCATTCCTGCATCAGGATGAGCAGCATAGAGAGAGCAGAGTCTAGAATGTGTGGGCTTTCCTGGAGGCCCTGCATCAACAAGATGGAGACCAGACTCCCAGAAGTCATTGCAGGCACTGTGCATGAGGGCCTGTCATGCTCCTCTTTCCTTCTCCCCGCCTTCCCCTTCCTCTCAGCCTTGGATGAAAGGTTCAGGCAAAAACATACAGAGCCAAAATTGACTATTTGTAACAATTTAGAACAAAACTTGGAAAACTTTTATCTTAAAGGACTGGACAGGAGCTACTTAGCCTTCTAGGACTGAAAGAAGAGCGTGGGTGATTTCAGAAAGGTGACTTAAATAACAGGGGAAGGATAGGGCTGGAGAGGTGGCTCAGAGGTTAATAACACTGACTGTTCTTCCAGAGGACCCGAGTTTGATTCTCAGCAACCACAGGGTGGCTCACAACCATCGATGATGAGATCTGGTGCCCTCTTCTGGCACACAGGCATAGAGGAGGCAGAATGTTGCGTACATTTATTAATAGATTTTTTTAATATTTATTTTTATTTTATGTGAATTGGTGTTTTGCCTGCATGTATAAATGTGTAAGGGTGTCAGATCTTGGAATTACAGACAGTTGTTAGCTGCCATGTGGATGTTGGGAATTGAACTCAGGTCCTCCAGAAGAACAGTCAGTGCTCTTAATCGCTGAGCCATCTCTCCAGCCCCTCAATAGATCTTTTTTAAAAAAAGAGAGAGAGGAAGGATATATATGTCTACATTTTAAAAATGCATTTAGAAGTAAAATTGGGTGCAATTTTTTGGTAATACTGTATAAGGAAAAAAATCAGAATCTACTTTAGGGGGTAGTATTTTGCTTAATTGGGGTTCAAAGGTAATGTGCCCTTTAAGTCATCCAGCAGATACCATTCCCCAACCCTAGGTACAGGCTGTAAAGGAACAGGTGTTGGGTGTGCAGGGTTGGGGAATGGCTTAGTTGGTCAAGCGCTTGGCTAGCATGTGCAAGGCCCTGGGCTGAGTCACTAACACCACATACAAGAAACAAGTGAATAGTAAATAACCTGAAATAGAATATCTCTCTGCAGATTTAGCCACAGTCAAATGTGTACACCTTAGAGTTCCATTTTACAGAGAGAGAGGATGTAGGCAACAGAGAGGCCCGTGTGGAGGCCTTGGGAACACCAGACCAATGTGGGAACCTTGTCACTGCCTCGTGAGAAGCGGCTTGCAGTCCCGACCCCACTCTTCCCATTACGCTGGGACGTCGTCAGAAACTGCTCTCGCTCTTGAGTTTCTCTCCCTTTCCTTGTTCTTCTGATCCTGATGCCAGTGATGCCAATACATTTCTTTTGCGGGCAACTTCTAAGGGATCAGTTTTGTGTTTCTAAGTATAGCACATATTTCATCCTTTTAAAACACAAAACCCAGAAACAGTCTTTTGTGGGCTCCCTGCTCTTTGTGTGATCACAGGGGAGGGGAGGAGGGGAAAGGTGAGGAGGAGGCGATTGGCTCACAAAGGTCCAGGCTGTATTTGACTACAAAAATGCAGAGCATGGGGGCAGGGCAGAAATGAATCTGAAGCCCACAAACACACAAGCTTATTTCTCTTTTAACAGATTAAGGCTCGTAGGTCTTCATGCTCACTCAGATGGATCAAGCAAAGATTTTAACCTCTCTGCCTCACTCCCTTTGAGTCTGAACAAAATAAAAACCGAGTGCATTGAAAACATCCATTACCATTCTCTTCTTCCCTTTAGGAACCAAGACGACATCTGGTATAGGACTCGGGGTTATGTTGTAGTCCAGAATAGTCACAGGGAAGCAATGTCAGAAGACCGGAACCAGAACATGAGGCGGAAGTTCAGTTCCCCTCCTTCCTGGGGCAACAGACCTAAGGAGGACAGGGCTTGGCCACTGAGGATTAAATTCCAGTTTCAGTAACACACTAAATCCAGCTGCTAGGGATAAAGACAGCCACATACTCCACAAGCTTACACGTATCTTTCTGAAGAAAAGGACCGTATTTTCCAGATTAGCCTACTGGTAGCTGAATGAATGTCCATGATGAACTGGAGAGGCTGATGACTAACAGTGCCTTCAGCAATAGTTAGACACCATGCATGCACGCGCACACACACACACACACACACACACACACACACTGGTAACCAACAAAGAAAAAAAATGGCTAAAGAGGAGGTGAACATCACAAAATCAAAAGAATTCTGAGTGATCAAATTACGAAGAGGGTGGTTTTCCACCCAGCCTCAGCAGCTTTCCCACTACAGGGACAATTTTGGACCAAGATGATTCCTATCTGTGATATGGGCAAGTTCCCAGGAGCTATCATTTCTCACTGGTTTCTCTTCTCTGGTCATCCCTACAGTATCATGGATCATTGGGGCGATAGGATCTTAAACATAATATAAGGGACTGAGAAGGTGTCTCAGTAGCTAAGAGTGAGCAGGCTTCAAGACCTAAGTTCAAATCCCCAGAACCCAATAAAAATCAGTCATGGCCATGTGTGTCTGTGACTCCAGTGTTGGAGGTGGAGATGGTGGATCCTGGGAGCTACAGTGAGATGGGAAGTGGAGTCAGGAAAATCTCCAGAAGCCCATGGGCCAGCTAGCCTCATATAAACAGCAGAGAATATTAATAGAGCCTTGTCTCCACTACAGCAATGACACCTGAGGCTGGCTGTCTTATAACCTCTACTGTTGAACACACACACACACACACACACACACACACACACACACACACACACATGCATGAAAACTTGAGGACCTGAGTTCCAGTCAGGGGACTGCTGGGGTGGTGGTGCATGCCTTTAATCCCAACACTTGGGAGGCAGAGGCTGACAGACCTCTGTGAGTTTGAAGCCAGACAGGGCTACATAGTGTGAGACCCTCAAGAAACAGAACTAAAAACAACAAAGTGGTAACCCCAGTGCTGAGAAGACAAAGTCTGGAGGTTCCTTGGCTCTTTGGCTCACCAGTCTAGGGTAACTGATGAATTCCAGGCCACAGAAAGATCCTGTCCTAAAGACACAAGTTAATGACTGCTGAAGATATGGAGGGTTGTTTTGGAGCCTCTACAAGAATACATATACACAAGAACTTCTGTTCATATAAACCAAAAAATAGACAAACAAAAATCCTACTATCAGGTCCTTCCCTGAAGATGCATCTCTGTGTCTTGTACTTCAAAATTTGTCATCACCTCAACCTCCAATGCCGAGGGACTTAAGGGACAGATCTCACTAAGGAACTTAAGTATCAGGTCCTGCTGTACTCCAGCAAAACAGGAGCAATGTGATCTGTCGCCCTCTGTCCTTGGCTGGACACAGGTGGAAGGGATATTGCAGGTGTTCTTCTTGGTACCTTTTGAGGTCTCTGTCCATTAGCACTCAGAAGTCTACAGTCATCTGTGTTCCATGCTATGGGCATGTCCTGAGACCCATCCTGCCCAACATGACCCCGTTGTGTTCCTATCCACCACGGTAAAGATGCATGTGAGACTTCCTCTTTTACCATCACAGTCTGGCCGACGACATCTGCCTCTGTTCTCCCTGTGAAATGATCAAGTACGCTTGATGCCGATGCTTTGAAACACCCTTCTTTTTTTAGTCACCTACTATGTTTTTAGTTTCAGTAAGGAATAAAAATGGTCTCCACCCCCACACCCCAACCCTCAGTGCTGAGGATCAAATCCGGAGCCTTAGAAATACTAGGCAAGTGCTCTACCACTGAGCTACATCTCCAGCCCTTGTTTGATTTTGAGACACAACCTTACTTTATGTAAAGCCCAGGCCTTGAACTTGAGATGTAGCTGAGGAGGACTTTGGACTTTGGCTCCTCCTACCTGTACCTCATGAATGCTAGGATTACAGGTGAATGCCAGTGCACCTATCTTACATTTATTTATTTATGCTCATGATATGTTATGATGTGTGCACATGTATGTATGTGTGTTCATGTGCCACGGTGCCTGTGTGGAGGTCAAAAAGACAACCTAGGGTATCAGTTACACATTGTTTGTGACGAGGTCTCCTTGTTATTCACTGCTATCTACATCAAGCTGGCAGGGGCTCTGTCTCCCATCTTGCCATAACATAGGATAATCGATGTAAGCTACTGTCTCATTTCTGTGGAAAAAATCTGCATAGCAAGAAGACATTCCCAGCCCTGCCTCAACCTCTAGACTAGGCTTGGTTGGATCTACATTTACTTTCTCTAATCCATACAAATCTTCCAGCTCCTACTTATTTTTATTTAAATAGTGCAACTTCCAGTATCAGGGCAATATCAATGAAAATATACCAAAGGCGGGGCTGCCATCCTCAGACCCCATTTGTACAAGGGGTCTCTGGGAAAGAGTTTGACCTCCTTTGTTTTTCAGCCCACTGCTGACCTCCTGAAACCTTTGTTGTGGTCTCTGCATTCCTTGGCTTCTCTAAAGCATCATCTTGATCTGATCTGCTCAGGCTCCCTGAACCCCCACCCCCACCCCATCTCACCACATTTGTGGCTCATGACTGTACCCTGGCTTAGCCATGCCTGTCCTGAGGAAGCTGAGGAGATGTTACAAACACCTCTCTTGGGTTTCACTGTCCCAAAGACATCAAAGAGCACAGCAACCAAGATGCCTTCTGTCCCCTTTAGCATCCCTCAGAGCCAGGGACACCTACGTACTTGAAGACTATCCACTAGTCTCCTGCAGAGCCTGCCAGAACCTCTGCATGCTCTACCTGGTTTTTTACCACAGTGACAGTCACATTTCATAAGATGAACAATGGAAAGACATTGACCCAGGACAGTGAGATCCTAGAGCCCACCCCAGAAGCCGCTTCTCCTCAGTTCCCCTTGGTCTAGGCTCTGGTGGTTCAATACTTCTAACGAAAAAGACAAGCTCTGACAGCACCCGGCCCCATGTCTCCACCCAGAAGCAACAGGTCCATTGACAGTACAGGCCAATTCTAAACGGCACTAACTAGGGACACTGCCCTATGACAGCAGAAGTGATTTGTGGTGGTAACACATGAACACATGATATGAGCTGAACGCTGGCCCTTCCTTCTTCCTGTTAGGAACAGAAGAACACTTTGATAACTGACAGAGAAAGAAAAAATTTATTTTCTTTTTCTTTTCTTTTTTCTTTTTTAAACAGGGTTTCATGTAGCCCAGGCTGACCTCAGACTGACTGTATTTTAACTTCTTATCTTGCCGTCGACTTCCTGAATGCTGGATGTATGGACATTTTGACACAAGCAGTTGGTTTTAGATGATACTAGGGACAGACCCCAAGACCTTGTGCATGTTAGACAAGCATTCTACCAGCTGAGTTAGAGCGCCAGCCCTGAGTGTCTTCCTTCCCAGGTGACTGTGGAGCGCCTCACCGATGAACAATGGTGTCACGCTTTCCTTGCTCCTCTTAGGGGGAGCGAAGTGTGAGGATGTGTCCTTCTACCTTCTCTTTATGTTCATTTCTGAAGTGCATCAAAGCCAGCTGACACAAAGTCCCCAAACAGATTCACAAGGCCAGAGGCACACAGTTCAGTGACCAGGGGAAACAGATGCAGAGAAGCACGCCAATGGCAACCACCATCCACGAATCCTTGTGTCTTTTCCTAAATACAACCAATACTCAAACAGGTGGCTAACAAAGGGGCCTGATCCACAAGAGTGTGGAAGAAAGGCTTCGTAGTTGACCTATATGCAGAGGGCATTTGGACTAAGATTGGATATACATTATCTCTATATAAATAGCTGAGTACACTTGTTGGTCAGCAACAATGTGTCAAGCATATGATAGCACACAAAGACACCTCTCACAGCTTTAGAATTCACACTTAGAAAAGACAAAGAGCCCACATCGTTCTTTCCAGAGCTGCTTGTTCATGAGGCAGCCTTTCATCCTGCCTTACAGGAAGAAGGCACTTAGTGGCCCTTGCATTCTGCTTTCCCTGGCTCAGTTAGCAAGGCTGGACAGCACTTCCAGCATAGAACTGTTCAAAGCAGACAGGAGTATACTGCTCTGTTTACCTTCAGTATTGAGAAGGGCTTGATTTGAATGAAATAAGTTTGGAGGCTACCCATCACAAAACTCAAGGAAAGACACACAGTGGGACCAGTAATGTCAACACTAATATGGAAAGGCACACAGTGGGACCAGTAATGTCAACACTAGTATGGAAAGGCACACAGTGGGACCAGTAATGTCAACACTAGTATGGAAAGGCACACAGTGGGACCAGTAATATCAACACTAATATGGAAAGGCACACAGTGGGACCAGTAATATCAACACTAATATGAAAAGGCACACAGTGGGGCCAGCAATGTCAACACTCATATGGAAAGGGACACAGCAGGACCTGTAATGTCAACACTAATGACCTGCAAATAGAACTGACATGTATCCTTCCTGGAAGATGTGTCTGGGGACAGGAGAACAATTTTCTAAGGGGGGCTTGATGGCGCATGTCTATGGTCTCAGAACTTAGGAGACTATGAAAGCAAAATTGCAAGGAGCTCTAGGCCAGCCTGGGCTACAGAGGGAGAGGAGGAAAGGGGGAGGAAAGGGAGAATGTATTCAGTTTCCTACTTATTTCAGAGATAACGTGACTAGAGGAGCATAATGCACCAATGTTAAGGAAAGACCTTCTACATGTCCCTCTTTTGTCTAAAGAAGACCTGTTATCCTGAAGAAAACAAAATCTGAATCATGCTCAATTTGATGGGTATTCTTTCTTCCTAACAATTACCATGCTGATTTCTTGTGGGGAGAAGCAGTATTTGGCAACAGGGTAAGGGGTGAAGGTAAATCTACTGAAGGAAGCACTTAAAATCCCCGTGTTGCAGCTCAGTAGTAGAGCAAGGCGCTTAACATGTGTGAGGTCCTCAGAAAGTCCATGACTATGTCTCAAACCAGCAATTGAGGCACACAGCCTCTCTGGTCTTTAAAGCCTCAAGGGAGGAACACCCCATAGGAATGAAGCTGACATTCTTGCAGCCTTACAACACTTTTGGGAGCACAGATAAAGTTCCAACTGGATAACGTCCCTGTCTCTTGGAGTGATTGATAGAAATTAGAATGTTAGTAACTAATGCCCTAGGAAAATGCAGAGGACATGGGAAGGGTAAGAGGTTACCATGGAGATGGAGTGTGCACTGTGAGCTGGGACACATTACGCACTGAACCCTTTCACACAGTCTGAGCTGCTGGCCCTTTTTCCAGGCAAAGAAAAGCAAGTGACCACCTGAGTCCCTGCTACAACACTTCAATGCTTCCTTCGGTCTCTTCTGGCATTGCAACCATTTGGTTTACCAGTCACAACACTCCAAGAACTAAGCCCCAATACTGAGGCCACAGACAGACTGCATCCTGGCACACACAGTTAGAGCTGGCTACTCAATGCTAAGAAGTTTCTGCTGTTTACAACTGCCATCTACATGCAAATGAAAAGCAATTTATGTTGGCATCAAAACAATGATGTGAAAGTACTGTGAAGTTCACATAAAGTTGGCATTTTATAAACAGTATTTGAAAAGTAAATGAGTTCATCTTTTGGTTTTAAATCCAGAAACACTTCCAAAAACATCAACAAGAAGTCAAATATCATATAACAGTAAATTGTTCAAAATTGTAATTTGCTGTTAAGCTTTTAGAAGGATTATAGCAATTATCATGCAAACACACTCTGAAATTAGTTTTTAAAATCTTCACCCTGCTTCAACATAAAACATGTTGGTGCATAAATCCATGAAAAGTAGCCCAAGTTACTTACAACTGAGAAAACACTTTGAATGGCAAATAAAGGATTCACTTTCTACTGACCTGAACTACCCTCTGAAATACATACTGTTATTAACCTGTTGCTCTATGCGCATGTGCATTGCCTGGATTAACTGAGCAGCCAGCAACAACACTAAAAACAGACTCGGTATCCAAGGAGTAAGGCGAAAATGAAGGAGGGTGATTCACACTCCACCACAATGCCTCCCTGGGGGCCGTTCCAGTCCATCAGAACCAAAATCCAACTTTTCAAAGCACCTAAATGTATGGCTACCAAATAGACTTTGCATTTGCAATAAATAAACACAGACATTTCCCAAAGCAGCTTTTAAAAACAATAGGTGTGACTGAGTTTTTACAGTAAGCACTTTATTCCCCTGATCTACCTCTAGATCAAAACAATCAAAGTTAACATTCCCCCCACCCCCCACCCCCGGCTTTCTTCAGAACACCCCTTCATCTCTCTGACATCGACTCTCAACAAACACAAAAGGTGGTAAATAAAGAGAAACAGATGATAGTAGACCAGGACTTCCTACCTGACCCTGCCCACCCCTGTCCGCTCCAGCTCCCTCACACAGCAGTGAAAGCTCACTTTCCCTGAGAATAATCTCCCCCAGCAACTTACCCAACCTGTGAGTCTCTGAGCAAGAGGCTGGTCAAAGGATATTTAAAAAACAAAAAACAAAGCACAGACTTATTACTCTTGGGGCTTTCCTTGTTCTACAAGATTCTGTTTCTGCCTCCAGGCCGACAGCACCGTCCTAAGTCTGGGTCCCGGATAACAGTCATCTTGAGAGCCCAGCCTCGCCTGTCAAGGATTAGAGCGCTGTGTCTACACTCCCCCTCATCATAACCAAGTAGGCCCGATAATGCGAGCACTCAGCAGGAAGCATCCCCGAACTTTAAGCCTCAGCAGCAACTAAGAAAAGAATATCATACATTTACTGAAATTATCTGTTGCATCAAAGAAGAGAATTAATCAAAGCTCCCTCTTAACACAGTACTTGATTAAACCACCCACTCCAGTCCCTTTTTAAACAGATCTCTGGTGGTGAGTGATCCTGACAATGTGTCCCAGCGAGGTACACAGCACCTGTTCAAGTTCTTTCTTTTATGACCCATTAAGAATGACAATTGAGTGTTCCCAAACATGAGTTCAGTGCACCGAGACATCACAAACTTAAATAAGTTTTCTTTTCGGGCTTCAGTGACCTTTGGGCCGTGCTTGTGACTACATACACTCAGTTCACCCTTACCCCTGCCACACGAACACCCCCAAATAAGAGTTAAGCAAGACAGTCTGGATGAAATCCCCAGAGCCACACTTGTAAATGCAGACAAGCTTGAGTTTCTTAAACCAGAAAGTCTGGCTAAGATCAGTTTGGGACGACATTCTTTTTGGAATCTTCTCCAAATCCTGGCTGCCTATGGTAAAAGTAACTCCACTGCCACATTAAATTTTCTCGAAACATTTGTTGAACTCATGCTTTGAATTAATATAGAAGAATATATTTTACCATAGCAAATAAACAAACAGATTTATAACTAAAGACTTGAAAAGCAAGGAAGGGGGTGAAAGAGGCAAGGGTTGAGCCCAAATGTAGTATTTTTATTGACTTCTTAGAAACCAAATAACCTGGCATGTTAGTGTGTGCATTCTACGGCAGACATTCAGCCCCATTGTACTACTCAGAACAGAATAAAGGGAAACCCTACTGTTTGAAACCCAGCGGAACATCCCCACAACAGGACACAACTGTTCCCTCATGCATGAATGGGGCAAGGATGAAAGGAGAGATGGGCTTCTGAGGTACAGCAGAAAACAAAGACAACAAAAGTCCTGAGGGAGACGGGCTGACAGAACTCACCGCCGCGGGAGGATGAGAGAAAGACACCGGACAATGACAAGGACAGCTAAGTGACATGGAAGAGAATTGAAAAATCTACACCAGTGTCTTTTCTCTCCACCCTTCATGAAAAACAATTAAATGTTGGTACATCTGTCATCAAAAAACAAAAACACCAAAACCTAGAACCATCCTGACGCTCACAAACTTTTTAACTTTCCATCTGTCAAAAAAGTTTCATTTCTGTGACAATTTATAAGATCTGTGTATGTGGTAGCACATCCCGGAGGCTAAGGGATATGAAAATCCTGTGTCCACAAGGATGAAAATGTAGATTCAAGGGTCATGTGGAAAAATGGGCACAAGGCTATTTAATATAGGGAAACTCGGCTTTAAATAGTTTCTTCTTTCCTCACATTTATAATTAGATAGTTAATATACATTTAGGATTGAGTTTTATCTAGCAACAGCTTCAAACATTTGGGCTTTAATTTCCTTACTCTCAATCTCAGGTGCCAAGATATTATTCATAAACAATGCAGAAGAACAGAGGCATTTGTGGTACTTTGGGGTGAATGCAGTTCATGCATTTTTCTTAAACTGAGACATACCTGTCCACACTTTACTAACAGTGAGCCTTGCTAATGAGACACTTGGGGAAAAAATCCTGCCATCCCAATATATTAAAATGCACTGGATGATGTTCTTTTTGCTCCCTTAGTCCATCAGCCTGGGAAAGTCACACCATGTTTTAAATCTCATTCCTAAGCATTATTTCTACTTTGAAAGATGTGTAGTCTCACACAAGACCCAAGAAGCAGTTATTGACTCGTCTGTCAGAACACCTGATTAATGGATAAACGCTGTGATTGATTAGCAGAGAAGTAGGAATTAAAATGAAGCGTGGCATCAATAACCGGCCTCCAACAAGGTATTTGACTGAAAATGTAAAACAAGAGCTGGGGCTCAATCTCATCAAAGGCTTTTCTTAAACCCAGAGGAAGCAGGGCAGAAAGCAGAGTCCATGTCCCATCTCTTGGTTCTTTAATCCTTTCAAACGTGGAGCAAAGCACGGCAGTTAAAGATTCCCACTCAGGAAGCTGAGCAGTTCGTGCGGCCAGCCTGGACAGGAAACAAGGCTCACAGAAATCCTGCCTCCATCTATTTGCATATCCAAGTGGACAGATCATTCATTCAGTTAGTGTCTGCTCTAGATATGACACTGTTTTGGGCTGTACTTTGTAAAGTACAAACATAATTCAGGTTTTTTGTTTTTGTTTTGTTTTACTATTTGAAATAGGGTCTCTCTACATAGTTCTGACTGCCCTGGAATTCACTATATTAACCAGGTTGGACTCAAGCTTAGAGATCTGCCTGCCTCTGCCTCCTGAGTGCTGAAATTAAAGGCATGAGCCACTATGCAAATAAGTCTTATGGTAAACTATGCAGACACACTGTTTTCTGTTCTAGCCCCTGAAGCCACACTGTGCGGAGGCAATTGGCCTGGCCCTGCCCTGAGCTCTGAGGCAAAGGTCCACTTAAGATGCCTTTCTCTTTTGTCCCTCATTTCCCTCACCCTGCCAGAGGTTGTGTGCTCTTCATCTTCTCCGCCATCCTGTCTTCTTCCCCCATCTCTCTCTCTCTCTCTTCATAATAATAAAGTCTTTCTACCACACAGACTCAGTCTAAGTGTCTCCTGCTGTACCACTACCATCCATCGTGTGCACACGGGGCATGAGGTCTTTCTCCATCCATTGCCAGCCGAGAGCCACACATAGCATAACAAAACATAACACCCACTTCTATTTAAACACGGAGGAAAGCTGGTTACTGACTTGTGCTCAGGGCCCAGACAGTACAATGTATCCTTCTACGTTGTTGAAACAGTCCAGTCCTTTGAGAGAGAAAACAAGAGCCTTGTGACTTCAGTTCCTCCCAAACACTGAAGTGCTCTAACTGTGTTTTCATGTACTCCCAGGCGCAGCAGAGAGTTCACTGCAGATTACTCACTACAACTGGCTGTTGTTATTTGTTTAGATGCCTCTCTGGAAAAACATGTTTTTGCCATGCGCAGCTTGTCCTATGATTACACTTTACTCAAGTGACTCTTCTTAATCCTCCGAGTATAAAGAATATAAATCGTCTGATGCTCTGAATGAAGTTGGCTACTGCATGAGAGTCTAGTACACCTTGCTTTTAGAACACGCTCTCCCAGGTTCAACTGTCTTCAAAGCTGTAAACACCACCTCATCAGTCCAGGCAATCTCTTACAAATATGGCTGCAGATCTGGCTATGCTTCAATTAGGGTTCCTTCTTAATTGAGCTGACTCTAGGTAGTGCCACAGTAACAACAAAAACTAACCAGGAAAAGTGTCAATTTGGTAGTATCTAGAATCCCCCAAGAGACAAGACTCCATCTTGCCTCTGAGATTATGTAGATTAGAATTGCCTTTGGGCATGTCTGCCAGTGATAACCTACATTAACAGAGGTGAGAAGGCCCACCCTAAATGCCCAGAACACTAATCTCCATCATTTGCTTCCTGACTGTAGATCCAGTGCCTAAAGCCTTGCAAGCAGGAGGACCTGAGTTTAATGCTCAGAACGCTCATTTTAAAAGCGATTGTGTTATTTACTTGTAAACTCAGTACTAGGTAGGCAGACAAAAGGATCCCTGAGGAAGGCTGGTCTGCCAATTTAGGCTAATTGGTGATCTCCAAACCAATGAGAGACCATGTCTCAAAAATGAGGTAAACAGTCTCCTTTTCTTTTATTAGTTCACTTTTATGTGTATGGCTGTTTTGCCTAAATGTATGTCTGTCTATGCACCATATTTGTGCCTGAGGACTCACAGGGCCCAGAAGAGACATCAGATCCCCTGGACCTGGAGTTACAGACAATTGTGAGCTACCCAGTGAGTTCTGGAATTGAACCTCTGGAAGAGCAGCCAGTACTTATAACCACTGGGCCATCTTCTCAGCCTAGATAGTGTTTGCTTCTGAGGATGTCATTAGAGGTCATCCTGTCCTCTACACACATACCTGCGTATTAACACTAGAAAGAAGGAATTGTAACTATTCCTTCTTTACCCAAAAAATAAAGACTTTTTTACCAAAAAATTGGTAAAAATTTTTTACCCAAAAAATAAAACATTATCCTAAAATAAGACATTAATTTGAGGGGCTGGAGGGTGGCTCAGAGGTTAAGAATGCTTGATACTCTTATAGAGGATCTGGCTTCCTAACAGGAACACAACAGTTCACACATCTATAACGCCAGTTCAGGGCATCTCACAGCCCTCTGTTCCTCTCAGGCACGAGATACACACATGATACATGTACAGACATGCAAGCAAAACATTTTTCTAAAAAAAATATTTATTTTTATTTGATGTGAATTGGTGTTTTGCCTGCATGTATAACTGTGTAAGGGTGTCAGATCTTGGAATTACAGACAGTTGTTAGCTGCCATGTGGTTGCTGGGAATCTAACTCAGGTCTTCCAGAAGAACAATCAGTGCTCTTAACTGCTGAGCCATCTTTCCAGCCCCCACAAGCAAAACATTACTAAATATAAAAAAGAAATAAGTAAATCCTTATAAAACATTAAAATGCAAGGGCTGGAGAATACAGAACCCAGGCAGTAATACTTTTCATGCAACTAAATACTCTGTTCCTAAGCAGCAAAACAAACCCGAACTTGGCAGAATATTTGCAAAATACTAAGAGAGCAACCTGTGACCTTGAATTCCCAGTAAGGGTGAGAGGCTAGGGACAGAGCTCAGGTGGGGCTGGCACTCGGCCTGTGAGAGGTCCTGGGTTTGAGCAGAAGAGACCAGGAGCGAGGCTGAGGAAGCACAAGACACCTGGGTGAGAACTGACTGTGGTGTTGCCTCTCTCTGATATTTCAGCCTTCCCCCGGTAATTGGCTCTGAGTCTCATTTGAGATACTACAAGCTTGAGAAGAGACCTCAAAGCCCACCCCACAGTGACACACTTTCTCCAACAAGGCCACACCTCCTAAAAGTACCATTTCCTTTGGAGGCCATCTTTTTTCAAACCAAAGCAGGAGCCTTCAGAAAGGAACACCCAAAAATCTTAAAAACGGGGAAGCTAAGCTGAGAGAGGTTGAGGCTGGAATTTATGGAAAGGAACAATTAATTTTTTCTTTGTTGCAGAATAAAATATTTGTTTATTTAAAGATGTGTTGCATTGGGCTGGAGAGATGGCTCAGCGGTTAAGAGCACTGACTGTTCTTCCAGAGGTCCTAAGTTTAATTCCCAGCATCTATATGGCAGCTAACAAGTGTCTGTAATTACAAGATCTGACACCCTTACACAGTTATACATGAAGGCAAAACACCGATGCACATAAAATAAAAATACTTTTTTTAAAAAGATGTGTTACATTTGTTTGATTATGTAAAGGTGTGTTGCTTTTATTTGTGTTGCATTAGTGTAACAATGTAAAGGTTTTCTGCTATTTCATCTTGTCTGCCTAGGGTACCTGACAGCAAATAGCTAAGAAGAGAAGGGTTAGGTGGGGCCGAGGCAGAGACAAAAGGGGAACCAGCCAGCCCACTGGGGCTGGGGGCCAGACACACAGACAGAGGAAGCAGGAAAGTAGCACAAACAGAATGAAAGGTGAAAAGCTCCAAGACAAAATGTAGATAAAGAGAAACAGGTTAAGTTATAAGAGCTAGTGAGACAACATAAGATAAGGCCGAGCATTCATTATTAGTAAGTCTCTGTATCATAATTGGGGGGGGGCTGTTGGTCCAAGAAAGCTAGCTACATTTCCTCCCTCCCTCCCTTCCTTCCTTTCCTTCTTTAAAACAGGGTCTCTCTGTGTAGACCTGTCTAGTAACTTGCTTTGTAAACCAGGCTGGCCTTGAACTCAGTGATCTGTCTGCCTTTCCCTCCCAAACACTGTGGTGTGTGCCACCGTAGCCCAGAACAATTTCTTCTTTTCTACCTTAAAGAACAAAGAATTTACAGGATGACAAAATTAGAGCCAGGATGTGGAGGATCATGAAGAACACAGGTTTTATGGCAGGTTGGTGACTCATGCCTGTGACCCCCCCCCCCGCACTTGGAGGGTGAGGTAAGGACGGCCTGAGCCATATAGTATCAGATGAGGGTTGGGCCTGACAATAGAAATTCCCTAGAACCTATGTGACTCAAGGAGAAGGTAACCAAGTCCTCAGGTTGTACTCTGACCTCCACACATAGACACAGCACACTCTGACTGACACAATCTCAACAGATACAAGAAAATTGAAACTACACTGAGTCCTCGCAGACACCACAGATTAAAGCTGGGAACCGATGCAAACACACAAAGTAGCGTGGTACTTTATGCTTATAATCAAAGCATTTTGGATGTGGAAGCCAAAGGAACAGTTAGTTCATGGTTGCTGTATTCAGCTACCCTGAGGACTGTCTGGGTGACATAAGACCCTGTCTCAAAACAGAGAGAACCCTATGGGCAGAGCATGGTGCCCAGAGGGAGGACAGTTCTCCGGCACTGACAATAAGCCAACACAAATGTAAATGACCATTTCATACGTCCACTGTCGTGAGTGAAACTTATTGGGGAACCATGTGCTAGTTCAGTTATGAGGGGCACCGTGGGAGGCTGGTAAGATAGGAGGGGGCCAAAGGGCCAGGAGTGGGAAGGTCACATACACCATTATAGTAAAAGAGAAATAAAGGGGCCTGGGAGAAGGGGAGGACTTTGCAAGCATCATTCCTTGAAACACCTTCCCCATTATACATCTTCCTGACTGGACGAAGACTCACAAACTCCGTCATTCTTTTACTTTGTCTTCCAAAGTCTCAATGACAAAGACCACTGACAAAACTACTACCAACAGTATAAATAATAACAGCTTCATTATTCCCCAGCTCCACTGGGGCAGAGAAAAGGAGCAGAAGGGCCCGAAAGAACAAATGCTCTGTGCTGCCCCTGACTGCCCAGTCCAGAATGCAACCCTGCTGCACCCTGCTGTGTGGCTCTGAGCCTCTGCAGTGGCAGAGGGAGACCTTCCAATCTCAAATCTCCTTAAAAGAAAACTGACAAATAGGTAGGAGAATTCAGCCACTGAAAAGGCGGCAAAGCTCTCTCCTCCACAAGGCCCTTAGCAGTGAACAACCTCAGCCCTTAAGGCTGCTCGCACACAGTTCCTTTTAAAATGAAAGAATCGACACAAAATAAACTCCCACGTAAGGTTAAGAGGGTGAGTGTTCTCTAGGAGCTAACAGCTTATAAGGGGATGCAATGCTTTCTACTTTGCAGCCCCAGATGACACTCAGGGCCTTTGCATCTGCTGGGCAAGTGCTCTGCCTCTGAGCCCCAGACCTTGCCCGGAGTTTTCAAAGAAAGATAAATCTCCCTGAGAATAGCAGAAGCAATCCAGGAAAGAAAGGCAACTCTTTTTAGCCATAAAAACCCACAAGGAGACACAGAAAGAACATTCCCAGAATGAGTTTTTGTAGGCAAGTGGAAGGTGAGGCACTGACTTTATAAAAAAAAGTTTGCCATAACTTATTTTCCCCTTTTGTGCTATATTTGATTCAAGGCCAGGTTATAGCTTTTCTAGAGGCTTGGTCTTAAATATATCACTGCTCTTTTTCCAACTGCAGTTCAATATGCACAGAATTCTGTTGCGGCTCCTTTTGAGTCTATGGTTTTGTCTTTGTTCTTTCCCTGTGTAGTGGACGCTACTATTTCTCTCCTATGGAACTGCTGAGGACTTTCTGGCCTCGTTTTCATCTCTGCTGCTGCGATAAACACCATGACCAAAAGCAACTAAGGGAGGAAAGGGTTAATATCAGATGACAAATTACAACCCACCATAACGGGTAGCCAAGGCAGGAGCTTGAAGAAAAACCTGGGGTGGGATGCATCTTACAGACTCCTTCCAGCCTCCTAGTCGGCTGTCTTTGATAAGCAGCCCAGGTCCACACTAGCCTAAGGATGGCACTGCCCATAGCGGGCTGGCCCTTCCGCCATTAATTAGAAAATGTCTCGGGGCTGGAGAGATGGCTCAGAGCTTAAGAGCACCGACTGTTTTCCCAAGGTCCTGAATTCAATTCCCAGCAACCTCATGGTGGCTCACAACCATCTGTGATGACATCTGGTACCCTCTTCTGTATATGCTACTGCATACATAATAAATAAATAAATAAATAAATAAATAAATAAATAAATAAATAATTTTTTTAGAAAAAAAGAAAAGAAAATGTCCCACAGATGTGCCCACAGGCCAATGCCACGGAAGCAGTTCCACAACTGAAGGTCCTGCTGAAAACTGAAATGCACTATGACACTCTCCCTACATTCTCTCCTTCCCAGCTCCTATGAATCATCATTCTGATTTGTACTACTATAAATCTGTCTACTCTAGATAGCTTATGTAAGCAGAGTCAAGCAGTAATCAACCATTGTATCACTCAGCATATCTCATTCAACATCAACCATATTGTAGCAGGTACTGGAACACCATCCCTTTTAAAGGTAGAGCAGCATTTCACTGTCTGTCTTTGCTATATTGTGATTATCTCATTTAATGGTCAGCTGGGCAACATCTACTTCTGAGATAATGAATCACACCCCATGGACTTGAGGCATTTTAGCCCCTGCTTCAACGCCTTTCAGTACGCGCCTGGAAGGAAAACCAGTTCGTCTGAATTTAGCTCCTTCATGTTTTGCTCACATATAATGTTGTATGTGTTGTCAAGTTACACAGTGTTATAATGTTATAAACTAGTGGATGCTTTCAGCCTGCTGGGTGTGATGGCTGAGGTCCTGAAATGACTTAGTCAAGTAGGTCACCTCAGCTTTCCCACCAGGGAGAACAGAAACTGTGCTAAGGTCCCTGCCAGGGAAGACCTGTGCTCAAGAACAGTGGTTCTCAGCCTGTGGATTCATGACAGAAGCAAAATTACAGCTATGAAATAACAACGAAATAACTGTATGGTTGGGGGACACAGCATGAGAAAGTGTATTGAAAGGTTACAGAGTAGAAAAGATTGAGAACCTTTGTTATAGAAAGAGGCATGGTTCTGAAAAGATGGCTCAGTGGTTAGCAACACATATGGCTCCCACTACACACATCAGGTAGCACATACACACCTGTAACAGGCACTCTAGCACACACAGAGCAACACCACCACCAACAACAACAATAACATGGGGGCTGGAGAGATGCCTCAGCAGTTTACAGTGAATTCTTCCACAGGAACCTGTTTCAATTCCCAGCACCCACATGGCAGTTCACAACTGTTTGTAACTCTAGTTTCAGTGGACCTGACACCTTCACACAGGCATATATGCAGGCAAAACACCAATGCATATAAAATAAAAATAAATTATTTAAAATAGCAATAAAATCTTTTTTGGTTTTCAAGACAGGGTTTTTGTGTATAGCCCTGGCTGTTTTGGAACTCACTTGAGATCTGCTTGCCTCTGCCTCCAAATATACCATCACACCTGGCATAATAAATGTTTTTAAAAGAGAAAAAAGCATGTCAACAACAAAGCTTAATACTATGGGACAAGAAAATGTTCCCCCACCTCTTCTTTCTTTTAAGTTATTTTCATCAATTTAATTAAAGGTGCTGCTGTGAGCTGAATTTTAATCTAGGATTTGAAATTGGCCTGTTGGATTTTTTTCTTTACTCTTTGGTCTTTAGTCTTTTGGAGCCCGACACCTAGCTCTCAAATAAGTCACACATGGAGGCTTATTCTTAATTATAACTTCCTGGCCTTAGCTTGGTTTGTTTCTTACCAGGTTCTTTAATTTAAACCATCCCATCTACCTTTGCCTTGGGCTGCTTTTCCATTTCTATTTCTGTATACCTTTTTTTTTTTTAAAAAAAAAAAAAACTTTATTTATTTATTTGCCTTGGTGTTTGCCTGGAACTGGAACTACAGACAGTTGTTAGCTGCCATGTGGGTACTGGGAATCGAACCCAGGTCCTCTGGAAGAGCAGATGGTGCTCTTAACCGCTGAGCCATCTCTACAGCCCCCACCTTTTTTTTTAACATTTATTTATTTATTATGTATATAGTATACAGAAGAGGGTACCAGATGTCATCACAGATGGTTGTGAGCTGCCATGTGGATGGTGGGAATTGAACTCAGGACCTCTGGAAGAACAGTCAGTGCTCTTAACCTCTGAGCCATCTCTTCAGCCCTATTTCTATATACTTTTCTTTGTTTCTTACTGTGTGGGTGGCTGGCCTCTGGAGTTTTCCTTCTTCCCTGGCTGCTACCTTTTTTTTCCCCTAGACTGCTCCTTCTATATATTCTCTCTGCCTTCCAGCCCCGCCTATCCTTTCTCCTGCCTTGCTATTGGCCATTCAGTTCATTATTAGACCATCAGGTGTTTTAGACAGGCACCATAACACAGCTTCGCACAGTTAAACAAATGCAACATAAACAAAAGTAACACACCTTTACACCATTAGAGCAAATGTTCCACAGCATAAACAAAAGTAATGCACCTTAAAATAATATTCTAATTCACTGGCCCTTCAGAGTTTGGATCTCAATGAGCTCTTTTTTTTTTTTTTTTTTTTTTTTAAGATTTATTTATCATGTATACAGTGTTCTGCCTGCATGTATGTCTGCAGGCCAGAAGAAGGCACCAGATCTCATTATAGGATGGTTGTGAGCCACCATGTGGTTGCTGGGAATTGAACTCAGAACCTCCAGAAGAGCAGCCAATGCTGTTAACCACTGAGCCATCTTACCAGCCCCCCTCAATGAGCTCTTAATACATAGAAAATTGTCATTCCACACATCCTTAGTATTTCCTGTTCACAGGTAACAGTATGACTGCATATTATCAACAGAGGGAATGCAAACATTAATAAATGGATGTGACTGGTGCAATTAATATTCAAATGAACCATCAGATAAAGTTTCTAGGAAACCAACAAGCTCTTTCACCAGTTAAGCAGTTTTTTAAACATTCAGTGAATGTCCTCACAACTTAGTCATCAGACTTCCAACAAGACAAGAAAGCCATCAAAGTAACAGTAAAAACAAACAAGCAACCTTCCCTATGGGTCAGATAAGTGGGAAAACACATCTCCAGGCCCTGAGGAAATGATTGACAGACCATATTCAGAGAAAAGATGGGAAAGTCATTAACAACACAAAGAAGCAAGTGTCTACTTTCTCTGAGGGCTGGAGAATTTACACAAGTGTCAGGGACACAAACAACCTCTGCAGGTGCTCACCACCTGTGCACAGTAGCCACTTTCTCCAGAAGCCCTGGACAATTGCAGGTGCAAGGTGGCATACTTCTGCCTGCTTGGGTTCTGCTTTACAAACTCAGAACTGATGTGCATCACAGGCGGAAAGATTTGTTGTTCCTGTCATGTTTTGTTTTGTTTAATAAAAGTTGAGAGTTTTCCAGATAGGAAAAGACTAAGCCAGATTTTCTTTCTACACTAAGCCCAACAGAAAGGCTTTTGAAAGAAAAAGAAAAAAAAAATGCTTTGCATAAAAGGTGGATAAATAGCCAGGGAAAGTGTCTCACCCTGTTAATCCTAGCACTCAGGAGGCAGAGGCAGGTGAGTCTTTCTGTGAGTTTGAAGCCAGCCTGGCTATAATGCAAGTTTCAAGACAGCCAGAGCTGTTACACAGAGAAAACCTGTCTCAACAACACAAAGGTTTATGAATAGGAGCTCAGGGAGATGGCTGGTGTGTAAAGTGCTGCTGTGCAGACAGGAAGGCCTGCCTAAGCGTGCACATAAAAGCTGAGGCATAACTGCCCATCTCTTCTGCTCCAGTGTTGGGGGTGTGCTGCCCAGCCAGTCTAGCCAAAATACGGTGGATGGGGCTGGAGAGATGGCTCAGAGGTTAAGAGCACTGATGCGATTCCAAAGGACCTGGGTTCAATTCCCAGCAACCACACGGTGGCTCACAACCATCTATGATGAGATCTGGTGCCCTTTTCTGTATACTGTATATATAATAAATAAATCTTAATAAAAAAAGTCATAAGTGAGAAGAGCATGTGACATCATGCTAAGAAGTATCAGGCAATGCAATAAAAATGGCCGAAGATGTGTGCACAGGAAACATAGGAAGGAAAAAAAATACACATGGCAGCACCCAAATAAAAGCAACTTCATATTCTTGGGTAGGAACCTGTGGCCCATTGCTGCTGTCACATTGCTAAAATGAAATGAGATACTATGGTGCAATGGTCTGGCACAGCAAGTGTCCCCTAAATGGCCACTATGGTATTGTTATTGACAGCCATTGGCAACCTCGTGAACAGAGATCACCATCTGTCCCTGCACCTCCGACTACACACACTGAGGTAACAGTGGTTGGGCTGTGGCTACCCTGTCTCTATATTAATGTCTCACAACACTCAGCCAGTGTCGGCTTCCTCTGACTTAAGAATCTTGAAAATCAGAGATAGAGAAAACGCTACCTTTTTCATGATGTATATTAAATTATGAAGTTTGTTTTGTTTTGTTTTTGTTTGTTTGTTTTTCAAGACAGGTTTCTCTGTGTAGCTCTGGAGCCTGTCCTGGAACTTGCTCTATATATCAGGCTGGCCTAGAACTCATAGAGATCCGCCTGCCTCTGCCTTTCAAGTGCTAGAATTATGAATCATTTCTTTTAAACTTCCTTCCTGCTGTGTCCTAAGAGGGAGAATACACAAACAATCCCACACATACCTTAATATCAAAAAAGAAAAGCTTTCCAATGTCTATTCATTAGGATTTACATGACTTTCTCATTTTGGCAAATACACAAGTGGATTAAGGACTGGCCCATTTCATCCACAAAATTTGATTATCTCCATATTTATTTTTATAGTAATAGATTGAATCTAGTACATGTACATACTAGATCAAGTAGTCTCCACTGAACCATGTCCCTGGCTAGCTACTGCTGTGCAGATCACACTGGCCTGCCTCTGCCTCCCAAGAACTGGTGCCACTACTTCTAACCTACTTTTTATCTTGAAAAGGGGTCTCACTAAGTTGTCCAGTCTGACCTTGAATTCACCATATAGCCTAAGCAGGCCATCATTCTCCTGTCTCCACCTTCCAAAAACTAGGGCTAGTCTTTGTTGCTGGGCCCCTGCTTCGTCCACAGAATTTTGCAAGCCACAACCATCAGTGTATCTTTAAACATCCCAGTGTACTGGCCCATGGAGTTTTCTAGACTTGAGGCACAAGAGCTGCATCAGCTTTGAAACAGTGACAGGCTCATGTAAACCCCCAGGCCAGTCACCACCTCCCTTTATTTTGAGCCTTGTGCCTAATGAAGGTGTTTACAAGGCAGGATTTATCACCTTCTCAGAGATATTTTTACACCATTTTGCTTCTTTTTTGTGAAAGAGGAAGTGACAAAAGAGAATACCCACAACTGTTTCCTTTTGCGTGGCTACAATTTAAAACAGAAAAAACTAGGAACATGAAGCTAGTCTTACAAACCGTAAAACTTAAAATTTCTGCCCTGTCAATGACGAAGAGGGGGAAAATACTTACTTCTAAAAATGACTCTTTCATAGAACATCAGGGTTAGTTTCTGAGTGGCACGTTTTTAAAACATTTAATCAGTAAACTGAATGTATGTCAACACCTTCTGGCGGTGTGCTATCAAATGTGAACCTTGTCAACAGCAACTGAGAAAGGTGACACACTTGGGACCCAGAGCTTTTATGCCTACACACAGTAATAATATAATTTTAAAATTTATCATCTGTTTAGCTGCAAGCAACAATTAATCTTTTTGACAATTTGTACAATGCTTTAAATAACACCTGGGAAGAGAAACACCACGCTCTAATTTTTACTTTCGTCTTCCAGGACTTTTCAGCTATGCATGCCTACAAAGCCACACATAATAAATTTTATTATTTGGATTAAAATGTTGAAAGAAAAGAAATTCCCTTGTCACTGAATGTCCGTCCCTCCTCGCCTCCGTTAATAACATTATTTAACATGGGAACTGTAAGTGAGGGTGCGTCCCTAAGGAAGTGCGGGCCTCGAAGGATTCATTTCTGTCATGTCAAATGACATTCTATTCCCAGAGCATTTAACCTACGACTTTGCATAACTACTTCTTACTCGAATGTGACTCTGATGAGGCCCAGAAATGTCACCGATCCCTCAACTGGCAATTCTATTAAGGCAATCAGCATAGGCCATCTCATATGATAGTTTTTTTTAAAAGCCAAAGGACAAACATGCCTTCAAATGTTTGGGACCATGTAATGGCACATATGTTGTAAGAATTTGTGCATCATGTGCCCTGTAAGATTTCCTGAGATCTAGCTTCTAGCTTTAGGCCACATTAGAGTGTGTATGTCTGTGTGTGTGTATTTGTGTGTGTGTATAATGTGTGTAGGTAGAGGTCTATGTTGCAGGGGCTACCTTATATTTTGACACAGGGTCTCACTGAGCCTGAAGCTTACAGACTGTGTTGGACTGTGTGGCCAGAAAGTCACAAGAATTCTCTTGTGTTCTCTTCTCCAGCATTGAGACTAAGGCATATGGCCCATGGTCTGGCATGTTGGGGATTCTGGGGATGCCAATTCAGGCCCTCATGTTTGTATAGTATGCACTTCACTGACTGAGTCATCTCTACAGCACCTACACTAAATGTCTCCAATAGTTACCACACAAACAAATGTAGGTACCAAACATTCCTGCTGACCCCATGCCCTGCTAATCTGTCGTCAAAAACAGGGACCATGGCAGCAAAGAAGACAGAAACAAGAGAAAATAAAAAGATAATGGCATTTTCAGATAATATTAAGCAGGTTATTACAAACACCAGTAACTCCGGCAGATGCTCTGGCTCTGGTGGTACTATGTGCTCAGCATGCACAAAGCCTTGCATTCAATCCCCAGCAGCACATACATACACTTGGAGTTTAGAGGTGACAGGATCAGAAGTTCAGTCATCTTCCTCTGTGTGTCAAATGCAAGGCTCATGTGAGCTACATGAGATCCTCTGTGAAAATATTCAAATCAAACAATAGCTATCCCCACTGTCAGCTTTACACACCATCTAAGACCCTAATTACACCCGCTGAAAAAACCAGAACTAGGTAGCCACTAAAGGGAATCTCCTGGTTCCAAGCCTATTTCCACATGTTTTCTAATGTCACACACATGCTTAGCATTCAAAAATAATAAAGAAGCCAATAGAACTTAGCAGAAGGGGGCCAGTTAGGTGGATCAGTTCAAAGATGCTCACCACCAAGCCAGAAAACCTGAATTGGGTCCCCAGGACCACGCAGCGGCCAGAGGAGGACTGACTCCCCTAAGCTATCCTCTGCCATGCATGTTGCCATAACATCCACCTGCATTCGCGCGCGAGCGTGCATGCATATGTGTAAGAGAGAAAAAGAACGTAAAAAATTAACGTAATTTTTATTTTTTATGGTTTTGAGACAAGATCTCACTATGTGACCGTGGCTGGCCTGGAACTCACAGAGACCCACCTGCCTCTGCCTCCCCAGTACTAGGATTAAAGGCAAACACCATCATGCCTGTATATTTAAAATGTAATTTTAATAGTGTGGATTTTTTTTTGTTTGTTTTGTTAATTTCATAACAACAGCTTAGCAGAATGTGTCAGGGAAGCCAGAGAAAGGGGTATTACCTAGACAGATGGTTCAGACCATGAAGAGAAGGACCAGAGGACAGAGTTAGATTGCCAGTGCTGGATAGATGCAGCCAGGGCCCTGGGGTGCACTAGCCAGCCAGTTTAGCCTATTAGTGAAATATTCTCACTCAAAAAACAGGGTAGATGGGGCTGAGAGATGGCTCAGTGCACTGCTCTTCCAGAGGACTGACTGGGATTTGGTTCCTTGCAACCACAGGGTGGCTCACAACCATCTGTGACTCCAGTGTCAGGGGGATCCAATGCCGACTTCTATCCTCTAGTTGCTACCAGGCACACAAGTGATATGCAGACATACATGCAGGTAAAACACTCATATACATAAAATTAACCTGAAAACCAAAACCAAGAAAGTTAGCTCCTGAAGAATGACATGTGAGGTCAACCTATGAACTCTACACAAGTACAAGTTCATCCTCAACATGCACACACATACACACATGTACACACATACACACATACACACATGCACACATGCACACACATACACACATGTACACACATACACACATGCACACACATACACACATGCACACACATGCACACATGCACACATACACACATGTGCACACATACACACATGCACACA
>PVIH01002016.1:0-35537 GCA_004025045.1 Sigmodon hispidus
TTTTTGCAGAAGGAGCATTTCCAGGTTCCTACAAGAACAATCTGTGACTATTACTCAAATTCAAGATTTGCAGATCTTTTGCAGATTTTCTGAGAAATCAAGTGTGATTAAGGAGTGTGAAAACTTCAGCTGAGAGCAATGGTGGGGTGGGAGGGCAACTAGGTACCCAGGTTGAGCTATGTTTGTAACCCAGCAACAAGTGCTCAGCTGATTTCAAGATGGCCTGGCCTGATGACTCATGATTTTTTGCTGATCATATTCTTTGAATTGGAACATTCATTCTTTTTTTAAATTTATTTTTATTTTATCATTATGAACAAAGAAGTCACACTTTCTATCCTTGTATATCCTTATTCAAGGTCCCTTCCCCCTCCCACCACATCAGGTCATTCTCTCTTCTCCACAACTCTCCATCCCCTCTCTGGGCAGGCAGGCAGCAGGCAGTCCCAAGGTCCCACTGTCCCAATATTGCTTAGTTCAGTCTCCACCCCTGGCAAATCCCGTTTTCTCCCCACAACCTCAAGACTGAGTCAGGTGTTCCTCTATGGGGAGTGGGATCCAAGGAGTCAGTCCAGGGTGTTTCTGATCCTAAGCTGTTCAGTGGTTGTGGCTTGCAGCTTGGGCATGCTTTGCTTTTTTCTTGTTTGTTTGTTGGTTTGTTCTTATTGTTCATGCATCATCTTTGTATGTTGTTTATATCCAAGAATGCAGGTGGGATATAGTTTCTGCACCTGAAAAATCTCACCTAAGTAACTTCTTTATAAATATCTTTTGATAGTGATGCAATCCTGGATGGGTAATACCAATACCAAAGCTGTTGGTATTATTAGATGAAATTTTAAGAAGAAGTTGAGAGAAATGATTTTTGTTTGCATTTGAAAGGAATGTACAAATTACTTGTGGTTGAAGTTGAAGAGGTAGACCAAAGATATTTGAAAATTTCTTTCTACCTTTTCCCTTGAGAAGTCAGGTTCAATTTCCTTTTAATGGCTTTAGTAACATCTTTGAGTAACAGGAATCATATTTTGCAGTTCTTGAGCTAGATATGAGGTACATTAGATATTTTCTTTGAGCAAATAAGAAGTGACTCAGTCAGTAAAGTTCCTGTTATGACAACATAAGGACCTAGGATTGTATCTCCAGAACTCACACACAAAAGCAAGATTGCAGAGTACCTGTCGTGTATATTAAGATAACTTATTTTATAGCTCTAAAGCATCATTGATGGCAAAATGTTTAGTCCTTATAAATCACAAAAGAGGATCACATTTCAAATTAGGACACTATTCTGATTTACAACTACTTTGGTTATCTTTTTACTTATAAATATTTGTTTACTATATGATCATAAAATGTTCTAGAACATATCAATAATACATGTAGAAAACTACATACAAGAAAAATGTATTATGCAACATTTTTCTAAACTTAAGTATGCTGAATCTGAGTAAGTTTCCTAGTCAGAATCCTTAGTTAACTAGACTCCTGACTGTCTAGCTTGAGCTGTCTAACCACACCTTTCTACTATTCCTTAAAGCACTGAAAATATCTCTGGGTTGTTTGTGAAATTATTCCCTCTTCAAGTTTAAAGGAAAGAGTGCACTATGCTTATGAATTTCTCTCCTCAAGACTAAAGCTTTTCTTGATAGAACAATGTCCATAATTAAATTGAATTGCTATTTGTATAAACAGCTATGACCATTTTACATATGTTCAGGAAATACCATTTACAAATAATTACCCTTTACATCACGGATAGTGACTGTTATCATGTACATCCAGATGTCACAAGTAAATGTGAAAAATGTGTACCTTAAAATTATAAAATAATATGTATGTCTATATATGTACATATAAATTTACATTTATATATTTTAAATATTTAGGAAATATGTAAATATGAACATATATACAGTATTGAAATATTGCTACACATATGTAATGTATGCAGAGATAATAAGTATACATATATTTTACACACATTAAACATTTTTAGTGCAAATATTGGTGTAAGAGGTTAGCATAAGTGTTAAGTCTTAAGAAAATGAGTTCAGGTAGTATCTAGAAAACACACTAGTTCTCTTGGAAGAAATACATTTACAGAGCCATCCATCTAAGTCCTTTGATTTGCATGTACTAAAGTAAACAGTAGAGAAAAAACTAGTTGCCTAAGTATCACAGAACTTATCAATTGAGAACTAGTTTGTTTGTATATTAATATTCTCTTCACCACATCTGTTATTTCTTAACAATGTAAATAAATGGTACAGGTGGGTCTTTTTCAAAAGTAATACATTTATATATTCAAGGGTTCTGAAGTACCCTTAGGTAAAAAACAGCTTTTACTGGATGATAATATATATGTAAAATTATATTATATGCTATAATTTCATATAATTAAAATATACATGTAAATTAAAATGTACTTACTCCACTTTCCCCTTCTCTTTCTTTTCTTCAACCCTTTTAAAGTCTCCTTCTTCCAACTCCTTTTATGCTCCCTCTGGCCCCAGGTCAGCCCTGAAATCATCTATAGATAAACAACAAAAATGGACTCGCAGGTTGTATTTATACATTAATCCAAACATATACATTTATAGTTTATATATATGTACCAATAATAAAGTATTTTATTTTTTAACAAAATATTTGATATGCCTTCTGACAGTACAGTGTGCTAAATCTTGTATAATTATTAGATGCTATTACTTTTATTCAGCACTCTTTTGTAAATTGTTTCTGAATGGAAAATATGAGGCAGTGTACCATTGTGTTTAGAAAAAGACAAATATCTTGAATAACTTATTGTCAGAATGAATCTAAATTCTGAAGAATAGTGATTGCAAAGGTTAAACAACTATTTTCATACTGATGATTGATGTATTTAATCTGTGGCCTCCCCTTCTGAGTAGCTCCCTTCAGAGACTCTGCTTTTTCTCTATGTTGCTATGATCAAAGCCAAATTAGGAATTTTTCTTGTCCATCTGAAACGTCTATTCATAAGCTTAAACTTCATACATATTTTTATATCAACTTTTTATTCTCTTGAGATTATATAATTGGTTATGCTTCTGTTCCATGATTATGTATCACAAATTTTGGTAGTTTAAAATAATAGCCCTAGTTATAATTCTATGGGTCAGAACCTTGACCTTGGTTCAACTGAACAGAGCCTAGTTGTCCCAACTAACAATTTTATGTCCTGTGTAAACATGTTTTAATTTATCTTAATCCACCACTATGAAATTCTGGATAGTTCTTTTTTCTGAGCAGCTAAATTCTTCCTGTAATAATTTCTCTTATCTGTGGTGATATATTATATATTTAATAAAAATAGTCTGGAATATTAGAGGACAAAGCCACCCACAGAGGCAAACCTTAAGGGTCAGGCAGTGGTGACCCACACCTTTAATTCCACCACTTGGGAGGCAGAGATCTGTCTGGATCTCTATGAGCTTAAGACCTAGGGCCAGACTGTGGTGGCACACACCTTGAATCCTAGTTTTAGGAAAGTTGAACCAGGAAATAAGATAGATGGATATAGAAGAAGAGAAGGGAGAAATTCAGCTTTCCCTGCCTTTACTTCCCTTCTCTGCTGACTGAAGATAAAGAAACTTGCAGTCCAGGACTCATGAAAATGGGTGTGAGGAGTTGGCAGGGTGAGAAGTGACTGTGGTTTGTTTAACTATCTCTCTGATGATTTTTTACAATATCTGGTTCCAGGTTCTTATTATATACTAAATAGAATTTGTGCAATACTTACCAAGAACAACCACCCAATGCCAGGAACTAAAAAACTGGAGAGCTAAGGGTAGGACCTATGCATTGGAGCCCTTGAAGTTATATAACATTGCTAATACAGAGAAATCATGAAATTTAGATAAAGTCACCTTTTGATACATACAAATTATTGATTCAGCTTGATATTAATAAGTCCCCAGTGCAGCATTTACATATTTGGGGCTATAGCAATAAGAAAATGGCTTTTCCTTATCCACGTGTCAATGGATTCTGTCTTGTCATCAAAATAATTTTTGAATCTTATAAAAATAGAAGTCTAGCTGAACTGAGATATATGAAAATTAGGTGGATTGTTTCCATTTTATGTGCTCCTAATTATCCAACAAGCAATACAGATTCTTTAAACTATAATGATGAGACTCTTGGGAAAAGAGCAGGATCTCTGAAAACTCAGATGTGAAATCTATACATTTGTATTAAATATTTTTTGTTGATAAAAAAAGTTCTTAGGATCACATTTACCTTAATGGAGTTGGAAAAATATTTTTTTTTGCTTAACAGAAAGAACAACAACAACAACAACAACAACAAAAACAAAACAAAACAAAACAAAAAACAAAAACCCTGAACCTTTCACAATTCCTAGGTACTAAAAGAATTGACGCTATTTTTTGGTTATCAGTATACAATGGAAGAATTGAAGTTTAGAATTATGAAAACATTTAGAGGCAAGTAATAAGCTTATAAATTTAGATAGTACTTCTAAATTATAAATAAAGTAACCAGATACTATTATTACTTAGTCATCCATGATGGAGTTGAAACATCTCTAAAACTCAAGTTTTAAATGTGTTTTGAGAATCAATTTGATGTGTTCTTTCTCAGAGTTCTAGTCCATTTGCTATTCATATTTTCCATGAATAATTTTATGTAAATAAACTGTCATGGGGATATAGCTCATTTAAAATTGAAAATTACAACAGAAATCCAATAACAACTGTTAACATATTGAACTTCTACACTCTGAACTACATTATAAAGGGGGGTTTAGATCCTCATCAATAAATCAACAAATGTTTCTGAAATCATACTCTATTGGTTAGTTTTTCCTGTCTCTGATAAGACTCAAAGATAAGTGAATTTTTTCATGGTATGCAGCTAGGATGCTCAAGCCTGAAAGAACTGCTATGTGTTCAAAAATGGTGTGTGTGTGTGTGTGTGTGTGTGTGTGTGTGAGTGTACACACTCATATGTAGGCATGTATATAGATGGCAAATAGATTCTCCATGATTTTCTCAATATTTTAAAATTCAACAACATAAACTTATTTTCTCAATGTAAGTGGAAATTTCTGCCTCAGTTCTGCAGCTGTTCAAACCCAAATAAACACAAAGAAGCTTATATAAATTGTAAACTATTTGGCCTATTGCTCAGACTTATTCTAATTATCTCTTAAACTAAAATTTAGCTCATATTTATATTTATGTTTAGCCATGTGGCTTGGTAACTTCTCTCGTCTTTATTCCTCTGCATCTGGTTGATGACTGAGTCTCTGTCCTTCCACTTTCTAGAATTCTCCTGGTCACCCTGCCTATACTTCCTGCTTGGCTACTGTTTTATTAAACCAATATGAGTGACTGATGTGGAATGTCTTTCTGTATGCTGTGAATTACCATTAGTTAGTAAAAGAACTATTTTGGCCATGGCAAAGCAACTTAGAGGCAGGTAGGAATTCCAAGCATCGATAAAGAAGGAAGGTAGAGTCTGAGAGAGATGCTGCTAGCTGCTGCTCAAGGAAGCAGGATGTAAACACAGGTAAGCCAAGTGCACAGATTAATGAAAATGAGTTGAGTTAAGTTGAAAGAACCAGCAAGTAATAAGCCTGAGCCATAAGCCAAACAGCTTGTAATTAATATAAGCCTTTGTGTAATTATTTGGGGCTAAGCAGCTGTGTAACTTCTGGTCCAGACCTCAGGGGTAGGCCAGGCCAGAAACTTCTTACTATAAGTAACAATTCTTTACAGTGTACAAGAGTATTTTCCTGTAGCTTCTCAAAGAGCTGGGTATTAGAAAGTATAAGATCAAGGTGTCATCAGTAATCATGTCTGGTAAGAACCTTCTCCCTGTGTTGCAAAAAAGCTGCTCTTTCACTTTGTACTTGAGATACTGTGTGTGTGTGTGTGTGTGTGTGTGTGTGTGTGTGTGTGTGTGTGTATGTGTGTGTGTGTGTAAAAAGGGAATCATTCTTTTTTTTTATGTCCCTTGTAAGAATACTATACCTATGGGTTCAGGGCTGTCATTTAGCCTTAAGTAGTTCTCCGATAGGCATAATCTTTAATTAAACCCTGGAGAGTAGATCTTTGAAATATGTTTGTTGGAGAGGTACATTTCAGTCTATTACAATTCACCTATTTCTTACTGTACTAACATTTTTTTAAAAAACATGTCTATTCCTTGAAAATAAATGATACAGTTACTTTAGACATGTGCATACTTAGTAGTTATAATTTAAGTAAACCTTAATCTAATTAATTATAGCATAATATTTTATGATTAATTTCATATGTAGAAATTTCAACTTAGGGCTGAGAAATAGAGTCAATAAGCAGTGCTGAGTTCATCTCAGATACTAATATAAAGTTTATATGCATTAAATTACTAATATATTATACCACATTATATGTTTTAGTCAGGATTTCTATGATAAAACACCATGACCAAGAGTATTGAGGACCTCCAGGGTATAAACCTGGAGGCAAGGGCTGATGCAGAGGTCATGGAGGAGTGCTGCCTACTGGTTTGCTCCCCATAGCTTGTTCATTCTGTTTTCTTAGAACCACCAGCCCAGGGATGAATCCACCCACAGTGGTCGGGGCCCTCCCACATTAATCACTAATTGGGCTTGTATGCAGCCAGACATTGTAGAGGCATTTTCTCAATTGAGGCTCCCTTCTCTCCAATGACTTATGTCAAGTTGACATAAAACAAGACAGCACATTATATAATGTTAGTCTGATGAACAAGATCTATTGTTATTATTACTAACAATAACAATATGTGTTTTTTATGTGAACATTTCTTACGTGTTTATTTTAGTGGATGCTCATTTCAACAAAAACTCAAATACAAATAAATATCTAAGTAAGCCTCATATTTTCCTGTATGAGCATATGACATCATATTTATAGAGAGAAACATTTCCACACTGTAAAGAAAATTAATATTGAATAGTTCTGGGGTAAACCAAAATCCTGACTGTAATAAATAAGAAAGAATAATAAATTACATGACTCTCTCTATTTAAAGTTGAAAACCAGCAAACCTTTACAACCGATTTAGGAATCAAAACAAAAAAATACTTGGCATAGAAACTTGCAGGCTCTGGCAACCGGAAGAAGGGGACAAGAAAGTGCTATTCATTTTTGACATGTGGTAGTCAAATGGGTAATTTTGTGATAATGCATTTCACAAACATGTTTTCCTCCCTTTTTATGTATGTATAATGTACTTCAAATAAAAAATCTAGAGCTATGAAAATGCACACAAATATGAATTGATAATATTTGTACAATTCTAGTCGTATACTGAAGATTACTTTCACATGGCCATGCAGGTTTTGTGGCTATGGTAAAGTTTCTCTTTTCAGTCATATGTGCATCATTTAATTATAATAATGTAAAGCACTTTTTAAATATGCTTATGATTAAAGAACTGTTTTTAATTGTATTCACATATAACTTATATCACAACAAATTAATAAGATTGAAAAATATTGCTTGAGAAAGTTGTTTTAATAGAACAAATATCTCACAATTTACTTCTAAGTGTGAGATTTTATGGTATAATAGACCTCCAGAACTTAACACAACTGACTCTCTATCAGAGGCACCATTTTGATCTTAAAACCCAGCATATAGACCCCACTACCTGCAAAAAGGGGAACAAAGGCCCAATCCATCACAGACCTGGTCCATAATTTCAGGATCCAGAAAAGTCAACAAATGCACTAACCTTGCTTTTTGGCTTCTATAGTTCTACTTCTTGCTAATATTCTCTCTAACCAACCAAAGTGTGTTGACCAGATATAATTTTTGTGCATAAAAGATAAAAAAATATGAGGATTGGGCTGCATGATTCAGGCAAGTTTCTAGTGCAGAAGTTGGCCAACAACATAGACTTCCAGTTTTACTTTAAAAATGTCTGTATGTAGTCTCTGGCAAAACTGCCTCATAACAGCCAAGGTAAGGGTAAAATATAATAACTATGCAGTAGAGAGGAAAAATGAATTCCAAGGGTGGGTATAGCAGTCTGTCCACAAATGTGAATTATTTTCTCCATGTCTGAAAAATTCCTTATGGACATCAGAACAGGGTGATGTTCTTCGAAACTACGCTTCAGGCTCATAATCCTCTGATCTCCATTTCCTATTTTTTTCCCTGATAAGAAAGTTTGGTTTGGTTATTCTGCATTTGAAAGATATAGCTTTGATTTGTGTTTGTTTTCTTCAGTCTCAAGACAGATTCTTGAAGGTCTGAATCTCATCTCGGGAACTGGGAATATGATAAACAAACAGGTGTATAGACTGCTGAGGAGTTCTTCTCCAAGAGCTAGAGCCTTGCTTAGACTCTGGCAAATGTTGTCCCTGATGTTTGGAGGAGCAGCTGGATTGATGTTTACGATTGCTGTCAAAAATATGTGGGCCTCTTGGAGCTAGACATCCTCAGAAAAGAAACCACATATGTCCCAGAAAGACAGACAAGTAGTAACTGGAAGAAAGTAGGTTTATGAAAGAGGAGGGTGGCAATGCTATTATGGGCCTCTGCAAAAGGTCTTCTGCCAACTGACATAGTAGATCTAGCAAGATCATCAATTAAGATTCTCAGCTCTGCAAGGTGTCTGCTGGGAGTTCTAAGCATAATGCTCTAGTCTCTCAATGTTCATGGTGACAATGCAGCTGACATTTTACAAATGCCAATTTAGATAAGTAATCAGGTCAGTTTAAGGGGAAAATACATTCCCATAAAAGAATTCAAATCTAATATTTTGAACTTGTAGAGACCCTATCCCAAGATTCCCACTCCCCGTCTCACAGCCTTATATAAGCCTCAGACTGATGCAATAAAGTGAGTTCTTGCTTCAAAAAAAAAAAAAAAGAAAGATTGATTTGAACATAAGTAAACTGTATTGCTTGCTTTGATTTGCCTAATTTAGGTCTGAGGCTTGTATCATTAACTACACAATAAAATTCTCTAATAAACCAAGGAAAACCAAGCCATAGGCAGAAGGGATAGTCACCTCTAGGATGCACATTCAAAGTATTTTTGTTATTACTCTGATAAAATGGAACACATATATAACTTTAGACAGTGGACCACTGTATACCTCAAGTGTGTCTGTCTATATAGATATTTTTAAGGAAATAATTCATTGATAAGGACCACTTCAAAAGTTTCATTGTCATAATTGGAATTGATATTTACTCTTGGGACTAATTATAAAGTTTTTATAAAATTAATAAATGTTCCATGTGTAATTATACTTTGGTATTTTCTATTTATTTCTTTTCTTGAACATATTTGCTACAGCCACTAGAGAAACAGCAATTTGCTTTTGATAATTTTAGAAGCAGAGTAAGTCACTATTACCCCCAAAGAAATACTTGATTCAACTGTTTGCCTCTTTCTCAATATATGTTACTAGTTATTGAAACTCTGACTAAAACAGCAGAGAGGTTAAACTTGGCCATGGTTTTAATTGCTTTTCAGTTCTTTCCCATAACTAGATCCAGTCTGCTTATTGGTACTGATTGATTTGAATAGATGAGTTTTATTGATCTTTCTCATGACCAATTTAATTCAATCAAATTATCTTGTTATAAGTTGAGCAAGTGATTTTTATTTTCTAATCTAATTAAGAGAAGTCTATAAAATGTTGTTCTCATTATATTGAGGGAATAGCTCATTTATTTTCTTCTCACTAAAGCCAGCAATATAGTGAGTTCTCATGGCACAGTCTTAAATGATACAAATACCTGTGTCCAGTAGTCTCCAAATTTAAGGGTATCTCCAGGGGATTGTGACTCATAGAAAATGACCAGTCAAAATTATATTTGTTAGGAATTTCTTCTATCTTAGAATGCAGTCATCAGAGAAGTGACTCAAATTATTAGATTCAGCAAGCCCAAGAGTCATATCTATAAAACCCACCCTAAGTCATTCAATAATACCAAGGTACAACCTAGAGTTACCTACTTTCACACCATGCTCCTTGAACATCTCACAATAACTAGTTCACCCAATTTTTTTTTTTTTTACATAGAATACTATCAACTACTACAGTGTTGCTGAGTAATGTAGTTTGGATAAAATCATTTTTTGTGACCTATGTATGTAAGAATCTATTTGGATATTTCAAAAGGCCTATCTTTGTGTGATGTTAAGTGTATGTTCTTCGTGAAGATATGAATATTCATATGGTCAGTAAATTGCACGAAAACACATAGGATGAAAATATTTTTTTCATTAAATGAATAGACATTATTTTAAATTACTTTTATCTTCAATTTGCAAGATCAAAATACTTCGAAGTAATTCTGCATAACTAATACTGTTATAAATGCTGAACATATTTCTATAGAATTTGATTGTAGCATTTGTTGTAAAAGATCTTGGCATCACAGCCATTGTTATTTTCCTCAGAATTAGTTGTGATTACTCACAAAGGATACATACAATTGAGATTTCTTCATACTAGGAAGGGTTGGGCAGAGTCACAAGACCCTCCCCTGAGATCTCAACCACATTTGCCTTTACCTTCTTCTATATTTGTGTAATTCTGCCTAATTGTACATAGCCTGTAATTCTGTGATATCATTAATAAGTGCTAGATTATATAATAGACAATGAAAGACTAAGTGAAGGTGATGTCATCTATGCATCTAAGGGGAAATCATTTTTTTTTTTTTGCTGGAGTGAGACTTTTAGATGCTATGACTACTTTGGGATTACTGCCATTCTTGTATAAATAAACCCAGTAGGGAGAACTTTGGTGACATCTATTTTAGTGTGCCCTTATAACCTTACCCATGGTGAATAGATACTTGTTTTTGTTTCCTCGGTGAATGTTCTCTCAATATCATCCCTTTAAAATTTGTTGCATATTAGTAAAAACATGTTTATCAGTTTTCTATTAAATGAGGCATTAAAAGAATATTACCTGAGAATCATTAACTACAGCCATAGAAAGGTTTTCAAAAGTACAACTACAGAATGTAGAAACTCCTAGGCACTAAATTTTTATTTTGTTGTGGGTGATGTTGGTTTGAATCAGGTTTTATTGAATTTTACACTGGCCTAGAAGTCTTTATGTGACTGAAGCTGACCTAAAATAACTTATCTTCCTGCTTTAGTTACCCAAGTTTTGGGATTATGCCTTTACCATACCATACCTGATTTCCTAATTTTCTATTTCTGCATTGGGGCTAACCACTAACAGGTAATTTATTGTAACCCTTAAGAGCCTAAAAGCAAGAAGGTTATCCACCCTATTATTCATTTTACTTTTCCTATACAAACTACTCTTTCAGAAAATAAGCAGTCATGAAACATCTGAAAGCACCATTGTATGCCATTTTAAATGTGGATACAAAATAAGTCTGTGAAAAGCTTTTCTTGAACACTCTTGCCTAAATCCCACAATTTACTGAAGCTAAATTTCAGGGGCAGATATTTATAAGTATATTGGAAAGTCATTTCTCTAAGTATTTCCAGTGTGAGTGGCACATGCTAAAGAGCTGATAAATGCCATCAACATTCAACTAGTGAAAATTAAATTACTTGAATTTAAAATTAATGTGTAAATCAGGAGCAAGATTTAGCTAGGCTCAATCCCATAAAACAGAAAGATGCATTAATAGGAAGAAGAGGAGAAACTCAATATATTCTGCATATAACATTTACCTTTTTTGCATTCTAGTCCTTAGTTCATCTATATGCCAGACATGCACAGAATCTGCTTCTGAGAATATTTCACCACAGCAGCAGGCATGTGTTAGGATTAATGAGAGTTGCTTGTCAATTACTTCATGTTGATAATAAGAGATTTGATTTAGTGACCTCTTGTTTGTAATTTATGGTAGTGATTTATGACCTTGTTTTTTTTTTTTTATTTCAGGAACTGTATTTCAGAGTTAGGAGGAAAGTAATAATTTATAATTTATGGCAAAAGGAAATCAGTGATTTCCCTATAAGGTGAACATAGTTAAGCTTAAAATGGTAGTTCATATTCTTGGCTATAAGGAAGTCAAACAAATGAAAATGTCTCAACTACACATTAATCATTCTGAATTACCAATGGAACAAAAGCCTAAGTGTAACCCACTAATCTATCCACAGTGGATTACACTGAGTAAGTTCAAGGACTGTCAAAAATTCTACAAGTGCCCATTCAAATTCAAACCAAGGGTATTTTAAATCACAAAACTAGAGAAGGGGATAAAGACCACAGCAACAAGACTGCAGCTAGAAAACAATATATCTTCTCCATTTATACATATTTGATATTTTCTTGATTAAATGGCCAAAACAAATGAGAAACAAACAAAAACTATATAGAGGATTCCATGCTTCACTGAAGGTAAATCTGGCCCCTTGCTTATTTGTTGTTGTTTCCGTTGTTGTTGAAACATTAATTTGGGCATCATTCCATAAATATGTTTTAGTGTACCAATGCAAAATGATACAATTGATAATAACCAGTGTAATGGTTTGTATAGAAATATTGCCTATATCTCATGTATTTGAATGCTTAGCCCATAGGGATTGGTACTATTTGGATGTATGACCTTTTTGGAGGAGATATGGCCTTGTTGGAGGAGCTGTGCCACTGGGGATGGGTTTTGAGGTCTTAGAGTTCTCTTTCTGCTGCCTGCCAATTCAGATTTAGAACTTTCAGTTCTTTCTCTACAACTATGTATATCTGCATGCTATACTGCTCTGTCATAAAAAATAATGCAATAAATCTCTAAAATGGTAAGCCAGCTGCAATTAAATGTTTTCTTTTATAAGAGTTGCCATGGTAATGGAGTTTACTCATAGCAACAGAAATCCTAAGGACCAAGGACTGAGGTATTGCTATAATAGGCCTGGCCATTCTTTTGTTTGAGGTAATGTGAACTTTGAACTTTTTGGATTAGAAAATGATTTGAATGCTTTAAATGAGATTAAAGAATGATGCTAGTAGGAACATGGAATACAGTGGTATTGATTGAGGGCACTTTGAACTTTGGGGGCCTGACTCAAGAGGTTTCAGAGAACAAGAATATCAATATGTGGCATAGAGATAATTCTTGTGATATTTTGGTGAAGATGTGACTGATTTTGCTCTTGTCCAAAAGCCTGCCCAAAGCTAAAGTGAAGAGTTTTGAATTAATTCTGTTGGCAGAGGAAATCTCAAACATCTCAGTATTGATTATGTCATATGGTCATTAGTGTTCAGTCTTTTGAAGATCTATAATGAAAGGGAGGAAGCTGTGCTATAGGATTATGCTCTTGTACATTGTAAATATTTGTCACTCCTATTGGTTTAATAAAACACTAATTGGTCAAGTAGCTAGACAGAAAGTAGAGGTGGGGCCACTAGACTAGAAAAACTCGGAAAAGTGGAAGAGCAGAGAACAGATGCAGCCAGATTCACAGGAAAGAAGGCAAGAATGCTGCACTGAGCCAAAAGGTGCCAAGTCACATAGCTAAACATAAATAGAAATATAAGTTGATTTAAAATAGAAGAGTTAGCAAGTAATAAACCTGAGCTATTGACCAGTCAGCTTGTAATTAATATAAACCTTTGTGTGATTCTTTAGGATTAAGCGACTGCAGGTCAGAACTTCAGGGCTAGGCTGGGACAGAAAATTCTAGCTACAAAGCTGAGCAGGAAAAATACAAAATGTACAGTTTAAGGAGAAAAGAGATACTAGGAAGTGGAGTGGAGCTACATCCTATATTCTAGGAGATGAACAGTCTGATATGATATTAAAAGAAATAATGGTTAATGGTGACTTCAGGACAAGACCCTATAGGGCTAAGCTTTCAAATTGTGAAAAGCAATTAAAGAACAGCTTAAGTCCAGGCATAAGGAAGCACACTATTAGTTTCAGCATTCAGGGGACAGAGACTAGTGCATGTGTGACTTTAAGGCCAGCCAGGTTTACACTGTGAAGTCAACCATTGAAAACAGAAAGCTGGTGAAGATGTAATTTAACAAGGTGAGCATGTTCTAGCCCCAGCAAGCAGGAGAGCTTGTCAACTTGGGCCATGTGTTTCTGGTTTCAGAGTCAAGGATACAACAAAGGGGTTATAGAATCTAACTCCTTGACTAAAGAAAACAGCTGAAGCCAAGCACGTGTCAGGGTTTACCTGCATAAAGCCTAAAGAAGCTATTGTGTGAAGCTGTGAAAGTAAAGCCTATAATTGCCTTGGGGAATCCAAGATGTTAAATATGTCAGAGTTGTGGTATGCTTGTCAAGGACAGCTGCTAATAAGTTGAACCATCCGAAGTGAAAGAAGTATATTGCAGTCAACAAAGCTGAAAAGAATTGTATATCTGAAGAGAGTTTTGACATCAGAGTTTGACATACAATTTGGAGTTGCCCATCTGGTTCAGTATTTCTTCACTATGCCCCTTTTCTTCTTTTTTGGAATGGTAATGTATATTATGTAACATTAGTTGTTAGAAGTATGTGATCTGCTTTTTCTTTCAGTTTTACAGGGGATTACAGTTAAGAGATTTCATGAGTCTCAGAAGAGAATTTGGACTTTGAAACAAATTTAAGAATGTGATGGACTATGGTTGGGGATTTTTGAAGTTGAACTGAATGTGGTTTTGCATTATGATAAGGCTACAAGCCTATGGGGGCCTTGGAGTGAAATGTGGTTGTTTGAATAAGAATGACTCCATAGACTTCTATTCTGAATGCTTAGCCCATAGGGAGTAGCACTATTAGGAAGTGTGGCTTTGCTGGAGGAAGCACATCACTAGGGGTGGCCTTTGAGTTCTCAGAAGCTCAAGACAGTTCTCTTCCTGCTGCCTGCCAAAATGGATATAGAACTCTCAGTTTCTTTTCATCACTGTGACTGCCTGCCCACTGTGATGTTTCTTGTCATAACAATTGTTGTGGAATATTATTTTAATGAGGCAAAGATGTGTTACATTTGTTTATTCTGGCAATATGACTTTCTGAAAAAGTGTGTTACATTTATTTATTCTGCATTTGTTTAATGATTCAATGATGCATGTTTATTTCTGTAAAGATGTGTTGCATTTGTTTCACCTTGACTAAGGCACCTAACTGAACTAAAAAGGGCTGAACAGCCAATAGCTAGGCAGGAATAAAGATAGGTGTGGCTGGTGGGCAGAGAGAATAAATAGGGCATCTAGGAGAGGAAGAACAAGATAAGGAGAGAAGGAGGGGCATGCCCAGGATCAGGTAAACCATACCCAGAAAGACAAACAAGAATCTTTATCCAGCAACTGGTGGGAGCAGACACAGAAATCCACAGGTAAGCACTGGGTCAAGCTCCCAGTCCAATAGAGTGAGGAGACGGATTATATGAGCAAAGAAGTATTATAATTGGGAAATCCACAGAGACAACTGACCTGAGCTACTGGGAGCTCAATGACTCCAGATTAAGAGCTGAGAAACCTGCATGGAACTGAATGTGGATGATAGCTGTGTGACTTGGACAGTTTGTGGGACCTCTGGCAGTGGGAACCAAAATTTATCTCTAGCGCTTGAACTGTTTGTTTTGTTTTGTTTTGTTTTTGGAGTCTGTTTTCTATAGAGGGAAACCTTACTCAGCCTTGAACTGGGTGCGGGGGCATTGAGGGCCTCTGTCCTGCCTCAACTTGCTATGACAGACTTTGTTGACTCCACATGGGAGGCATTAATTACCCAGTCTGAGGAGTCGTGGACAAAGAAGTGGGGGAGGGGAAGCTAGTAGGTAAGTGAGAAGAGGGACGGAAGGAGGAACTGCAATTGGTATGTAAAATGGTAAAAAAAAAAAAAAAAAAAAAGCCTTTTAAATAAAAAAAAAACAAAATAAATAAAACATAGAACTATGAAATGGAAGGATCTAAAGATATAGCTTGGACTTTACCTCTGTATAGACCTCTGTGTGTTCTCTCTTCATTTTATCATTCAGGTCTCCTGTGACAAAGCCACTGTTTATTAAAGCTACACTTGCCAAAAATTTTAGTTTAAACAAGGATGATTAAATAAGAAATACAATGTGCTGTTTTATTTGTTCCTCCCCTTATGTATGTATGAAAGGAAAAGTGTTAGAAAGCAATTTTAACTATGAGAAAAATCCTCAATGTTTATGCCTTTGAGAAAATAGGAATATCCACTTAAATATTATTCAGAACACCAGACTATTGAATAAAGAAAGCAATTACAACTATATACCTCTCATAATTGTGGCTTTAATTTAATAAGACACATGATGACATCAAGTCTGTAGCTTGTAAGAATATTTAGATTTAACTTTTACTTTGTACATGTGTTTTTTTCTCTGAATAGGTAATATTCACTTTCTTTCAACTCCTATAGCTTTAATTTTTTCATAACTCCTTTAAACCAAGAGTTAGAAAGTCTTATATTTTTAAGACTAAGAATTAACATTTTATTGGCTAACCACTAGGAGAAACAAAGTTAGAATGCTAAATAAATTCATTGTCTACTATAAAGGCAATTGTAAGGAGGCTTTAATTAAAAATGGCATGTAGATATGCTGTGATTTTAACTCACTTTGCCTGTCTCCTTTGGAGTGATTCAGAGTCAAACATCCATATGTGGCACGAAGTTTGGAATCTCTGTCAGCTTGGGTGGTTTGATCCTTCCCCCCAACCTCCATTTCTCACTCTTAAAAAGATAACCTGAAAATCCAAGTGAATGAGACAGAGCTTAACATCTGATGCAGTGAAAAAAATATCAAGGAAAGAATTTAAATTATAAACAAAAGGCAAATAAGTAAAATTTATAAACTCTAGCTATTCACAATGTCAGAGGATGATAACGTTAAATCAATCTCAGGATCTGGGAGAGGATTCAGTTAGTAAAATGTCTGTACAAGTCCTTGAGTTCAGATCTCAGCATCCATGTAAAAGAGAAGACTGGTAGCAAAACTTGTCTATAACTATAGGAAAGAGGTGCAGCAAAGTCACTGAATTTGTTGGCCAGCCAGTCTAGCCAAACAGTCAGTTTTGGGTTCAGTGAGAAATTCTCATCTTAAAAAATAATAATGAGGGAAAGAGTAAGAGAATGCACAGGTGACACTCATGTATACATATACAGAATGCACGCAAGCCCCCCATACACATATTGCATTCCAGTGGAGAAATATTAGAAATGAAAATTAATGTTTGGCAAACTTTTTATGAAGAGAAAAATATAGATGACAAAATTTAAATAGAAATGAAGAATGAACTATCATAACCAAGGACTCCCTTAACATGAATATTATGACTCTTCAGGTACAGATCATGAGGTTGAAATTGGCAGACTTCACTAACATCAGGTTTAAAGGGCCCCATATTGATAAGACCATTCAATAGAAAACAACCTCTCTTCACAGTGTTATATTGATTTACTGCTTGCTTTTATCTGTAAGGACTACAAGTGGAAAATACTAGGCTCTGAGGAAATAAGAAACTTCAGTCTTACATGATAAATGTATTTTAATTATAATTTTTAGCAGAGTAGAAACACTTATATAAAAAGAATACAGAGAATTATTCCTGATTTACTTATTGCTAAGCAGCTAATGAAACTATACACAAAACCACTACATGTGAAGCATCCATTATAAAATGAGAAGGAACTCATAAAGAAAAATCCACTGAAAATAAACTGGAAGCAAAGTGAAGGACTATCTATATGTGAAACATTTCAGATGTCATCAGATTAAAATCAGAGAATTTAAAGCACTAACAAAAAATATAGGATACCTCAAATTTTTATTCAAAAACTATCAAAGAATAAAAAAAAACAGATAAAGCTCTATAAGAAATTAGGTTTCAGTTTAAGATGTAGTTATTAGAGAAGAAATTCTAATATGAAAATTCACAAAGTATAAATAGATGTATCAAACTCTTTGAAAAATATATAGAAAAGGTATTAGAGACTTTGATGGGTAAATATGATAGCTATCCTAGTAGTTTTACAGAAAAAAAGAAACTGAAAAAGTACATATATGAAATAAACTGAGTATTTATAGTTCCAGAGGGCTAGAGTCTTTGATGGTGATTTGGAGACAGCAGGCTGCAAGAAATAGATGTTGAGAACAGAAGCCTGCGGCCTCACATCTTCAACATCAAGCAGGAAGCAGAGCTAACTTGATATGTTGGGAGGCTTAAAACCTCAAAGTCTGGAACAGTGACAGCCATCCTCCAAAAAGGTCAGTTCTTCAACACCACCCAAACAGTACCCTCAGCTAAGACCAAGCATTCAAATGCTCCAAATTATAGAAGACACTTCATTCAAACCACTACACAGTCTCTCTCCAATGTCCTTTGTAGTATTGTGTACCCCACTGCTCTAGGGCTCCATGTGATTTATCTATGCATCTCTCCTCAAAGGAGCCTAAAGACTAAAATTTACTTTCCATCCTCAGTGTTCAATGGCTTACTTACTATACTAGGGTCTCCTGATATGGTCAGTGGGAATCAAAACAAGGCTCTGAGTTGGAGAGGATCTCAGCAAGACTGAGGCTGAGACAAGTTTATTTCAAGAACTCTGATTTTTTATATTCTTATCAGAAACATATAATAGAGGTTGCCAGGAAGAATACAATGGTAGTTGCCAAAATACAATGATGTTTGTAAGCCATACAAGATTAATGTTTAAGACTAATTAACGTACACAAGATTAATGTTTAAGACTAATTATTCTACCAAAATTCTATTTACTTTGCTAAATTCTAGGCAATGCAGAGAAACACGGGAAGGCTGGAATGCTCCACTGCCTAAAAGAGTGTCTCAGTGTCTCAGGGACTAAAGAGCACATGGTGTCCCAGGAGCCACAGACTCTAACTTTAAAAAACCTATGATACATGCCTCTCAAGGCAGCTAAGCCAGATAACTTCATAATTTTTTACAGCTAAACTTGATAGGTTTTTATTTCCATCTTTTATATTTGAGATTATATTTACATCATTTCCCCTTCCTTTTCTTCTTTCAAAAACTTCCCATATTTACTCTCTTGCTCTCCTTCAAACTCATGGCTTTTGTTTTCATTAACTATGCTCTCTCTCACATGTATATATATATATATATATATATATATATATATATATATATATATATATGTATATAATGTCTATGTGTGTATATATTCTTAAATACATAAATAAAACCTGTTTGTATAATGTTACTTTTATGTATGTTTTTAGGACTGACCATTTGTTATGAGACAACCAATAGGTATGCTTTTCCCTGGTAAAGACTATTTCTTTCTATCTCACCATTCCTGGGTTGCCTGAAATCTTTGTGTAAGGTTTAGGCCTCTTGTATTTTCTTCATCCATGTTAGCATGTCAATTGTGGTACTTATTCAGCTTAATGATTAGGCAGTCTTCATATTGGTATATCTTCAGACACTACTAAGAAGTTCAGTCTCACAGCCAAACCCATGATGCTCTGGCTCTTACAATCTTTCTGGTACTTCTTCCATATTGATATTTTGGCCTTTGGTGTAGGAGTTGTTTTGTAGATGTATCCTTTGAGACTTGTGACAGGGATACTCAACTCTGCATTTTGATATTTGTGGTTTTATGTAATGGTGTGCATGCGTTACAAAGAGACGTTTTCTTGCAGTATTGTAAGAATGTCACTTATCTGCATGTATAAGAACAAATCATTAGAGATTAGTTAGGATTATGCTGGTTTAGTATAGTGGCAGTAATAGGTTTTCTTCCAGGGACCATGGTATCACTAGCCCTGCGTAGTTGGTTAAGTTTCCTGTACCAGGTATAATTTTCTACTTAAGTGGGTCTAAGTTGAATTAGAGACATTTTGGTTACTGCCAAGATATGCATACCATTGTTGCACCCTTTGGGGCATTGTGCCATGCAGGTCATTGCAATTTATAAGTGTCATAACTGGATAAGACTACTGGCTGCTTCCCTATGTGGTACCTTCTGGTATTATGGAAGTTTTTATAGAGAAGGCATTCAGGTCAGATCTAGTTTGAATTTTCTGTGTCCTAACTATGATATGCTGTGCAGTTTCTATTCTGATCTTGGCTATATGGTGTTCTGTGTGCTTCTTGTACCTATATGGATATCTTTCTTTAGTTTGCTGACATTTTCTTCTATGATCTTATTGAAGATCTGCTCTATACCTTTGACTTGGGATTCTTTTCCCTTATCTGTGCCCATATGGAAGATTTCAGTTTTTTTGTTTGTTTATTTGATTTTGTTTTTTTTTTCATGTTGTCCCACATTTCTTTCATGCTCCTTCCCTGTAGTTTTTATTTATTATTGTTTATTATTATTAATACCATTATTATTTACATTAATCATTTGGTTGGGGGCCTCTACTTTATCTCTAAGTTCTGACTGTTGGTCTTTGCTTTACTTATTCTACTTACAGGGATTTCCTTTGAGTTTTCTAGTTGAGTTTTTGGGTTTTTCAATTCCATCTTTATTTCAGCTTGAGTCTTCTTCAACGTTTCTACTTTTTTACTAATTTCCATTCTCAAGTCCTGGATTGACTTTGTCATTTTATCAGCCTTATTTTCTCATGCATCACTCATGCAATTTTCCCTTAAATTCTTTTTCTCTTGTTTCACTGAGCTGTTTCTTTGTGTCTTTTTTAAACTCTTTGAATTCTTTGACAAAGTTTTTTTTTTTATTACTTCTATGTTCATAATTCACCTAGGTAAGTCTCACTGGCAAGAATTTCTATCAGACTGTAGATTTTGGAGGGGAGATACTGACATAAACTTTCATTCTGGTTTTTTTTTTTTTTTTGGTGGGGGAGGATAGGAGGTGAGATCTGAACATGTGGACTTCTTTTGTTAGTTTTAGTCTTTTAGGGATGGAGCAAATTAGGGCAGAAAAGAGGGTGTGTAGTTTGGCCTGAAGGTTGGAAATGGCTTAGGTGAACAGAAGGGACTGGGCTTGTATGTAAGGTTTATACTATGATCCAAACCTGAAAGGCAGAGTAGATCTGGTCAGGTAAAGAGTTTAAAGGTGGTATGGGAGGGGCCTTCATGTCAGAGATATGAGATATTCAGGGAAGTTCATGGTGTAAGCATACAGGTTGGTTGTCATGCACTCAGTCATATGTGTGGAAATTAGGCTTGGACACTGGATATAGGATCTGTGCTAGATTTGGTAGGATAGGAAGGATGCCTGGAAAGAAAGATCAGGCAAACTGAGCAGGCTAGCTTCTGAAAAAAATCCTAGCCATTTCTCCCTGGGATACTAGGAAGTGCTAAGAACTGTGAAAGTTCTGTTATTTGTTAAAAATCTACTATGAATATTAATGATAAAGTTCTTTTTTATTACCCACTATTCCAGGCTTCTTTTCTGAGGCAAAATCTTATGCTACAGTATTCCTACATCATGGTGCAAAACTACCAGGGTTAATTTATAATATTTTACCTTGAGCCACTATCAATTAATAGGAATTTATTTTACACAATTATGCCTCTGTAATCTAAAAATGTAGCTTAATAAGATTAACACAATGTGTGCTAAATATCAGAATTTATGTATTCACTGTTGTCTGTTTTTTTAAGGCATGTAAGCATCATGTTTCATTCAGAGCTGTGAGTTTCATGTGAAAATGGTTCTTTTAGAGTCCCTTGTACAGCAATAAGAAAATCTACTCATATTTTTCTTAAGCAGCCTAAAGGTAGAATGTACTTACAGGTGAAATCAACTGTCTTTTTTCTGTTGAAATGAAATGCATTATGGGTTCTCAGGAGCATGTGTAAATAGCAGATTGAAATTTAATCACAGAGAATTTTCTGTTCTTGATGGCATCTGTTATGCCTGACTGAAGACCCAATAGTAGCATTGCTTCATGTAGTTACACAGAATAAAAAGTAGAATCTTACAGTGTTTTAAATTCTTTTGATAAAAAAAATCACTGTTAAAACTAACAACAAAAACTGAACTATTTTAGGATTTGGTAAACTCTATATAATGCTTGCATACTGTAGATGTGGTGGGTTTGTGATTTCAGTGAATGACATTTCACAGTCCACACTCTCTGATTCTTGACAGACAGAAGGTCTGATTTATGTAATCTTACATGTGCATTCACAACATTTCAAAATGTTTCTATGTTTTTCAGAGGCAGAAACAGAAGGCTTAAAGGGTATGAAATGTTTCATTACAATTGTAAGAATAACATCAAACTGCTAATAAATACATATGCAAACATGTGAACACAAGCAGCCAATGACTGAAAAGAAACTGTGAGCAATAGAGACATATCAGGGATCATCCAGCATTAAAGTGAATAAATATTAAGACAGAAATGTTACTTACCAGACATATAATTCAAAGCGTATTATGCTAGCATTAAAAGCTAGCAATGGTACATTGACTCCATAGTATCGATGCCCTGATTATAAGAAGAGACACTTTGCAGAGCAATTTGGCACAATGACAGCCACTAAAAATGTTTCTAAGATTTTCTTAAGGGAGCTTCAAGCTGTTTCTATGATGATAAATAAACACAGGCTATTTGACAGCTTCTATGAAATAAAATCCTGGAGAAACAAGGGAGGCAACAGAAAACATAGATGCCAGGGACAGGAAAACTTAGCAGCTTGCTGAGAAGTTCCTTTGGGGCTGGTGATTAGCTGAAGGAGAAAGTTGGAGCTAAATTTTGTTATTTTCATTTTATTAAATTATTATACACACACATACATATATATACATATATAGTAAGTCATATAGATTGTAAATATCCTGTTTAGTCCGTGATACCTACAACCTGTTTCAAGATAGCATTACCATCATCAAGGTCTAGAAGGTGAAATTGACTGAGGGTTAGAAGACTCCCTTTGTACAATGGAGGCAGCAGATTATTTTCAGATATTTTTGAACTTCCTACAAAAACTCTTATTTCTGGAAAGATACAAACTTAAAGTGGAAATATTTAGACATATTTAGACATATTTTGCATGTAGCAACAATTTTTAAAAGATTGTTAATTTTATTTGTTATTTTATGCAGATTTTATGCATTTTCTTTATTTCTTTATATTGATATTATTACATCAATATAGTTCAAAAGTCTCAGTCCCTCCAAAGTTAATGTTGAAACATCACCCCAAGTTCAATAGTATTAAGAGTTGGTCATTATGGAAGAGATTTAAGACATGAATGATCTGCCACAATAAATGGGACTAGTGCTCTTTACAAAAGAGCATGAAGAAGTGTGTTGGTCTATCTGTTGGTCTTTGGCTCATTTTGCCAATGAGATAGTAAGCGTAACCATCATAAAATGAAGCAAAGTAGACAACAAATCTGCTGGCATTTTAGATGTGGGCTATCCATTCTTTAAAACTGTAGCAGGAACTACGGGTTTATTTTGTGGAAAAGCCTTAAAACGATCAGAAAGTCCTAAAGGAACTTTCCAAAAGCCCATTTAGAAGTGACTAATTGCAAAGAATGCTAATGATCAGATTTTATGAGCTACATTTAAAAACAATCAATATAGGGCTTCATTCCATATTCTACTAAAATACTATAAAATATGACAAAGTTTCTCTAAGTTAAAAATAAACCTGAAGCCAATCTGGGGTTGGAAAGAGACCGGGTGTTAAGGAAACCTCCAAGAACTCACAGGATATTACAGACTAGGTCTCCAAGCAATAGTGAAGGTGTTGCCTAGACAGGAATTCTCCTATAATCAAAGAAATAGCCACCCTAAGTGCCATCACAGAACTTACATCCAACAATGAATAGAGATAGAGTCAGAGATACATGGCTGAGCACTGGGATGAGCTCCTGATCCAGCTGAGATCAAGGAAGTGGGAGAAGAGTCTATATGAGGAAGAAGATAGGGATTACTAGGAAAATTCCCAGAGCAATGGTTGGCTGGAGCTCTGGGGAGCTCACTGATCAAGAATAGTCTCTGGGGAACCATCAGAAAAAGGAGCTAGACCCTCCAAGAATAGGCAACTCTTCATTGATAAGGGCAGTATATGGAGCCTCCAGGAGAAGGATCAGACTGTATTTCTATGTGTGGGCTAGCACTTCGGAGTTCCATAAGAGGAACATTTAACCCAGTCTTTATATTAGGATGAGGAAATCAAACTTGCTTCGAGTGGATGCCCCATGCTGAGCTGATCCACTTTGGGACTTCTTGCCCTTTTTGGGGAAGGGGATAGAGAGGAGGGATGCTGAAGGAGGAGGGAAGGGAGGGGGAGAAAGGAGATCCATGGATAAAACCATACTTCATTTTATAAATAAAATGAATAAAATAAAATAAAACAATGGAAAAATAATAAACCGGTTGCAAATAACACTGCCTTCTCTCATGATCAGATTGGTGACTACCCCAATTTTCATCAGAAAACTTTCAACCAGTAACTGATGGAAACAGATGCAGAGACCCATAGCCAAACATTAGTCAGAGCTCAGGGAATCCTGCTGAAGAGAAGAAGGAATAATTATACTAGCCATAAAATTTAAGGACACCAAAAGAAAACTAACAGAAACAACAAATAAACTGGCTCATAGGAACTGACAGAGTCTGAAGCAAAAACCAGTGAGTCTGTATTGATCTGACCTAGGCCCTCTACATAGATGTGACAATTGTGTAGCTTGGTCTACTTGTAGAACTCCTAACAAAGATAGTAGGGGCTGTGCCTAACACTTGGGCTCTTGAGAATTTATTCCTCATATTGGATTGCCTTGCCTAGCCTTAATAGAAGGGGAAGTGTTTAGTCTTACTGCAACTTGATGTGTCATACATTGTTGATATCATGGGAGACTCCACTTCTTTCTGAACAGGAAAAGGGGAGGAGTAGATGAGGAGCAGTGATGGGGGGATACAGGGTGGGAATTGGTGGAGAGGAGGAAGAAAAACTGCAGTCACAATGTAAAATAAATAACTAAATTAAAAAATAAAAATAAACTTGTTGCAAAAGAAAAATAAAGTTTTTAGAATATGGTCCATGAGGTAGAAATGAAAGGAAATAGAAAATAAAAGTATTGAATCAGTTGATAATATAGTTTGTAGGTACACAATGTCTCTATCATGAAGAGTTGTAGATCCATGTTAAATATCTTACAGAAGAATAACCTAGTATATTAACAAAGTTGTATATTTTATCTATCTATCTATCTATCTATCTATCTATCTATCTATCTATCTATCTATCTATCTATCTGTCTGTTGAGTTAAGGAGGGACAGAAACAGAACAATGAAATAGACATCTTGGTGGAGGGAGCCACTGTGGAGTTAGAGAGAAACCTGGTGCTTGGGAAATATCCAAGAACCCACAAAGAACCCCAGCTAAGACTCTAAGCAATAGTGTAGAGTAGCCTGAACTGGTCTTCTCCAGTGATCAAACTGATGACTACCCTAATTGTCATCATAGAACCTTCATCCAGCAACTGATAGAAGCAGATACAGAGATCCACAACTCAGCACTGGGTTGAACTCCTAGTACAGTCAAAGAAAAGAAGGAGAGATTATATGAGCAAAGAGGTCAAGATTATAATGAAGAAGCCCTCAGATACAGCTAACCTGAGCTATTGGGAGTTCACTGTCTCTGAACTGACAGCCAGGGAATCAATCTGTATGAGGCCAAATTCAGCCCTCTGAATGTGGATGACAGTTGAATGGAGTGGACAGATTATGGAATTTCTGGTCGTGAAACCAGAATATATTCCTAGTGTATGAATTAGTTTTTGAAGTCCATTCCTTATAAAGGGAGACCTTGCTCAGGCTTGATGTTGTGGGGAGGGGCTTAGTCCTGCCTCACCTGGATAAGCCAGACTGTATTGACTCACCCAGGAAGGCCTTACCCTCTCTGAGGAGTAGATAGGGGAATGAGTTGGGTAGAAGTGAAGAAATTACAGGGAACAGGGGGCTAAAGGAGAACAGTGCCTGGTATATAAAAAAAATCTTTTAAATAACATTTAAAAAAAGAAAATTTAAACTATTTTTGTTGAAAATAAATGCATTTAATAAAATTTAATATGCTTACCATATTAAAGACTCAATTTCAAGTCACTTAGTTGATCTACTTACAGGTAAAAAATAAGATAATATCAGAGGTAGTATAAAGCATTGTTTTAATATGGTAAGATTACCATAACAACTTAAGATACATTTTTAGTTTTTTTAAAATAATTTATGTGGTGTTCAAAAAGAAAGAAAGAAATTAGCTTATAATGGTAGAGTTTTTCTTTAAGAAGCTTATGAGACATAGGAAGAGTTTAATAAAATCATCTGGAATGTTATTTGTTATCACATATTCATGATAATAACACAACATAGATATGATCATAGTAGATGAAGATACTTCAGTTCCTTGTGTTCATGTGCTCATAGCTAATCCCATGAGTGTTTCTTGAGAGTAGCATATAAGTCTATGGAATTCAGATTTGTAGAAAGCTGCAAAGAATCTTATGAAAAGCATAGAGGATTAATCAATGAGCATGAGTCTGCTTTACTGATGGAGCTGGCCATTGAGCACTTAATGAATACTTAATATATGTCAGGTTTTATTTAAAAACATTGCACTTTATGTGTCAAGCATATAGAACATGTGAACTGATAAAGAATGAAAATTTATTCATGCCTTTTATATAGCACATTTAATGCTATGTGCTGTGTAAATAATACAAGAAGGAGTGTGAGTGATGTGTTGGGTAGCCATCTTGGTCATCAAGTGAGGTGCTGAAGTCTCTTAAAGGTTAATGTGCACATTGTCATTAATGTATGTGTTTAGTTTGCTAAAGTTTTTTTTTTCTGTTATAGCCACATTTTTGTAATTTCATCCACTGCTCCCTCTCCCTCCCTTCCTCCCAGTCCTCCCCAGCCTCTCCCCCACACCATCCCCCCCATCTACTTCCCAGGGAGGGCAAGGAGTCCCATGGAGGGTCAGTTCAGTCTGACATATCCACTTGAGGTAGGTCAGTCCCTCCTTCCAGTATCAAGGCTGAGTAAAATGTTCCTCTGTAGGGAGGGAATGGGCTCTATGAAGCCATTTCATGCTCCAGAAATAAACTCTCATTCTACTGCAAGAGATTTCACAAACTGCCCATGCTGTTCAACTGTCATCTACATTCATATTGGATATATGCATATTACAATGGCAACCCCTGAGATGACTCTTAATTAGAAAGTTGCATATATAATATGCAATATTTATAATGCAGGCCATGGACTTCACATAAAACACTTGAGAAAGCTTTTCTTATTAAAGGGGTGAAACACCCTTCTGGGCAGTGTATAAATTTTATTTATCCGGTTTGGTTAAGTGTTGACTCATAGCCCAGAGTGTAGTCTGTCTTCGTGAGTGTCCATGTGTATTTGAGAACAAAGTACATTCCCCTGTTGTCAATGAACTATTCTACACTGTGAAGTAAACCAAATGGGTTGACCTGCTATGCAAATCATCTAAATCATACTGATTTTTCACCAGCTCAATCTGTCAATTACTGAAAAAGAAGTGTGAAAGTCTCCAATTAGAAGAGTGAAATGGTCTATTTCTTTTGCCTTCCCCTGACTTTGCCTCATGCAGTTTGGCAACCTGTCAGACACATACAAATTTAGTACTACTATATTATATCTTCATGGACAATTGACTCATTATTTTTATGTAAAGCTAATCCTTTAGTTGGATTATAATCTGTTTTTTCTATTTTTAATGATATTTATTTGCTTCCCCTCCTGTGTGTGTGTATGTGTATGTGTGTGTGTGTGTGTGTGTGTGTGTGTGTGTGTGTCTGTCTGTCTGTCTGTCTGTCTGTCTGTCTGTGTGCACAGTGCACATATGGGAGGTTAGAGGACAATCTAAAATGTTAGTTCTTTTGTTCTACCAAGAGTCTCTGGGATTGAATTCAGTTCTTCAGGCTTGGCAGCAGGTAACTGTACCTACTGAAGCATCTCTAAAGCTGGGATAATCTATGCATTAAGGTCTGTTTTTGTTAAAATCCTTACTTTCCTATGATGGATGTTAACTGTTTTCCATAATTTTACTTTTAGTATGGTATTTTATTTAACAGATTTCTTTATGTAGTGCATTAGAAAGTGTTTTATATCTGCTCTGACAATTTTTGTCTCTACTGGTAAATTTAGATGATTTATATTTCATGATCATTGATATAAATGAAATAGTACTATGATTATCATTGGTTTCCATTTTTTGGACTTGGTGTTTGTTTCTCCTTTTCAGCTTCTTATGGTTTTACATGGATTCATTCTGCTCACAACAGTTATTTATTGTTGCTGTTGTTATATAGTGGTTTCACTATTCATTTGCAACCAAGGCAACTTTCAAGCAACCATGAGCAGCACAGGTAACTTACAGCTAATTATTCCCAGTTCCTTACTCCTCTCAGCCCACTTATTGTAAAGTTAATATAACCCACTTACTAGGAGGTGCCACAAAGACTGCAGACTCAGGTGGAGTGACAGCTCAGGTCTTAAAGGCACTTGATGGTCTTGCACAACACCCACATTAGATGTCTTATAATCCCCTGAAACTCTAGTTCCAGGAGATCTGATAGCCTCTTCTGGTCTCTGAGGGGACCAGTCATGCAAGTAGTACAGATACATACATGGATACATGCACACATGCCCACACAAAAATTTGTGAGCAAGCACACACACACTCACACACACACACACACACACACACACATGCACATACTCGCACAACATAACTACATAAGACTGAGGTATAAGTAGACAATCAGTGTTCACCCCAGCCCATATTTAGCTTTCATCAAATAACCATAATCACTTTTAAAGTCCTTATTATTTCATGTATCTAAGTCATCTTTCCCAATTATTATGATAATTTCTTTGATTTCCTGTATTTTGTTGTCCTTCAGATTTGGAAGTACAATTTGAGATATAACTAAAGTTCCCTCACAGATCTAAGAAAAACCATTTATTTTCAGTGTGCTTAGCTTTCTTGATGTCTATAGTAGAAGCATTTTACATGTTGCAATTCAAACTGAATGTTTGTAATTGGTACTTGAGTGAAATAGTTGGCAAGCACCTGCATTCCTTTTGGGGGATGTTTATGTTTGCATTTATCTACATGAATATGTGAGATTGGAGGTTTTTCAAAATAAGTTTTGTGGAAAATTAATTTTATGATAAGTTTATATACCATACAATTTTCCAAAATTTTCAGTTATTGTGCCATGACTCTTTCCCTAATAGAGAATGAGACTTCTGGGTCTTTTATATATTCAACTACTGTGACACTTAACCATCTTACGTTTAGGGATCCAGTTCCTTGATTTTCACATCCATATTTTTACATTATACCAGAATTCAGAAATATATTATCCAGAATGGAGAGGAATATCCCTACATTGAAAAATACTAAGAATTGTTTATATCATAAGGATACTCAGACAAAAACAGGGTTACTTCAGCCCACAAAAAAAAAATTGGAAAGTTTGAGGTTCATAATTGCAAATGAAAATTCAAGGTAGGTTATGGAAATTAGGACCAGAAATAAAATTAGAATCAGTGTCTATGTGGCTACCATTGTGGAACAATGTCCACAGATCTAGGTCATTCTCCTCTGTGGATCTGCTGGTAGCAATGTCACATATGACCAGCACAGAAACTGTATTGGGTAATAATCATATCCAAAAAGGGAATATGGGCAAATGCCTGTCTCCCTCCAGTGCCAAGAGGCTAGACTTAGACAACGAGTTAGATGCCATTGATGGGTTAGCAAAAGGCTTTAATGAAATGAGCAGGCACTGCATATTTATATACAAATTATTGTTCACAAAATAACAATAACTCCATTCCCACATAACAGGAGTTATCAGTGATTGAAATAAGAAAATAAAAATATTTATGAATTATTTGATTATTTTTATTTTAAAATTTATATTTTCTATAAAAATATATAAAATCTCATTGACTACTACAAAAGGTAAATCATCTTTAAGACCAAAGGTAAAAGCAAAAATGTTTGTCTGTTGTAGAAATATGTTACATTTGTTTATGCTGTACAATATTACTTCAACTGTGTAAAGGTGTGTTACATTTGTTTCTGCTGCATTTGTTCCATGATGAAAGAATGTGTTGTGTTTGCTTATGCTGTGTTTGTTAAATTATGAAAGATGTACCGCTGTTTTATCTTTCCTGCCTAAGGCACCTGATTGGTTTAATAAATAACTAAATATCCAATAGCTAAGTAGAGAAAGAATAGGCAGGGCTGGTAGGCAAAGAGAATAAGTAGGAGGTGAAATCTAGGCTGAAGAAGAAGGAAAGAGAATGAGGGAGGAAGGAGACATGCCTGCGGCAGGAAGCTGGGAAGGAGGAAAGAAAAGTAAAAAGCCCTGAGGCAAAAGGTAGATGAAGAGAAACAGGTTAATTTAACTTAAAAGAGCTAGCCAGCAACAAGCCTAAGCTAGGCCAAGAATTCATTACTAAGATGCCTCTGTACCATGATTTGGGAGCTGGTTCGTGGTTCAAAAGAAAAAGCCTGGTACAGTTGTCGAATTATATTTTTATCACATTTAAAATTAAGATTGTAAGGAGTGCTTTATAATTCTTTTTCTTTTTATTTTTTTTTTTAAAGGAATCAAAGACAGGTTTTATTCAGAAGCAAAATGAATGACTATGGCCTAAGAACAGATATTTAGGTCATGCCAAATAAAAGTTCTAATGTTGAAGCAGTACCATAGAGTTTTTGTGGTAACAGGACAAAGAAAGTTATAAATCAGGGCACTTTGTAGGAATGTTTTTCCTAAGATCATTCTTGGTTATGTAGCTAGTTTAAGACCAGCCTAGGACACACACACACACACACACACACACACACACACACACACACACACACACACACACACACACACACAGTGCAGACTAAAAGGACAGAGTGTGAACAGAAAGGTGATTCAAACAGTCTATTTGATCTTGACTTTTCAAGTTCTTCCAAAGCACAGTCAGACACCCTCAAGGCACAGCTTGTGGTTTCTCCTATTTCCCTAACAAATAGATGAAAGTAGTAGATAAAATAGATAGTGTAGATAAACATAGAGAAAAGTTTGTAATTTCTATGAATTTAAGAAAGACACTGTTTTGGTTTATACATCTAGATTTTACCTTCTCACAATAGTAAATTCATCAGGAATCTTTTGTCTTTGTTGGTACAATGCTGACTTTCAGAAATTTTCTGCTTTTTCTACTTTTACTGAAAATAGTTTTTTTTTCTCAAAAAATATATATGCTGATTATGGTTTCTTCTCCTTTTATTTATCCTACTTCATTTTCACATCCCCACCCATCTAGATCCATCTGCTTTCTGTCTCTCATTAGAAAATAAGGGTGCTGGAGAGATGGCTCAGTGGTTAAGAGCACTGTCTGCTCTTCCAGAGGACCCGGGTTCGATTCCCAGCACCCACATGGCAGCTAACAACTGTCTGTAGTTCCAGTTCCAGGCAAACACCAAGGCAAATATATAAAAATAATAAATAAATAAAGTTTAGAAAATAAGCATGATTCTAAGGTGTAATTATAAAATGAAACTAAATGTAATATGTTAAAATAAAAACTGACACATCTGTGGAAGGATGAAATGACCTTTGGGTTTGTAACCAAGGGTGGTATAGCTGAGTTTTGAAGTAGACTGATTCTCATCTTGGAACCTTGGGAACCATCACCATACAGCTTCCCATAGTGGCTGCACAAATTTGCATTCCTACAGCTATTGACATGTGTCTCCTTTCCCCCATCTTCACCAGCACCAGCTGACATTTGTTTTATTGCTCTTAGCGAATCTGACAGGGATGAGTTGAAATTTCTAAGTATTTTAATCATATAAGTCATTCATTTGCTAGGTTAGCATTAACCCAAGATATTTCAATTTTTCTGAGACTATTGTGAAAAGTATTATTTACATGATTTCTTTTCAGCCCATTTGTTATTTGTGTACAGGAAAGCTATTAATAGATGTGCATTAATTTTGTGTCTTGCTACTTTACTGAAAGTGTTTATCAGTGTAGGAACTTCTTGGTAGAATTTTTAAGTGTTATTTATGGGTACTATCACATTATCTGCAAATAAAAATACTTTGACATATTCCCTCCCTATTTGGATGCTCTTGATCTCATTCAGTTATCTTATTGCTCTAGCTAAAACTTCAAGTAGGTACACAGAGACAACATTTTCTTGTTCCTAATTTTTGTGAAAATGCTTGAATTCTTCTCCATTTAGATTAATTTTGGCTGAGGGTTTGCTGTAAATCACATCTATTATTTTAAGGTATATTTTTGGTATCTTTAATCTCCCCAGGCTTTTATCACACAGGGTGCTGGATTTGTCAAAAGCCTTTTCTGCATCTAATGAAATGATCATGTGAGTTTTATCTTTTAGTTTGTTTATATGGTGCATTAGAATTATCAGTTTATGTATGTTGAACTACCCCTGTATCTCTGGGATAAAACTTACTTGATTATGGTAGATGATCTTTTTGATATGTGCTGGGAATCAATTTATAACTACTTTATTGAGAATTTTTGCTTCTAGGTTCATACAGCAAATTAGCCTGTAATTCTCTTTCTTTGTTGGATCTTTATATGGTTTGGGTACCAGAGTAACAGTGCCCCATAGAAAGAAATGGGCAATGTTCATTATGTTTCTATTTTGTGGAATGATTTTTTTTTTTTTACTGTGGTTTCCCTTTCTTATTCTTATTATTATTATTAACAAAGAAGTCACACTTTCTACCCTTGTATATCTTTATTCAAGGTCCCTTCCCCCTCCCAACACATCAGTTCATTCTCCCTTCTTTGTGGAATAATTTTAAAAATATTGACATTAGTTCTTGTATTAACTTCTTGCAGAATTCTGCGATAAAACCATCTTTCTTTGGGCTTTTATTTTAATTGGTGTTGTGGGGCATTTTATCTGTAAACCTCTTGGGAAGAGGGTGAGAAGGTTCAGAGTTTATGGCACAGGCTCTTATGAGTCAGGTGAGAAGCAGACACACACTCTTCAAGTCAAAGGACAGGCCCACAGACTCATTTATTGCAGATACGAGGCAAACCTATATACTCCTTTCTAATTTCTCATTGGCAGCTGGAGACTCCCATAGCTGTATTGTCTCTCTTTCATTGGCCTCTAGCATCTTGATGATCATACAGCACGAGTCTCCAGATTGCAAGTTGGCTCATCAGCAAGCAGCCAGTGCTCATGCCTAGGCACAGTACCTGGAGCAGAGCAACCAAGGTTTCATCAGGCTAGCTGGTTGCCTTCCCCCTACAGACTGGGAGTCTTTTATTTATTTTTTTTTATTTTTTATTTATCAAGAAAAACAGTAAAATGAATTTAAAATGCTGATAAGTTAAAAATAACTATAAAGAAAATAAAAATCATAAGCATGACTTATCAAGGGTGATAATGCAAATAAGTTTGCTACACATAAAATTACTTTGTGTTCAGATTTCCCTCTGAATTTTTTTTTTTTATCACTGTATATCCTTATTCAAGGTCCCTTCACCCACCCGCCACATCAGGTCATTTTTTTCTTCTCCACAACTCCCCATCCCCTCCCTGGGCAGGCAGCAGACAGTCCCATGGTCCCACTGACCCAATAATGCTTAGTTCAGTCTCCACTCCTAGCAAATCCAGTTTTGTCCCCCCTCCCCCAAGAGTGAGTCAGGTGTTCCTATAGGTGTAGTGGGATCCGAAGGGTCAGTCCAGGGTGTTTCTGATCCCAAGCTGTTCAGTGGTTGTGGTTGGCAGCTTGGGCATGCTTGGCTTTTTTTCTTGTTTGTTTGTTTAGTGACCACTAATGAGTGAGTACATCCCCTGTTTATCTTTCTGAGTTTGTAATACCTCGCTCAGGAGGATATTCTCCAAATGCATCCATTTGCCTGCAAATTTTAGAATATCACTTTTTCTTACTGCTGAGTAGTACTCCATTATGTAGATGTACCACAGTTTATTAATACATTCCTCAGTTGAGGGGCATCTAGGTTGTTTCCAGGTTCTTGCTATTACAAATAATGCTGCTATGAACATAGTTAAGCTAATACCTTTGGAGTGTGAATGTGCATCTTTAGGGTATACACCCAGAAGTGGTACTGCTGGGTCCTTGGGGAGATTGATTCTCAATTTTCTGAGAAACTGCCATATAGCATTCCAAAGTGGCTCAACAAGCTTACACTCCCACCAACAATGGAGGAGTGTTCCCCTTGCTCTGCATCCTCTCCAACATAGGCTGTCATCTGTGCCTTTTATCTTAGCCAATCTAACAGGTATTAGGTAGTATCTCAAAGTTGTTTTGATTTGCATTTCTCTGATGGCTAAAGGTGATGAGCACTTTTTCAGGTGCCTTTCAGCCATTTCTAGTTCCTATGCTGAGAATTCCCTTTTTAGATCTGAACCCCATTTTTTGATTGGGTTGTTCAAGGTTTTGGGCTCTAGATTCTTGAGCTCTTTATATATCTTAGAGATCAGTCCTCTAACACTTGTAGGGTTGGTGAAAATCTTTTCCCATTCTGTAGGCTGGCATTTTGTCCTATTGACAATGTCCTTGGCTTTGCAGAAGCTTCTTAGCTTCAGGAGTTCCGACTTATTGATTGTTGGTCTTAGTGCCTGTGCCACTGGTATTATATTTAGGAAATGGTCGCCTGTGCCAATTAGTAGAAATGTATTTCCCACTTTCTTTTCTACCAAGATCAAAGTGGCTGGGTTTATGTTGACGTCTTTGATCCACTTGGATTTGAGTTTTGTGCAGGGTGACAAGCTCTGATCTATTTGCATTTTTCTATAAACTTCCGTCCAGCTATGCCAACACCATTTGTTAAATATACTATCTTTTTTCCATTGAATGTTTTGGGCCTCTTTGTCAAAGATCAGGTGTTCATAGGTTTTTGGGTTAATGTCTGGATCCTCAATTCTATTCCATTTATCCACAAGTCCGTTTTTATGCCAGTACCAGGCTGTTTTTATTACTGTAGCTCTATAGTATAACTTGAAGTCAGGGATGGTGATCCCTCCTGAGGTTCTTTTATTGAGTAAAATTGTTTTGGCAATCCTGGCTTTCCTGTTATTCCAAATGAAATTGAGTATTGTTCTTTCAAGGTCCAAAAAATATTGTGTTGGGATTTTGATGGGCAGTGCATTGAATCTGTAGATTGCTTTTGGTAGAATTGCCATTTTTACTATGTTGATCCTACCAATTCAGGAACATGGGAGAGCTTTCCATTTTCTGATAGCCTCTTCAATTTCTTTCTTCAGTGATTTAAAATTTTTGTCAAAGAGGTCTGTTACTTCTTTGGTTATAGTTACTCCAAGGTATTTAATACTATTTGCAGCTATTATGAGGTTTTTAATGACAGCTTCAATTTCCTTAAGGGTTATAGGCCTGTTTAGGTAATTAATCTGATCTTCATTTAATTTTGGTAGATGGTACCTGTCCAGAAAGCTGTCCATTTCTTCTAGGTTTTCCATTTTTGTGGAATACAAATTTTCAAAATATGATCTGATAATTCTCTGTATTTCCTGGGTGTCTGTTTTTATGTCCCCCTTTTCATTTCTGATTTTGTTGATTTGAAC
>PVIH01002016.1:35637-106631 GCA_004025045.1 Sigmodon hispidus
TGGCTAAGGGCTTATCTATCTTGTTAACTTTCTCAAAGAACCAACTCTTAGATTCGTTGATTCTTTGTATTGTTCTTTTTGTTTCAATTGTATTGATTTCAGCTCTAAGTTTGATTATTTCCTGCCGTCTACTCCTTCTAGGTGAGTTCGCTTCTAATTGTTCTAAGGCTTTCAGCTGAGCTGTTAGGTCTCTAGTGTGAGATTTCTCTAGGCTTTTCATATAGGCATCTAGCACTATGACTTTTCCTCTTAAGACTGCTTTCATTCTGTCCCACAAGTTTGGATATGTTGTGTATTGATTTTCATTAAATTCTAGGAAGACTTTGATTTCTTTCTTAATTTCTTCCTTGACCCAGAGATGGTTCAGCTGAGTGATGTTTAGTTTCCATGAGTTGGTAGGCTTTCTTTGGGTTTTGATGTTGTTGAACTCTAACTTTAGGCCCTGGTGGTCCATTTTTTGTATCTGTTGATATTTGCTTTATGACCAATTATGTGGTCAATTTTGAAGAAAGTTCCATGAGGAGCTGAGAAATATGTATATTCCTTTGCATTTGGGTGGAAGCTTCTGTAGATATCTATTAAATCCTTTTGTATCATAACCTCTTTTATACTCCTTATTTTTCTGTTGAGTTTCTGTCTGGTTGATCTATCCAGGGCTGAAAGTGGGATATTGAAGTCTCCCACTATTAGGGTGTAAGAATTGATGTGGGATTTGAGCTTTAGCAGTGTTTCTTTTACATAAGTAGGTGCCCTTATATTAGGGGCATAAATATTCAAGATTGGAATCTCCTCTTGACCAATTTTTCCTGTGATGAATAAGTAGTGACCATCTTGGTCCCTTTAAATTGCTTTTAGCTTAAAGTCTACTTTGTTAGATATTAGGATTACAACCCCCACTTGTTTCTTAGGACCATTTGACTGGAAAATCTTTTCCCAACCCTTTATTCTAAGCCTGTGTCTGTCCTTGTGGTTGAGGTGTGATTCTTGTAGGTGACAGAAGGATGGCTTCTGTTGTTGTATTCATCCTGTTAGTGTGTGACCTTTTATAGGAGAGTTGAGTCCACTGATATTAAGGGAAATTAGTGACCATTGATTGCTATTTCCTACCCTTTTTGGTGGGAACTTGTTTGTATTTCCTTTCTCTGGTGTATTCTTCTGTGGAATTATTGATTGTGATTTCGTGGGTGTATCTGGGTTCCTTAGGTTGGAGTTTTTCCTCTAATACTCTCTGTAATGCTGTTTTGGTAGATAGATATTCTTTCAGTCTGACTTTGTCATGAAATATCTTGTTTACTCCATCTATGGTGATTGATAATTTTGCAGGATATAGTATTCTACTTTGGCAGTCATGCTGTTTTAGTGTCTGTATAACTTCTGACCAAGCCCTTCTAGCTTTCATTGTTTCCATTGAATAGTCAGGTGTTATTCTGATGGGTCTGCCTTTATATGTAAGTTGGCCCTTTTTTTTTGCAGCTCTTAAAATTTTTTCTTTGTTCTGTATGTTTTGTGGCTTGATTATAATGTGGCACACTGTCTTTTTTGGGGGGTTATATCTATTTGGTGTTCTGTAAGCTTCTTGTATCTTTATAGGCATTTCCTTCTTCAGGTTAGGGAAGTTTTCTTCTATGATTTTATTGAGAACATTATCTGTGCCTTTGAGCTGGTATTCTTCTCCTTCTTCTATTCCTATTATTCTCATATTAGGTCTTTTCATGGTGTCCCAGATTTCTTGAACATTTTGAGTAATGGCTTTTTTAGTTTTACTATTTTCTTTGACTGATATATCTATTTGAGCTACTGAGTCTTCCACTTCAGAGATTCTATCTTCCATCTCTTCAACTCTGTTTGTTATGCTTGTTTCTTTGGTTCCAGCTTTTTTCTTCAGGTTTTCTATTTCCATCTTTGCCTCATTTTGTGCCTTTTTTATTGCTTCTATTTCAGCTTTTAGTTCCTGGCATGTTTCTTTCATAGATTTGTTCACCTCTTCCAATTTTTTGTTTGTATTTTTTTCTATTTCTTTAAGGCTATTTTTCATATCTTCTTTGAGAGCTTCGATGATCATCGAGAAGGAATTTTTGGCATTGCTTCCTTCTGTTTCCTCTTCATTGCTCAGTTCAGGTCTTGTATTTGTAGGATCACCACTTTCTTCTGGAGTTACCTTGCTGTTCTTTATATTGTTATGTAAGTTTTTGCACTGGCGTCTGCCCATGGCTTTAGTGGTTCATGATTAGGTGACTCCTAGTCAGTTGTGGAACTTGGTCTTGTGTGCCTCCTGTCACCCCTGAGGAAAAGGTCTGCTCAATCACTACTTCTGCACTGTGCAGGGGACTGAATTTCAAGTCTTCAATCTTTCTCTGTTTGACCAATTGGAGGCTGAGTTTGGCTGTGCAAACCTCCTCAGCACCAGCTGGGGGGACCGTGGCAGTCAGAGTTTATCTCCGTCTGCTACATGGTTCGCTGGGACAAGCTCTGCAGACAGCACCCGGTCCCAGAACCAGAACCATGGGAGCTCAATTTTCTGTGGCAGGGATACTGGTGCTCAGGCCTGCTGACCTCTCCTCACCTCTGGGCAGGGTCTGAGTCTGTCCTTCACGGTCCCCAGTCCTTATCTGTTTGCTCAGTTGGAGGTGGGTAGCTGTGCAAATTCCCTCAGCAGCATCTGGGGGGACCTTGGCAGGTAGAGTTTTTCTCAGCCTGCTACAGAGTTACCTGGAACACACTCTGCATACAGCACCCGGTCCTGGAACCGGAACCGGAAGCCGACTGGCAGACTTTTAATGATTGCTTCTATTCTCTAAGAGTTATTTCTGTTTAACTTGCTTATCTGTTCTTGATTTACCTTTGGCATGTTTTATATATAAATATATATACGTATATATATATAGAGAATTAGCTATTTTAGATTTTTAATTTGATTGAGCATAGTCTTTTAAGTATGTATTTATCATTCTTTGAACTTCCCCAGTGTCTATTATGACTTTTTTTTTTTTTCAGCTCCAATTTTCTTCGTTTGGTTGGATCGTTTCTCTGTGCCTTTTGTTTATTTTGGTTAAGAGTTCATTGATCTTACTAGTTTTCCCAAAGAGCCAACACTTTGTTTCATTAACTCCTTGTAATTTTTTTTTTCTTGTTTTGTTTTGTTCTATTTCATTACTTTTATCCCCGAGTTTGTTTCTTGGAGTCTACTTCTTTCCGGTGTAACTTCTGCTTTTTGTTTTAGGGTGTAGTAAGAGTTTCTGTCCCAGCCTAGTCCCAAGGTCCAAATTCAACTTTTGCTGCTTAGCCCCCAAAATGACTCATATTAATTACATGCTGTTTGACCTTTGGTTAGGGCTTATTGCTAGCTAGCTCTCTCATCTTAACTCTGACCTTCTATTAATCTCTCTCCATGTGGCCTGTGGCTTAGGTGACTTTCTTTACACATTTCTCTTTTCTTGGCTGGATCCCATGTTTCCCAACTCAGCCCTTCTTCCCTTTATTTATGCTGGAATTTCCTGCCTGCTTCTAAGATGTCCTACTATAGGCCCTGTATTAACCAGTGATATCCACAGCATGCAGATATCCACCCACATCACTAGGCTTTCATGTTTGTGTGTTGTTAAGTTACCAGTATAAGATCACATCTGTCCTGCATTTTATGGAGGCACTTGGTGCTATGAACTTGTACTTTAAAACTGTCCCGTAAGTTTAGGTGTGTTGTGTTTTTATTTTTACTTTGTTTTAGAATGACTTTAATTTATTTCTTGACCCACTTTTCATTCTTTAATGAGTTGTTCTATGCAGGCTTTCTGTTGTTATTGACATCCAGCTTTAATCCATGGTGGCTATTTCAGATGTGTATTGTTGCTTCATCATTTTTGTATATGTTTGACTGGTTTTGTTCTTGAGTATGTGATTGATTTTAAAAAAAGTTCCATGATGTGCTAAGAAGAAGGTGTTTTCTTTTGTGTTGGAGTAAAATGTTCTATAAATATCTGTTAGGTCTGTTTGGTTTATAATATTATTTAGCACCTATGTTTCTCTGTTTAGTTTTTGTCTGGATGGTCTGTCTATTTAGGTAGGTTATTGAAGTCAACTACCTTCAGTGTTTGGAAGTCAATGAGCTATTTAAGCTATAATACTGCTTTCTTACAAACTTTGGTTCCTTGCATTTGGTGTATAGACATTTAGAATTATAATATCTTCTTTGCATTTCTTAAGTATTTACTCTCCTTTTTATCTCTTATATTTAGTTTTAGTTTGAAGTCTGACATAGAAGAGTGACTATATCAGGTTGCTTCTTGGGTCCATTTGCTTAGAATATCTTTGTACATTATTTTACCCTTTTGTGATATTTGTTCTCAGTAATAAGGTATGTTTCTTGGATGCAGAAGAAGGATGGATCCTGTTTTCATATCCCTTCTATTACTGTGTGTTTTCTTTGGGGGAATTTAGACCACTATGTTGAGAATAATTAATGAGCAGTGTTTGTTAATTTCAGTTATTTAACTATGTATTTTTTAATCCTTTTTATTTTCTGGTCTGAAACTATTTATTTCTTGTTTTTTTCTTGGGTATGGTTAAACTTTTCAGATAGAAGCATTCCTTAAAGTGCCTTCCATAGAGCTGGATTTGTAAATATATACTGCCTAGATTTTATATTATAATTGTTTTTTCTATATCTATTATAGAGTTTTGTTGGTATCTGTGGTCTTTTAGAGTTTGTAAAGCATCTGCCCAGGCATGCCTGTCTTTTAGAGTCTTTGCTGAATAGCTGGTGTTATTCTAGTAGATCAGGCTTTCTAAGTTATTTTTCCTTTTATCTTCTATATTCTTTATTTTTGTACAATGAGTATTTTAATTATTATATAACCTGGGAAATTTATTTTCTAATCAAACGTATTTGGAGTTTTGTATGCTTCCTATATTTTGATAAATACTTCCTTCTTTAGATTCAGAAATTTTTTTCTATGATTTTGTTAAAATATTTTTAGTGTTCTTAATCTGGGTTTCTTTCACATTCCTCTATTCCTATTTTTTGTAGATTTGATCTTTTCATCCTTCCTCAGATTTTCTGGATTTGTTGTGCTTGGATGTGTAGTGATGATATATTGTATATTTAATGAAAATAGTCCGGAATCTCAGAGGACAGAGTCATTCACAAAGCCAAGCCTGTAAATCAGGGTGTAATAACTCAGGCCTTTAATCCCATCACTCTGGAGGCAGAGATTCATCTAGATCTCTCTGAGTTCAAGGACTAACAGCCAGGCTGAGGTGACATACACCTTTAATCCGAGTTCAACCTGGGAAGTTGAACCAGGAAGTAAGATAGCTGGTCAGAAGGAGAGAAAGAAAGAATCCAGCTTTGCCTACCCCTTCTCTTTTGGGCTGAGAATAGAGAGGTTGGATTCAGGAAGACAGGCCTGAAGAGTTGACTGTGTGGGAAGTAGCTGTGGTTTCCTTCCTGTCTCTGATACTTCAGCTTTCCCCTAATATCTGGCTCCAGGTTTTTATTATATTACCAAATAGAATTTGAACTATATGGATGTTTTTAAGATTTATAATTTTCTTTGTCTGAGGCATCTGTTTCCTCTGTCTTCTCCTCAGTGCCTGACATTCTCTCTTTCATTTCTTCTATTCTGTTAGTGAGGCTTGCCTCTCAGGTTCTTGTTCAAGTTCCTAATTTTTTTTCCTTTTAGCCATACTTCATTTTTGGTTCTTAAATTATTTTATTTGTACATTCACATTTTAAACTGCCTTTTAAATTTTATTCTACTATTTATATTTTTATAGATTTTATCATTAATGGATTTATTCATATCATCTTTAAAGACCTTGAATACATTAATTATATCCATTTTAATGTCTTTTTCTTATGCTTCAGTTGTGTTGAATTTCTCAGACTCTACTATAATAGTGTTGGTAGGCCTTAGTGGAGACATATTGTTCTGGTTGTTATTGATTGTGTTTTAATGCTTGCATATAGGGATCTGGGTTGGGGATGATTATAATTTTAGGCATTGACACCTGCTCTTGTCTTTGTTGGGTTGGTGCAATTTCTTATTACTTCATTTTGTTGCCCTTATTTATTCTTAGAAGAACGTGATGCTGTAGGTTGCCTGGTGTAAAATCTACTCAGATCTTGCCCAGTGGATCCACTGGGGGTCCTGGGTAGAGAGTTTTTTAAGGTATTGGGAGCTGACATTAAGGAATGTGAATGGGCAAGAAAGGGGTAAGTTAAGAGAGTACACAGGAAGTGTCTTTATATTCTCAGTTCAGTTTTATGTAGCTCTTAAACATCTGAGCCATCTTTTCAGCCCCAATCATTTTTCTTTAACTTTCACCTTTCTGTAATTTCAATATTCTTCACCAATCATTATTTCTTTTTACACTAGAACTTATACATTTTAGAATTTATTTAACAGGAATGAATTGAACACCTGGAAGAACTGTATCACTATAAAATATAAAATTAAAATATATATTTGATATTAAACAGCAAACTTTCCATGTGAATTATGCTAGTGTTTCAGAATTATTTTTTTTAAGAAAAAAAAAACAATTTGGTAAACAGAGGTTCCCATTTGTGCATATTTTTATACTTTCTCTTGAGTTGTACAGACAAGTACTGTGGTGAAAAAATCTCAGTTTCATGCATAAGCTTATTTACATTTTTAGAGTAACTCCAAATTCTAAGTTGTCTTTACATCCATTACTAGTTGAGTGAAATATTGAAGAGGGTATAGTTTAACACTTAGCATATGGGAATCTGAAATGGGATTAAAGTCTATTCTCTGTCAGAGAGGTGACAGATGGCTATCAGTCACATACCTCCAGAGCAGAGGGAACGTGCACAGAAATCACACAGAGATAAGTGTGTCTAAAGACAACTCTTGAATTCTCCCAATTAAATCAGTAAGTGACACTGAGCTTCAGAACTTTCATGGCACAAAAAGTCTAGAGTTTGCTTTTGGCCTTTTCAGTGTGACTCCCAGCTTTTGGGAGAAACACTGAACTGTGCGTGGTCAAATGGCACCCTGGCATTCTCATTAGGTTGGTATGTGTATCTACATGGGTTAACAGAGTTGTTAGTGTTTAAATTGCATTTTTTTTCTCTTTTTAATACTCTATTTCAGGCATACCGATGAGAATATATTTAGTAGAAAAAAATGTGCGTTGTCAGAATTTTCTATGTATTAGAGATACCTTTAGGTAGCAATATGGGATACACCAATATGTTCATGTGGGCATATGACCAAGGGGGACCTGTAAATCACATCTATTTAAAGTTCTATAAAGAGAGAGTGACTGGGAGGGGTGGGAGAGGGAAGTGAGTTTGAACAAGGGTATACATGGATAGAAATGAGACTTTATACATAATAAAAAAGGAAAAAATAAAAAATAAACATACACATACAACATAAAGTTCTATAAAACCTAGTTTTTCCCTTGTGCCAACATGCCTGGTCCTCTTTATATTATCAATCTTTGGGACATGAGAGGAACATCCATTCACTTCTATTAGGCACTCACTAGAATTTTTGTTTATTGCTTTATTCCTTTCTTCTCTTGGACAAGTGAATAGTTGGCATTAAACTCCTAATGCCAAATTTCAGTGCTTACATATTTCCAACCAAACTGTCATGGTAAGTTTCCTCTTTCTCTTGGCTACAATAATTAAAGTACTCAAGTGGTCCTCTGAAGGGTCTCTTATTCTCTCAGCAACAGTATATTAACCAAAGTGATATTTCTAAATTAAAAACTTATATAATACTCTCAAGGCCCCCAAGGTTTTTAGGATGAAATCTAAAATTATTACAGACCTCAAGAAATTCTCTATATTCCACATCATCTTCCAGTATCCAGATCTTTAAGCTCCCATACTGTGGGTGCAAAGCAAACATCCTGCTTATTTGTGTTCAGTCTTTTCATTGTAATTACAGGTATCCTTTAGGGTTGAACCTCTGCATCAGTTCTGACCCAAGAAGTCAATTTTTACTAACACAGACCAGGTTGGGTGTTTTTTCCTGTATGTTCTTAACCACATTTTGTGCATCATAGTGATACTGATCCTACCATATTCTAGCTGCCAGTTTCAATTCTGTGTATTTTCTAGTCTGTTATACTCTTCAGGATGATGTCAGTGAGCCTATTCACAAGAGTTAGCAGACAGCTATTACAAAGACCTATTTTTGAGCTTCATTTTGAGCTTAATAAAGCAAAACTGGCTGAAAGCTAAAGATAATTCACTATAACAAACAACATAAGTTATTCTAAAGTATTTTTGAATTTAAAATACTTGGCTAATGGTTGCTGGCTTCTAATGAATAGATAAAAACTTATTTATAGAAAATTAAGCGATATAATTTATTAGTAATAGTTTTTTTAAATGAGATTCCTACCCTCTATAGTTGACTTGAATCCTCCAGAACTAAATAGAAAACAGAAGCATGGAGATATATGTGTGAATGGAGTTTGAGCCATTATTCAAACAAGGATTAAGGCAGTTTTGCATTTTAGAAAATTAACTGTAGCCAAATAACTAATAATTACAATAATATATGCTGTCTTTCTAAATAAGAAAAGGTTATTCTAGTAAAGAAAGTATGGATATACAGAATATATAAAAATAAGTAGATAAAGGTGGCCTTGGAAATGCATATTCTTGGAATATTAAAGTCAGTATTACTTGAGCCACAAACTTGAATACTAACCTAACATAAATTACATTGTATATTTAAAATATTTTTGCAAATGATCCTTGTTTTTCAATACTGCAGAGAACTGAATACTCACTCATGAACTTTCAGATTCTGAAATAACAGTTGAGAAACCTTCATGGAACGGGTTTATGTCCTCTGAATGTAGATGACAGTCAAAAAGACATGGGCAGTTTTTGGAGCTTCTTTCAATCAGACAAAGTCTATCCTGGATCCATGAACTGGCTTCTCAGAGCCCATGCTTTGCTTAGTGGGAAAACATCCTTCTCAGCCTTGATACTTAAGGGAGGAAGTCAGTCCTACCTCAACTGGATATGCCAGATAGAATGGACTCATCTTGAAATTCCTTGCCTTCTCTGGAGAGTGAAATGGGGAACAGGGATGGGATGACTGGGAGAAGAGGCTGGAGAGGGAGCAGTATGAGGAAATTTTTTTAAAGATAAAATTTTTAAAAATTCTGGCTGCTGAGGAGAGGGGTTTTTTCAGGATATATGCTTATTATTATACTGTAGCAATCAGAAATTTATTTTATGTCCTTGAAAAATATTCACCATAGTAGATGAAAAGCCAAGTTTTAAAAGAAACTACATTAAATTACTTTCATTTCCTTTTTAAAAATGTCTCTATGTGTGTCTCTTTCTCTCTTCCTTTCTTGTCAAGCCTCCTTACTATTTCTTTCTTATACTCATTAACATTTTTAGCAGTAGTTAAATTTATATTATGCATTGCATTTATCTTTTTGTGATTTTATTTTCTATGTACTACAAGGAATATATATTGCTTTAGTAAGTACAAAAGACAAATAAAGCAAATATTACAGTATATATCTTCAGCGAAGTCAAACTTACTACAGAAGCACTAGATAGGGTACAAATGCAAAGACTTAATGCTTCTCAGAGATGGGGATTTGGGAGTATGGAGGAGGGGGAAGAATAAACACTGGCTGCAAGAGTACAGCTCTGGAAGGAGTTTTACTCTTTCATAGGTAGAGTGTAACATCTCAAGGTGACACAGACCATTTGTATTCCCTAGGCCTTCAGACCACCCCAAGTTTTAAGATTATTGAAAACTTGTGCAGTTGTTCAGATGTCTTTATCATTTATACTTTACAAGCCAGCTTTTAGTTTGGTTCATAGCACATAGCTCACTTCTCTAGATGTCCCATAACTCACTGATGAATGGAGATAAGAAAAGTAACTATTACTTAATGACTGTGAGTATAGGACCTGCTACATAGTAAATATTATACTCAAAAGTGTTACTCCTTCCAGTCATTTGGAAGAAATACTTATTTGTTCTTCTGGTATTTTGTATGTAGACAAAAGAAAATGTAAAAGCACACTGCCTTCTATGTATGATATGAAATAGAAAAGTTAGATATAGCTGCATCCATTTGGGAGGAAACAAAAGTGACCAAGCAAATCATTCTTTAAAATGATGTCTTCTCTTTGATGCCTGTTGAGCAAAAGGAGTCTCTTACTTTTATTGGTGATGTCATGCACTAAAGTTACCTTAATTGATCAAATCTGATAGAATTTTTATAGTTCACTGTTACAGGTTTAAAGCCAAATTTCCACACAGTTTTCATCTTATACAATGTTAAATGTAAAAATTATGTAATAAAAGCTTCTTTGGAAAGACAGTCCTTCCACATTATAAGTAAAATCTATAAATAAGTGATTATAGTTCATGGATCACACACTATTTCACTAATACCTAAAGAAATAATAGAAGTGTGACTATACTGAATTAGTAAATAGCAGAATAGTTATTTAGTCATAGTAGAATTTAAAGATTAATTTTATAAGAGGTAACAGCCATGTTGATTTTAAACAATGAGATATTTGCAGGTGATGAAGGATAAAGGCAGACAGTTTCACAAAGTAGAGTAAAGCAGGAACTACCTGTTTGTATGCAGATACCTGGAACATTTGTTAAAGTACAGGCGAGAAAAAAACTGAGTGATATGGTAGGATAGTGTTAGAAAGTGTATGGTGATATATTGTGTATCTAATAAAGTTTGCCTGAAGATCATAGGACAGAACCACCCACAGAGTTTGTCATAGAGGCCAGGGGGTCCTGACACACACACCTTTAATCCTAGTACTCTGGAGGAAGGGGCAGAGATTCCTCTAGATCTCTGAGTGCAAGGCTAAACAGAGCCAGATCCACGCAATGGTGGCACATACTTTTAATACCAGAACTTGGGATCCCATGCCTCTACTCCATGTACTTGGGAAATACACACACACACACACACACACACACACACACACACACACACACACACACACAAACCTCTTAAAATCTCAGCACTAGAGAAGTTGAACCAGGAAGTGATATAGCTGGGCAGAGAAAGAATTATAAGGCCAGAGGAGGCAGGAGTTCAACCCTTTGTCTGGGCCCACTTTCCTTTCTGCTGATGACTCAAAGTCTAAGAATTCCAGAAGATAGGCCTGAGGAGTCCGTTTGGTGAGAAGTAGCTGTGGCTAGCTCCTCTGTCTCTCTGATTTTTCAGCTTTTCCCCAATATCTGGCTCCAGGCTTTTATTATAAGACCAAGTAGAATTTGTGCAATTAAAATGAGATTGGATATGTGGGAAGGTTTGATAGTAGGTACTAGATTTCATGCAAGCCTTAAATTTCATTATAGTGTTCAACTATACCTTTTTAATTGTAGAAGTGATGAGGCCATTTTAACTAATTAGGATGGGTTTGAAGTTTATTTGAGACACATACATTCTTAATATTACTTATATGTAAAGTCTCCTTCAGCATGAGACATTGGTCAGATGAAGTAGATTGTCTTGGCTTAAGTAAATTATCCTCAAAAGGAAGACAACAGATTCTGTGTCAGAAAGTAAGGGAGAAAATTAAATGGGTAAAAATGTCTTTTTTTTTTTTTTTGGTGGTAGAACATGCCTCAACAATTAAGCTCATGAAAATTATACTCAATTTTAAAGAAAAAAAATGACAAGAAAAAAATGAGGTTCCCAAGGGACTATATATGGTAATTTAAATGTTTTATTGGAGTATATTAGTTATACAAATTTCTGGGTATTGTTTTGACATTTGATAGTATGCACCATCCCTTAGCGTGAATAATATTACACATTCTGTGACTCTTGTTTTTTGCCAAATGTGTGAACTTTATGTTTGGCAAGAAAATATAAGAAAAGTTCTCCAAACTCCTGAGAGGAAAATATAGAGAGTTTTTAATCACAATATGACATTAACATTTGCTCACATTGGTGTACCAAAGCCCAAGATCACTTTTGCAGAAACATCAGGCTCTTGTTTGCTCAACATCCTGGTTATCTCCAGGTAGATGAGAAAGCACGTCTCAGGCTGGGGAAGCAACAGAAAGGGCAAGTGAACCTTGTGTGCTTCCCCTGCATTGGCTCTATTCAAGGATGCTTTAAGAGCAGTATGGAGAGGGACACAAAGTAATTCACATATTATGTATACTGGAATCAATGTGCTTGAAGTAAAGGAAGGTTGTTTTAAATAAGACTATTAATGGACCTTTGTAAAGCTCAATGGCTAAACTAATATGACTAGACATCCAAAAGAGTACAGCTATGGGACTTAGCTATATTTTATTACATGTGCACATATATAAAAAACAGAAAGTGACAATAAACACATCCAAGATAAACATAAGATGAACATGATTAACTTTTACTACTTAAGCTATTTCTTATAATTAAAGGTAATTCTACCTGAAAGGATTCATCATGTGATACTGAAAGACTATGTGGGAAAGGCACAGTGATTGGCACTTTGAAACATGTATGTAGATATAAAAGAAAGTTTGAACTCTCCAACTAATTCAGAATATATAAATTTTAATAGCTATATAATGGTGGGATATTTTTGTATTTTTCTATTTTGCAAAGGGAAATATTATAATCTTCATGTATAGAGATAGAATTAAGTTTTTATAAATGGAAATATAATGCAAAGAATTATTTTTGGAGACTTTATTATAAAAATATAAGATTTAGGCATGCCAATTATTACAGAATTGATTTAAATTCAAGTGAACAAAATATCTACCTAAAATTATCAAGAGTGAATTTTCTTCTACCTTAGTAATTAAAAAGAAAATGTATAATTGTCTTTTCAGAGAACAAAATTTCAAAGATTTATACTGTTCTAATTATGTGAATAATGTCAATGTCCATTTTCTGAACTTGCAAAAAATCCTATTTATTTTTATATAGTTACTAAAGTTTGAGAAGGTAGAAATTTTTGTATTGTTCTTATGCTTTGGTTTGTGTTATGTAACAAGTACCTGGAAACTTAACAATTTCAAAGCATGTATTTTATTTTGCTTATGTACTTGGGGTGAAGAAATTAGAACTCTGGCAAATTTAAGAAACCACTTTCCTTTTTCTATTTTGACTGTGGCTCAATTGGAAATTTGAGAGGCTGGAGGCATTTAGTTGTTTAGATTTCTCTAACATATAATCTCTAATAGGATATGTGAATGAGGACAAAATAGTTCAGGTGCATGTAATTCTCTAATTTGTAAGACTAAGAATAGAATAATTTTTATGTTTTTGCATAACAAGTTTATAAGTGGACTATGTATGTTCCTACATATATGCGTGCCAATATATAATATTTGTATGCTGACTACCTATAATTTCTAAAATGGAACTAGTTACCCAAACTTATTTGGGAATTTTGATTTGCATATTAATATAAATTTATCTATCCAGACATAGTTTAAATGCGTCATGATATAGGCAATGAATAAATATAGAAGCTAGCCATGAATATGCATACCTAAAGGCCCCAGCATTTGAATGGCTGTGGCAGGCAGATCAATGTGTATTGGAGTCAAGTGGGAGACATATAGAGACAAAGAAATAGAGAGAGCCTTACCTAGGTTATCTGAATATGGGATTGGTATTTTAAATAATCAGTATGTGCCACAGTTTACAGGATTAAGTGAAGAGTGATATCAGTGAGCCCAGTGTCTTTCAGAATTCCACTTACAGTTGACAACCTCATTGCTTCTAATGCTTACCAAATGAGTTAGCTGAAATAAGAGTAAATGTGAGCCAAAGGATTAGTCCATTATTAACAGTATGCAAGACAGGAGAAAACAATGATCAAAGGGACTGGCTCCAATCAGAATGCTAAAGTTCAAGGTCAACTTGAAAAATCAATGGCTTAAAGACTGGATAAGTTACACTTCTCTTCATCTTAGTCATCAGATTTGTCAAAGCGAGGACAGTAATACTGTCTGTAACAGTGAAGTTCAAATGCGTCAGGACCTGTAAAGTTTTAGGGTTGTGAAAACCTATAGAAAGGGCTTAGTAAACCCATATTATTACTGACCTCATTATTATTATCATCACTGCAATATAGTGTATTTATGGAGACAAAAAGAAAATATTACATATTTTATTTCATAGATATAATACTCTATTTAAAATAAAATGCAGCAGTTTCGAATCATAGCCTTTTTCTAATCTATTTTTTTCTTTATAGAATTGATCCAACCTTACAATGGCATTTGCATATTTCTTGACAGTTACCCTGGCATAGGTAGAGTAGAGGACAGATGGTTGGATTACATATGCTTCTCCTTGCTATGGTTCTGGATCCACATCCTTTGTTCTTATAAACTCTTCCTGATGTCCTTTTTCTAAGTAAGTTTCTAAGTCTGGAAGATGGCACAGTAGAGGCACAGCTGATTGTTCCAATGCATTCTCAGTTTTGTGGAATAAGAAGTATAAAGAGTAACCATTTGATGTAATGAAGTCCCATGACTGATGACTGAGCACAATGCTCTGGAAATAGAAGAGGAAGGAATGGGCTTGCTCATTCTCAGTCACGACCAACGTTTTGTCAGTCTCTGGCTATATATTTCCCAACCCTACAGAAAGTCATTATTTATAGTGCCTGCTCCGTGCACATTGGAGAGCCATTTTCCTGTTTTCAATGATTAGATCATCTTTAACTTTTTTCTTATTAACAATTCTGACATTCCTGAGTTAAAATTTCTTATAATCTTAAAATATTTCTTTTATGAAAATTCAGTTTATAAATATTTTAACTGTTATTTAGGGGAAGTTGTTCTATTAAAAACAAAGCACTGAGGCATCTTTATCACACTACCTCTTTTTATTCTGATGCTCACAGTTTAGCATTATGAATTTTTTTAAATGTACAGAAGTAATAGCATACCATTTGGATTAATACTCTAAATTCTCTAAATTAATCAAAATGGAGACTGAGGGTAATTTTTGCCATGTTTTCAGCCCCAGTTAATCAAACAAGACTTGTTAAACTGGAGACTACCTTTATTATAACGTGTCACAGAACTGTAACAACCTGCTTGGATAGATTAACATTTGGTAATAAACAAAACATATGTTCCTCCTTTGAAGCATCATTTCTTGTGTGAGTCTAGATAGTAGCAATCCCCACATATGTGATTATAGAAGTGTGTGTATGTGTGTGTGTGCCTAAAGAGTGTGTCTGTGTTCCTGTGTTTTGAAATAAATTCATATGCTGGTATCAGACATTTATTGTAGTTAAAAAAATCTGTTAGTAAGTAAAAGAAATGATTTGGTATGTGTATTGAAACATTATCTATATAGTTTAATTAATACCACTTAATATTGCATAGAGACCTACACACTTAATGAACTGTTTCTACTTTACTTCTTTCAAATTTCAATGTAATAAAAACTTTCAGAAATTTATTCTTTTATTTCTGAAAATTACACATTCTGTTTTGCTTATGGGTTTGCCTTAATTTATGCAAACAAGAATACATATGTATTCATTTACATGTTGAGGTAAAAATTAAAATGGAACTGTAAAATTTCTTAAATTGTCTAGCTATACCTTTTATGCACATTTAAGGACTGATATGCTTTCTTGTGTGCATGCAGAAAACCCCAGCACAGCCTCAATCACTTTCTTATTATAATCCAATTTACCTGGCGCACATTTCAACAAAGAATACTTCAAGTGCTTCAGAAATTTGAGTATTCATATTTTCTAAGATAAATATTCCAAGGTACTAGAAAAAGATGTTTATGAATGTTTTAAGAATTCTTACATTGAATATATCTTGTGACAGCAATTATAAAATATACCACATCAATGGCAATGCTTTCTCAGTTTGCAATAGGAAATTCTCTAAGTGGATGGCAGTGAGAGTCACAGATGGTGTAACTGTGAACTGTATGTCACTGCCAGAAAGAGTTGTTTTAACTCTCAATAACACTTAAAAATTAGAAAATTAGTAATGTATACATATATTACTACAAATTTTTACATTACTTCAAAATTACATCATTACATTACTCTTGACATATATATGCATATATATATGCATGTGGTTCATAAGCATTGTTAGAGTGAGCACATCCCTATAGCACTTGATATTCTTCTAAGCATTTTATCTGCTAAGCATTTTAAATATATGTGATATATTCAAAAGAGTTCAATAATGAATTGCAGGCCATTCATTAAGCAGCCTGGTGATCACACTCTAGTGAAGGTATATTATGGGGAAATGCAATGTCTTTGTAATTCTTCAGGATCCCAACTAGAGGACTACTATTTATTTTGGAAATAAAACTGTTTAGATTCCTCCTAAGGTTTCTAGAGAGTATTTAATCTCCTACTCAATATTTCTAATCCTAACAATAGTAAGCTATTGTTATTTTTAAAATTCGTATTTTGTTATAAACTCCATAAGCCTGTTCCCTTAAATCTAGATATTTTTAGGTATTCTCTTCCTTCACATATTCCAGATTTAATATTCTCTGATAAACTGCTTGTGTGTTATATCTGATCATTACAAGCCTATTTCCAATTGGATTCAAGTTACAAATAAAAGATGTAGTGCTCTTGAAAATATTTAGAAATAAGGTGGTAAAAAGAAAATATTGTTATTCTTGATAAAATGTTCTGTGGATATAGAATATTCAGGAGCTAAAAGAGCATTTTTGTTTGTTTCAGTGTTCTTTAGTTGCTTAAAGATTTCCAATAAATGTTGAAAAAATGTAGGCTTATTAATGAAACCTTAAAGTCCTTGCTGAGTAGGAAGAAAACGAGGTATAGAGATCAATCGGAAGTAGGGTGGCCATTCTGGACCTGACAACAGGAAAGAGAGCCCAAATTAATATACCAGTTATAATGCAATTTTCTAGATAAGGCTTTAAAACAAGTAACCTTCTTGTGATCTCTCTAGATAAAATATGAATGCCACTCATTAAAATCTTCTTCTTATTCGAAATAAATCTATTTTTAACATTGCAATACTTTACACCAAGCACTTTGTCCTTGAAACTTTGGTAGCATAGTGGGTGGAGATAATGAGGAAAGAGAAAGTGGGTGGGATGTGAACAAAGCAGTAACGTTCTGTCCATGAGAACTAGAAAAATATAGTAATAACAACATGGGAAGCAGTATAAGTCAAACAGCTGACTGTGCCCTCAAAGGGTGTCTCTCCATAGTATGCCAAACCAGAGATGTGGAGCCATGGGAGTTAAATTGGTAAGCTGGCGTGAACAACTAGACACATCACTTTTGTGCACAGGTGTGAAGGTGTCAATGATTTGTGCTAGAATTTTAACACTGGCCCTACCAGACACTGAAATTGATCCCCCTTTTTATTATATCCAAGGCAGAGAGAGATAAACCATCTGTTGGATTACCAAGGTAGAAATCATATTATGATGCGAGAAATTAACCAGAAAGTCTGAGTCAGTTGGACCATCACTGCCAATATGTCACAGAGTAGAAAATAAACTCTGACAAATGCACACTATCCTCAGGATAGTAGTCAGTCTACCTCAGTTCAGATATATTCATTTCAGACATATGGACTTCACAAAATTGTTAAATTTGTTCTATGGCAATGCCTGAAATTTTCCAGTGTGAAATTATCCTGTGCTCATTATGAGTAAAATATTTGAAGTCACCACTGAGAATAGAGCAGTTTGTCAGTTTTGATTTTAAAAAATATTTGTCATGCTCCACATTCCACTTATATCCAAAGACTGATATGTAATCGTAGTCTGAGCATGACATTTAAGGCATTTTGTGATAGTATGAAAAAAGGTTAACAAAGTGTGAAATCAATAAGCTACTTTTAAAGGCTCTTAGGACAGAAGTGGAAAGAATGCTCAAGATGTGCATCTTTGCCCCAGCACCTTGGATTCATGGAACATGATAAAGCCATCTTTGGCTAATCCTTAGGAAATTTAGCCTCTTTTTACTGTTTAACTCTTGCCTCATCTATGAAAAAATGAAACTTGGATTGACTACATGAGCTTCAATAATTTCTGAGGTTCTCTATTTTAAATAATGCTTATATTCTATAATGCACATTTTAGCATTTTATATATTATATGACATAGCTTTATTTTCTACTTTTATTTTATAAATATGAATGTTTTGCCTGCATGTACATACATGCACCTTGTTTACACAATGCACATCCGAAGATTAAAAAAAGACATCAGAACTCCTGGAACTGGAATTAAGGTGTTATAGGCAGTTGTAAGCCTCCAGGTGGTTGCTGTGAACTGAATCCAAGTCCTCTGCAAGAAAAGCAAGTCTTTTAACTTCCTACTGATCTCTCCAGCATCCCTAAAACATACTTTTAGCAACCTCTGATAATGTTAACTTTTTTAAAAAAAATTTTTGATTATTTATAAAATAAAGTCCCTTTTTCCCTATGTATCTCCTTGCTCTCCCTCTCTTCCCCCTCCTATTCCCTCCCGATCAGCCTTCAGCCTCCCTCCTCCCTACCTCCCCATTTCGTCCTCAAAAAGAGCAAGAAGTTCCAAGGTGGATCAGCTCACCATCCACTCCAGGCAAGTCCGATTTCCTCATTCTAATGTGAAGACTGAGTTAGTTGTTCCTCTAGAGGGAATGGGCTCCAAGGTGCCTGTCCATGCATAGAAACAGAGTCTGATCCCTCCCCTTGAGGTTCCACATTCTACCCATGTCAGTGGACAACTGCCTATCCTTGGAGGGCCTAGTTACTTTTCTTGAAGGTTCCCTAGTGGCTGTTCTTAATTCAATGAGCTCCCCAGAGCTCCAGCCAGCCATCACTCTGGAAATTTTTCTCATAAGTCCTTGCTCATATATTCTCCTCTCCTGCTCTCAGCCTGACCAGGAGCTCAGCCTAGTGCTCAGCCATGTATCTCTGCCTCTACCTCTATTCATTGTTGTATGTAAGTTCTGTGATGGCACTTGGAGTGGTTAATCATTTGATTAGAGCTTGGGAAGTCCTGTCTACACAACACTTTCACTATTGGCTGGAGACCTAGCCAAGTACATCCTGTGAGTTCTTGGAGGTTACTCTAACACTAGGTCTTTTTCCAGCCCCACATTGCCTTCCTCTATTAGGATCTCCATTTCCTTTTTTACTTCCTCCTTGTTGCTCCTCTCAATCATCTCCTTCTCTCATGATTTGTTCCCACACCTTCTTGGTTGCATCCCCTTATGCTCCCAATTAGCTAAGGAGATCTTCTCTATTTTTTTCTTCCTAGGGGAATCCCTGGATATCTCTCTTAAGTTCTTCTGATCGGAAGCTTTTCAGGGATTGTGGTTTGCAGCTTAGGTGTTCTTTGCTTTTTGTCTGAAGTCCACTAATGAGTGAGAACATCCGGTGTTTATCTTTTTGGGCTTGTGATACCTCGCAGTGGAGGATACTCTACAAAGCCATCCATTTACCTGCGAATTGTAGGATGTAATTTTTTTTTTAACTGCTGAGTAGTTCTCCATTTTGTAGATGTACCAACGTTTGTTAATTCATTCCTCCTGTGAGGAGCATCTAGGTTGTTTCCAGGTTCTTGCTATTATAAATAATGCAGCTGTGAGCATAGTTGAGCTAATGCGTTTGGAGTATATTGGCTCAGCTGTTAAAGGCTAGGCTCACAACCAAAAATGTTAACTTTTGAAAACATTCTCTGATTTGTTCCTTTGGTTATAAGGGCTGTTTTGATCAGTAAAAAGTGAGTATCTGGCATTATCAATTATCTTAGACTTTTTGAAAAGAAAAATGTACTCATTTCTAAAGTTAATATCAGTGACTTGTAAGACCTAGCGTCCATTTGCTAAGGGTATCACTGGGAACCAATAAGCCCTTTGAGCTCTTTCTTCCCCTCACTAACTTACCTTTATTCTTTGGAATGCTTTGTGCTTTCTAAATAAACTGCCTATTTCTATTCCATGCCTAATTTTAAAAGAATGTTTGTTTTTGTCCCCATTAGATCCTGGTGGCTGCTGAGTTTTTTCACTTCACCTGTGTTCTGTTTTTCTCTTAAACATTGATAAAATATCCATGAGATAAAAAAAAATAGAACCTAAAATTCCAATTAAGTGAAAAATTAAACAAAAATAAAAATGAGAGAAAACTATGTAAAGTTTATGTAAAATCTCTTCATGAAGGATATGTTTTTAAGATGAAACTATAAGTTAATTACAGTAAGAAGAGAGCTAGTCTCATCTGATTGAAAAATGAGTATATCTATAAATCAAAGACTGTATGAGGATTCAGACTTCACTCTTGTGCTTTTATTCTTGACGCAGACAATGACCTCTGTGATAACAATGTTAGTCTTGAGCTGCCTTGAGACTCTGTGTTATGTTGACTAAGGGAAGATACCTGCTGGGTACAAGAAGGATTTCTCTCCAAGACCTAGTTCTTGCTTGACTCCAATAGGCTTCCTTTCTCTTTGTGATCCCCCAGGTGTAGCTCCCTGTGTTGATAATAGTTGGGTGTTTCATTATCCACTGTTTGGTCCCTTAGTTTTGGAAATTCATTAAACTCTTTGAAATGAGCTCTGTGGGTATACCATCTGCCTTCTGCTGTGATCCTGGCTAAAGTATCACACCCAAATAGCAAGAATGCTTCACAGAAATGCAACATGGATTTCAGAAGAAAAGCTTATCCCAATTTTACAGGTGCCTATAGGATAGAGTTCTTTAAGACTGATGGAAATTAATTATTACTACCTTGATAGATATGAATGATTAAATAGTCCATTTCTCAGATAGCTAAGAAATAAATGTCAAGGTAGCAGATATATTTGGAATATTATGTGAGTTGTTCTATTCCTTTTCAATTTTTATTCTGTATGTATATACTCAAATATGTATTTGAGTATGTTACGGGTGTGTATATGCACGTATGTGTACAGATATATGTATCTAGGTGCACATGAAGGCCATAGGAAGATAACCAATTCTCTATCACTTTCTACCTTATTTATCTGTTACCAGGACCAAGGCCAGAACCTAAGTTGTTCAGTGATGGGCTCCATTCCCTGCCATTCTTACAGATAGTCAGGGACTTGCCCAGATTTTTGCAGCACAGGTTCTAGGATTAGAATCTCATTTTTGCACATCAAGCCCTTACATATCATATCATATCATATCATATCATATCATATCATTTATCCAACTCTCTGTCAGTGGTATGTCTTGATTTGCCACTCCAAGTAACTTTACTTATATCAAAGGGAATGTAAAACTCATGTTATGTTTAAAAAAAAGTCACACAAATAATTTGAAAGTATTTAGTAGGACTGAATTTTGCAATAAATAAGTCACCAACCTGTCCATTTTGCACAAAGGACAGTTCCTTGGAGGATGAGTATAAAAAATATTCCACAGTAAAATAAGGAGTGGACACAGGAATGGGAGACATCCACACAAACTCTCCTCTGAACCCTCTGTCAAGACTGCCTTGGAAACCTCACCCCTTCCTTCTATTCAGGCATTTTATTTTTACTCAGTTTTGTACATAATACTTTTCACATGACTCCTCATTTTTATCTTTCTACTGTAACATTTTAAAGTTACCAAATGCATTTTTGGAAATGTATGGGATATAATGTGTGTTTAATAAATCTCACTCAAATGAAATAGTTAGATATTAATAGTAAAATGAAACATGAGACTGTCGAAGTAAGAATTGATTTTGACAAAAATCTAGAGTCTTATTTCACATGATTTTATGCAATTAATGAGTCATGCTTAGAAATAAGAGAGGAATATCTAATGTACTTAGATATTACCACATAAATCTCTTAATGTGATTTGTTTACCTTCATAATAAGTACTTCTTCATTTAATGATCAGTGCTACACTGATAAACTCATTTAAGCTAAAAATATTTTAAATTAGAAATACATTTCATAGACTCAATCTTCTGAAAGGTGCTACAACAGTACTTAGGAGTGTATCTGAGTCTCGTCATGGTTACATGGCCATTTGGGGCTGAGATTCACTTTCAATATTTTATGTTTCATAAGAAATAATTTCATCATATATTTCTTGGTCAGGATAATGTCAAAATGCAAAATCTGAGGTCCAGATCTACTGACTGCTTAGTGTATTTGCATCTTGTAAAGTTGAAAAGCTATAGGTAAAATCATTGTAAATAGGGAATTATACTTTTAAATATTCTTCACAAATATTAAAAATGAGAACAGTAGGAGTATGCATATGTCCTTGAAAATGATATACTTAATTGTTAAAAAAAAGTCTGTGTTATTTGTGTATAAATATGGTATATAAGAAGGAAGGAAGGACATATTTTCAAAGCAAGAAAACAATAGAAATAAGCATTAACCTTACAGTTGTCAAGGGAATTAGGAAAGTATGTAGTAAAAATTCATAACAAGAGAAAGACCATAGCTGTACAAATTGAAGACTCAAGTTCAGTCACCCTAGTCAGGAATGAGGGGACACTGGCCATTAGATGTCCTTAATCAGGTGTATGGTGATATAAATTAGGTGAGACAAAAAGCATCAGAAGAAAGAACATGTACAACTTCTGACTTTCCCAGAGATCTCTTCTGCCTCAGCTCTTTCTCTTTTTAACAATTTCCCATCTGGACCCATGTGAGGAAGAACATTTATGGAAACACAATTCTCATCTTAACCCAGTAAATAATAAAGGAATATGGTGGGGTCATTGTAAAATGTTCAATACCTGGTGCAATTAGTACAACTGTTATTATTTTCAATTTGAAGGAAAATTTTATCCACTGGAAGAAGAACTACTAAAATGATCTTGGAATATGTTGCATGCAAAGCCCATGTATGCACTTAACTCAGCCAGTTAAACTTTTGCTTTTTTTTTAACCTTTTGCTTTCTTTAAGATAAATTAAATTGCCTTTACACAATCTACAGTTTCCTATAGGAAGTTCATTCCATGTGCTTTTTTCTGTGTTGCCTCTAGCCTTATGATTCTAAGATTTCTAGTTGTTCTGCATCCTCAAACACAAAAGTGATTATATAGATATATGGACCCTGATTTTATGTTCTTTTCTGTGTGAGCTGGTTTCTTACTGTGCAATTTGTGTTTCCTTAATGACTAACCACTAGCTTCTCTTTGTCTATTTATTCATTCTTGGCATCTCTGATGAATTAATTTTTGTTCATTTTTAATTTATATTTCCTTGCTTATGTCTTTAATGTTGACTTGTAAAGTATTGCATTTTATTTTACATTGTGTGTGTGTGTGTGTGTGTGTGTGTCCTTGCCTACATGTGTTGCTATATGCATGTGGGGGTCAAAGTACAGATTCCAGGGATTGATCTTAGGTTATTAGGGTATGCAGCAAGGACTTCTGCCTGGTCAATCATCTCTCTGGCCAGTAATAGTATCTAATATAATATAGATACAATTTTCTTTCAGTATTTTTTCCAGTCTTGGGTTTATCTTCACATTTACTTAGAAATGCTAAAGAATGAAAAGTTTGAATATTGACAAGTTACAATTTAGCACTTTGGTATTTATCCTTTTTTAAGGTTTGCTATTCTGAAGTCATTCTAGTTTGTTATTTTTAGCAGTTTTATAGTTTTCTATAAAGATGTATTTATTATTAGTTTATGTGTGACTGTTTTGACTGCATATGTGTATGTGCATCACCTACTTGCCTTCTACCCTCTGAGTCCAGAAAAGGACCTCAATGAATATGGAGTTATATATGGTTATAAGCTGCTCCATGGGGGCTTGTCACCAAACCCAGGTCCTCTAGAAAAGCAGCATGTGCTTTTGACAGCTCAGCTGTCTCTCCATCTCAGAGATTTATAATTTTCACTTTTATTTTTAGTTGACCTATCCCAAATTTATTTGTTCATATAATTGAGACATATTTGTTAAAAATTAAATTTACATTTTACATTGTAACTCTTGTCTCCTTTCTTCTTTTCCTCCCATTCTCAAAACACACACACACACACACACACACACACACACACACACACACACACTCACTCCTGTGTCTGTTCAGACAGGTTAGACATCCCATTAGTATCAACAAAGTATGGCATATCAAGTTTCAGTAGAAGTTAGAACCTCCCCTTGTATTAAGAGTTTGGAGGGCAACTCAGTAAGAAGAATAAGTTTCCAAAAGCCAGACAAAACTTTAGGGACAGCCCTGAAGGGAAGAACATCGGAAAAGCGGGGAGGGGCATTTTTGTTGAGTCAGGTAGAAACTTGGTACATGGAAAACTCCCAGGAATCTACTAAGACTCCTTGCAATAGTAGATACATAACCTTCAGTTCACTTTCCATCTCCTATGACCAAGCAAGTGAAGGTATTGGGACACCAACACAGCAACACAGCCTATGTCCTACAGTCTGCCCTGCCTATGCGATATGCTGGGGTAAAGATGACAAGAGATTGTGGAGGAAGTCAACCAATAACCACTCTAGCCTGAATTTTATGCCGCAAGAGTGAGCCCACCCTTGACACTACCTGGAATGCCAGGACCCAGAGGCTATATGGCTCAGAGACCTAAAATAGAACCAAACATAATTCAAGCAAAAAATGACAATGTAATTATGCCTAAGGATATTCTGCTTTACTCATAGATCAGTGCCTATCCCAATTGTTATTAGAGAGCCTTCATCCAGTAACTGATGGAAACAGATGCAGATACCCACTGCCAAACATTAGGTGGAGTTGGGGGAATCCTTTTGAAGAGAGAGAGGAAGCTTTTGATAAGCCACTGGGATCAATGACATAATGAGAAACCCCACAGAAATAACTATCCTGGGCTCATAGGAGCTCACAGAGCCTAAATTGACAATCAGGGAGCCTGCACAAGATCTACCTAAGCTTTGTACATATATGTGACAATTATGTAGCTTGGTCTTCTGGTACTTCTAATAGCAAGACAGTTTTAAAGTGAATTTTGTTTAAATACCCAAATGTTTCTTGAATAGATTAGATTCTCTGAGCACATCTCTTATGAGTCAGCTGGATAACTATGTGCAGATATATTCCAAGGCTGTTTTTTTTTTTTTTTTTTTTTTTTTTTTTTTTTTTTTTTTTTTTTTTTTTTTTTTTTTTTTTTTTTTTTTTTTTTTTTTTTTTTTTTTTTTTTTTTTTTTTTTTTTTTTTTTTTTTTTTTTTTTTTTTTTTTTTTTTTTTTCCCCTCTGTATAGGCCTGGCTGTCTCGACCAGGCTGGTCTCAAACTCAGAGATCTGCTTGCCTCAGCCTTCTTTTTTCCTTTGGACTGATGTATCTGTCCACATATTACCAGGTACATGCTATCTGAATTTGTGCCTCAGGCAATTGAGATTGTGAGGTTTTTTTTTTTAAGATTTTTATTTTGCCTGATTTTAAATATTTTACTTTCACAGAATACATATTTCTGCTGTTTTCAATTTCTTGCTATTTTTATTTGAACATAGACATTTGACTATGATGTTTTCCATTCAGCAATCTATTCCTTTACAGATAAATGTGTGTATAATGCCAAACAAAATGAAAGAAATAAATTATAAGGCATAACTCCTAAAGATAAAAAACATGGTGTCTGAATTTAAAAATGAACTAGAAAGGCAGAAAAAAAGAAAAATTTCAGAAAAATTGTTCTGCATAATTGTGATACTGAACAGAGAAAAGGCAAATATATAGAAAAAACAAAAATTTAAGAAATAATAGTGAAATAGGTAGGAAATGGCCTAAAGTAGTTTCTTTTGAACTACTAATTCTGTTGCATCTGCCAATTTTGAGTCTTTTTCTATAAACTTCACTTTAAAAAATCTGTTACTTGTCATATTACCCTGCTGTTTTAGATATCTGCTGATTTTGGTTATTTGACAATAGCTGCTATACTTTTAAGATGATGAGTGGTTAGATTTGGTTGTTTTTTAAAGCATACTGAGGCTTTTAGGGAACCACTGCACTCACAGATCAATCCCAAATCTTAATGAGCTGTTTTGGGATTTGAAAGGGCATGTATAGACTAGCTTTCACTATCGATCTGTTTGAATTAACTTCCTAAGACATCACTAATGATGAATGTTCAAAATAGCCAACATGTATCTTTACTTTGGTGGCTAGTATAGTCAATAGCTTTGTGTAGATAAATGTTTAGGTCTGAGCCATTTTCTGTCAGTTATTCTCAGCATCTTGGGATGCCAGGAGTCTCTGCCTCAGTGGAAAATTCAAATACCAAGGCCACAAAGATAGCCTTGGTCAAACCCAGAGCAATACAAACGAAACAAAACAGCATGGATGAGGAAGAGAAAAGAGCAGGGAATAGCAGTGGGAAGGCATAGGAGCTGGACAGAGGAAAAAGGAGAGAGAAGACGGGGTTAGGGCAGTTGTGGTGGCACACACAGGTAGGATTTGCTGAAGGAGGCAGAATGCATTCTTTAGAAGCTACTTTTGAAAGTTTTGTAGCTCCCTTTTCTATGTATTTTTATTCTCTGAACTCTGAATCATGATTGTACTTTCTCATAAGTCTCTGGCTCAATGATCAGCAGCAGATTTTGGCTCCCTCCCTGGGCATCTCTCTATAACTTTTCTTCATGGAGTTCCCTCTTCAGAATTTATTGCCATTTTTTGCCTCCATTATTATATGATTCAAAGTGAATGCATAAATTGAGTGAGGGCTTGGTGTATTGTTTCTTCCTTTTCTAGTGGCTAGAACACTTCAGTGAAGGCTAGCACACACCTGTACTTCAAGTTTTCAGGAGGATTGTCATGAATTTGAAGATACCCTCAGCTACAGTGCTGTCTAAAAAACAAAAATTCTGCCTATTTTAGATCCTGCAATTGTCACATTATCAGAATATTTTTGAATTCTTTGCAAAAATACAGAGAATTTTTGTTGTCATCTTTCAGGCTGATGTGCTATGTGTTAGCTGAGAGCTGAAACAACCTAAATGGACCAAAAAAGACATTAAGAAGAGAAAATATGGAAACAAAGCATCTAGTCTAAAAAGGGAAAGGAATTTAGAACAGTTTAAAGTACTATATACAGAAATCTGTATTCAAAACACTAACATATCAATAAACTATAAAGGCTTCATTTAAAATGCAGTAGTAAGTATGTGGATGGCAAACCAAAATCAAATAATATTCTCTTTATGAGAGATAACACTGAAAGTTTACAAAGTATTTAATACAAAGAGAGATTTGACAATATGTCTCCCTCAAAAAGAAAACAAAGCATTATTTGAGATGAAGAGAGACACATCAATGAAATACCCTCAAAATACATGCAGCAACATTTGCTATACTCAGCTGTGGAAACAACAAATGGTTTTCATGATTCCTGTGTTGCCTGTGCAAGTGTACAACAAACAAGCATGATTTAAATACCACCTAGTAAAACGTGATCAGAAAGTACAGAAAATATACAGCTTTTAGAATTGAACACCTGTGAAATAATATATATAAGTTTTGATATTGCAACTATATAGAAGTATTTTTGTTTGACTTGATTTGATTTTCATTAAGATAAGTGTTATTTAATTTTTCTCAGATTTTCAAGTTAGCAGTTGAAAGAGCCACTGCAGGTATATAAGCCATTCCTATTTAAGTAACCACGGAGTCGTTATCCAAAAGTATTTAAGATAGTCCATGTGTACTGGATAGTTTTATGTTAACTTGACACAAACTAAAGTGATTGGAGAGAAAGGAACCTCAACTACAATTATGTCTTAATAGCTTGTAGGACATTTTCTTAATTAGTGATTGATGGAGAGAGCCCAGCCCATTCTGGGTGGGACCATCCAAGGGCTGGTAATCCTGAACTCTGTAAGAAAGCAGGCTCAGCAAACCCTGAAGAGCAAGCCTGTAAGCAGATACCCTCCAATTCTTCTGCATTAGCTCCTGACTCCAGGTTCATGGCCTGTTTTGAGTTCCTGTCTTGACTTCCTTCTGTGATGAACAGTGATATGGAATCATAAGCCAAATGAATCCTTTCTTTCCCAATTTGCTTTTCAACATTGTGTTTTATCACAGCAATCATAACCTTAAGACAAGTTGGGGCCAGGATTATGGGGTAATACTGTAATAGACCCGATGATATTGTTTTGGAAGGATTTTGGAAGAACACTGGAACTTTGTACAAGAAAAGTCATTGAGTGTTTAATTCTTGGTGAGTTGTTTGATAGAAGCTTGGAAGATAAAAATGTTGAAGCCAATACAGAAGATGGAGGCATGACTTGTGAAGTTTCAGAGATAAATTTAAAGACTATTTAAATTAAAGACTTTTTAAATTTAAAGGCCCATTTGCTGTTTTGAATTATGATTCTGTGGTTCTGGTTAGTTGGAGCTGAAGAATCAGCTGGGATTAACAAGAAATTAGAACTACTAAAATGAAACCTTTGCCTTGCTGAGATACTCAATGCTGGTTAGCTGTTGCTGAGAAATTAGCAGTGATTAAGAAGTTACCAGCATCATTGAAAAAAAATCTTCTGTGAAGTATTTTCTGAGAGTCAACACAAACTATTCCTAAGATGGCCAAAGTTCTTACATTGTGTTGGCAACCAAACTTCGTAGTTTAAGAGTCATATAGGTGGTACTGGTTTTGAATGTATAAAAGGGTCATGGAGAACAGCTGAGGCTTTCCACTGTGAGAAGCTAGAAAAGGCCTTTGGTGAAGGTGAAGTTTCAGTAACAATTGAAGGCTCAGATTGAAGGGGTCATGCAGAGAAGTTGAGGCTTGGCTATGAGAGACTATTTCTAAAAGTGCAGCCCAATTTCAGCAGAAGACCCCACAGTATTTTGGCAATACCAATACCATGTGATGACCAAAAAGAATATCAGCAACATTTTTGTGGAACCAGATGGGACCTAAAAGCAAAGTTCTGTGTGCCACAAAGGGCAGAGCTGGAGAAGTAATATAGCACCACTGGAGGAGCCAGAAAACTGTGAGTGAACCCCAGCTAATTGGATATTGCTTTATTTACTCTGGTAGAGTTTGGTTTTGCTTTAATCTGATTGTGACTGCGCCCTGGTTCTTCCATCTTGAGGAAAGTATTTAATTTTTATTTTTACAAGAACTCAAAGGTAAAAGACCTTGAACTTTTAAAAGAGATTTTGGAGTATTAAAGAGAATGGATAGTTTAGAGAAACTAAACTTTTAATGTGTTTGATTTTGTAAAGACTGGGTTTTTAAAGTTATTTAAATTTTTAATATGAGACATTGGGAATTGTAAGTGATGTATTTGTATTTCTGTGTCAAGTTGACTAGGGGCTCAGTTGTACTGATTAATTTTATGTCAACTTGACACAAGATAAAGTCATCTGAGAGGAGAGACCCTTAATTAAGAGAATGCCTTCATAGCGTGTGGGCATTCTCTTAATTAGTGACTGATGGGGAAGGGCCCAGCCAACTGTGCATGATGCTGACCCTGTGTTGGTTGTCCTGGGTTCCAGGAACAAAGATAGAGACCCTGATTCTGATATGATCTTCCAGTTATCCTAAAGCCTGTAGCCAAAAATTGGTTGCTCCAACATTGCAGAAAAATTGTGGTGTGATGATCCAGATAGCTGGCTGTCATTGTCTTCTCTTACTAAATTTCAGAAGTTGCTTGCTCACACTTCCAGCTTACTCAAGTAATATATTTTTCTTCTCCAGTCTTTGATGTGTTGAAGACTAGAGAGTTAGAGTTATGACCATTTCATATCTTGGCTAACAGTATTTAGGCACTAGATTCATATTATTTAAGATAGGCAGCTTTGGAATGATCTCTGTATATTGCCACTTACCAATGTTCTGGACATTTAATAAATGTTTTGTGATTGTTGTTATATATATAAAAAAGCAGCTTGAGAAAATCATGGAGGCAAGCCAGTAAGCAAAAGCCCTCCATAGCCTCTGGTTCAGGTCCTGCTTCCAGGTTCCTGCCATTTTTAGTTACTGTCCTGAATTTCTTCAGTGATGAACAGTGATGTGGAAGTGTAAGTCTTTCCTTCCCTGACTTGCTTTTGGTCATGATGTTTTATCACAGCAATAGTAGCTCTAATTAAGACACCATGTAAACTATCAAGGTGGCACTTTATGCTACACTTTCTGGGCTGACCGCAAGCTCAGTTGACAGACAGGCTCCTGGTGTATCCTGGGATCCCATGGCCATTTCAGGCTTGAAGGCACTTGAGACACTAGAATACAAGGATCTCCATGAATTTGACAGCCTCGGCCACATAGCAAGATTGTCTAAACAACAACAAAAATCTGTGTAGTTTTGGAGATAATTCAGAATATTCCTCAAATACACATAGAATCTGCACATCTTTTCTAAATATTAGCATTGGTGAGCCTGTTTTATTTAACAAATGCAGTTGTCCTTTACAATGAAATTTTTAACATTTTTCTCCACTTGTTTTTCTTCATTTTATGTCATTTTCTGTTAAATGCGTTTGATTTTATGTGTGTGCTTATGATCTCACATTCCTGACTCATGTTTTCACATTCTTATTTTTTTCCTTCTATGTTCTAGAGTAAAGACTGCTTTCACAGGTCTCACAGTTATATAACAGTTAGTTATTTATATTTAACGCAGCTCTCAGGTTTTGAAGTAGGGAAGAACAAGTATGATTTGATATTTGCCACAAAATCTTTTCAGCTCCCAAACTCCATTAGCTGAAGCTTTGCTATCACATGCCTATTAAGACCATGGTGTTAGTTCCTTTTCTTTGAAATAGCTGTCCATTTGGATATTTCTACTTCAACCTTTAATTCTTAGCTGTTAACAACAATCTGGCAAAAGTTTATATTTTAATGATCTTTGTATAATGAGTGTTGGTGCTTGACTATGTATGTTAGGGTAAGAGGCTAGGAACCCTTGAAGCTCTCCAGCTAAGGAGAGTCAGTGGAGAAGGAAATGTCAGATTAGATATGTGGAATAACAGTGAAGCTTTCAAAGAATTTTTCTTGAGTCACCTTGTAATAATTCACAAATTTGCAGGCTTGTTTAAAATATAAAATTCATATTAAGGAATAGAATTATATGTTATAATTTTCATTTATAAATACTGAATGTATAGGTTATATATATGTACTTTTAGCATCATTTTTGATTGGACTAAGTTTTACTTTCATTTTTCCATCTTTGAAACATACTTGATAGATAATGTAGATTGAGGGTGTTCAATGCAGTGACTTGATTCACACCCATATATTATGTGGAAACCACAGGTATTGATTTCTGCTCTACTGCTCATTGTTTTAGTCCTTCAGCTGACTTTAGGGTTCTTTCTACTTATTTCTCTACTTAAACAATATGGGATACAAATAATTATTATTGATCTTACTTTGTACCTTGGACATATCACCAATTTTAACAAGTTGCATTATTATACTCACTTATTCAAGATATTCTTGTTTTTTGAATACTTTAATATTCTTTATTTTTGATATTATGATATAATTTCATCATTAATACTTTACCTCTCTCTAAACCATTCCAAATACCACTCCTTGCTTTTTTTCAAATTTATGAACTCATTTTTTTTTCTGCTGTTATATGAATTTCTAAGTTTAACCAGCTAAGTCTGTATAAAGTTATGTATGTATGTATGTACATATGTGTGTATGTATACATGCATGCATGTGTGTATGTATGTACATATGTATGTATGTATGCATGTATGTATGTATGTATGTATGTATGTATATGTATGCATGTATGTTCTCAGGGCTAACTATTTGGTATTGGATACCCAGTTGTCCCTAGGGAAGACTATTCTCCTATTCTCAACATTTATTAGATGCCTGTAGTTCTTTGGGTAGGACTAAGGCCTTATGAGTTACCTTTATTTTTATTATGGATAAAGTCATTTTTTTATTTATGTATTCCCTTGTTCAAACTTTCTTCCCCGTCCTGCCCCTTCCAGTCAATCTCTCTTCTCCATATCACTTTATCTCCTCCCCAGCAAGGGCAGGAGGTCCCAATATCCCAATGTGGGTTAGTTCAGCATCTACTCCTGGCAGATCCACTTTTCGCAACCCAACATCAAGACTGTGTCAGGCATTCCTCTGGAGGGAATGGGCTCCAAGGTGCCAGTCCAAAGTGTTTCAGATCCCAAGCTGTTCAGTGGTTGTGGTTTGTAGCTTGAACATGTTTTGCTTTTTTGTTTAAAGTCCACTAATGCGTGAGTACATCCCCTGCTCATCTTTCTGTATTTGTGATACCTAGCTCAGGAGGATGTTCTCCAAATTCATCCATTTGCCTGCAAATTTTAGGATATCTTTCTTTCTTACTGCTGAGTAGTACTCCATTGTGTAGATGTACCACAGTTTGTTAATCCATTCTTCAGTTGAGGGACATCTAGGTTGTTTCCAGGTTCTTGCTATTACGAATAATGCTGCTATGAACAAAATTCTACCAGGGAACTTCAGCTGATAAACACCTTCAGCAATATAGCAGGATGAAAGATTAACTCAAAGAAATTAGTAGCCTATACACTAAAGATAAAAGGGCTGAAAAAGAAATAAGGGAAATAACCTTTATAATAGCTGAAAATAGCATAAAATACCTTGGAGTAAATATAACCATAGAAGTATTAGATCTATTTGACAAAAACTTTAAATCACTGAAGAAAGAAATTGAAAAGGATATCAGAAAATGGAAAGACCTCCCATGTTCCTGGATAGGTAGGATCAACATAGGAAAAATGGCAATTCTACCAAAAGCAATCTACAGATTCAATGCACTTCCCATCAAAACCCCAGCACAATATTTTACAGAACTTGAATGAGTTACCTTTTACTACTTCTCCATTCATTTTGGCATGTTTATTGGTATTGTCTTTGTTAAGCTAATGTTTAAGTCATTATGTTGATGAGATTTTTGTATGTAGTTTCTGACATTCACAGTAGACCAAATACCACAGAAAACTACCTGATCTGGTAATCTTTAACTTATGTGTTATTAGTGTCATGTGTTAATATGTTCCTTGTTTGCAAATATTTAGGGATTTTTTTAGCTATATTTCTGTTGCTAATCAAATCATTGTTATCTATAAAGATACAGTGAGTGTGTGTGAGTGTGTGTGTGTGTGTGTGTGTGTGTGTGTGTGTGTAACGCTCTTGTGTATGTGCCATACCCTACTAATGGAGGTCAGTCAGGAGACAACTTGCAGAACTCTACTCTCACCTTCTACTACATGGATCCTAGGGACTGAACTGACCTCATGGAATTTGGAAGTGAGCTTTTACATACTGAACTATCTTGCCAGTTCTTATACCTTATTTTCAGACACAATCATTGACCTTGAACTTTAACATTTTTTCTAAGCAGGCTGGTCAACTAACTTTAGAGATCCACCAGTCTCTTCCTTGCAGTACTGAAGTTAGATATACATGCAGCAATTACTGGCATTTATGTGTGTGCCTGGGAATTCAAACTTAGGTCTTCTTGCTTTCACAATATGTGCTGAGCCCTATTCTCAGCCTCTTGGTTGTGAATTTTTTATTTGTGTATTTTTAAAGTTTGTTTAGGTATTTTTCTGTCTCTGAATTATATTTATGATGATAGGTGTTTCGAAAACTTAAGGAATGTATGTATTCTGCTGTTGAGAATAAAATAAAATTCTGCATTTTATAAATGTCAATTAAATGAAACTGGTCTATAATACTATTTAGGTCATATGATTACTTCTTTCTTGTATATTTAATTTTTTAGTTATTCAGAGTGTGGATGCTTCCAAACAGAAGTGAGAATTTCTATTACTAATGGCAAACTTATTTTACTAGGTTTTGCCTCATATTTTCTCATTAAATTGTTCTCAGGTGCAGACTTGTTGATAATGTGTCTCTAGATGATTGGCATGTTATTCTTGTTCAGTATCTATTTTCTCTAATAATGACCCTATTCAAAACTTCATGTCTGGGTTTCTATTCCACAAAACTATTTCATTGTTCTTATAGAAATACATACATTAGTTTTTAGAAGCCTGTTTATATTTTAATAAGAAAGAAAAAATGTATGTTTGGGTGGGTGGGGAAGGGGAGAGGTATGAGGGTATGGGAGTAGTTAGGGGAGGGGAACCATAAATAGAATATATTATATGAAAAATATATTTGCAATTAAAGAAATAACATTACCAAAACAAAAAAGAAAGAACAAAAGCTTATGTTTTGGCGTGGGGATAGAAAAGGACTATTCAGTTATCTTTATAGGGATGAACACTGGGAGTTTTATTATGCTCCAATGAGTATATGGGCTACATAAATTGTACTTGATGTATTTTTTTTTAATTTTGAGGAGCACAAGGGTGGACAGATGGACCTCAGAGGAATGTAAAGCAACTGTGATCAAGGTACATTGTGTGAAATTCCCTAATAATCAATAAAAATATTATGTTGGAAGAAAGGGTGCTGAGAAATATGTATATTCCTTTGTGTTTGGGTGGAAGCTTCTGTAAATATTAAGTCCATTTCATCATAACATCTGTTAGACCCCTTATTTCTCTGATGAGTCTCTGTCTAGTTGATCCATCCAAGGGTGAAAGTGAGGTATAAAAGTTTCCCACTTTTTTTTTGTTTTTTGTTTTTCTTTTATTATTATTATTATTATATTAACAAAGAAGTCACACTTTCTAACTTTGATGTGTGGCTTAAGCTTTAGTAGTGTTTCTTTTACATATGTAGGTGCCCTTATATTAGAGGCATAAATATTCATGATTGAGATCTCATCTTGATCAATTTTTCCTGAGATAAATAAGTAATGCTCATCCTGGTCTCTTTTGTTTGATTTTAGTTTGAAGTCTACTTTGTTAGGTATTAGGATGCTAACACCAGCTTGTTTCCTACGACCAGTTGGTTGAAAAATCTTTTCCCAACATGTCACTCTGAACCTGTGACTGTCTTTGAAGTTGAGGCATGTTTCTTGTATACAGCACAATGATGGTTTCTGTTTTTTTTGTTTTGTTTTGTTTTGTTTTTTATCCGTCATGTTAGGGTGTATCTTTTTATAGGTGAATTGAGTCCATTGATATTAAGGGACATTATGATCACTGATTGGCTTATTTACTCTTCTTTTGAGTGTTGAAATATGCACTTTCATTTTATAGATATTCAAGTGTGTGGTACCATACACACTTAATTTCTCTCTGTGAAATTGCATACATACAGTCTATGGTTTCAGGGTCCTACACAATGGATTAAAATAGCCCAAAGGGTTTGAAAGTCAGGTCCATCACATAAACTTTTTCTTGGTAGTTTACTTTTTCAGGACAAGGAAGAATGTTTACTAGAGTCAATCTGAGCAGTATCTGAGGTATGAACTGTGTGGTGCCTTAAATGACATAAATACTTTTATTAATTTTATTATTTGCTTAATTCAGTTCTCTTCAGGTAGTTACTGTGTGAAGGGATTAAAACTGAAAATGGAGCCTCAAAAAGAGATAGTTTGGAAATGAAGAAGTAGTAACCATAGGTGAGGGAAATGTATAGGAGAAGAGAGATGAAGAAAGACGATTTTAGATCATCTGCCTAAAATAGTACACTTTTCTGGATGATCTATTCCTGAAAAGCTTCTTTATCTCATACCCACCTTTGGGTGCTCCTTGCTACTACATCCAGACACTAAGATCAGAAAGAAAAGAAATGCCAATAAAAGTACAGACATTTATCTGCACGGTTGAAATGCTATCACTAATAAATTAAAACATACCTGACTGACGAGGAGCAATTTTATACTTCCAGTTAGCAAAGATTTATTGTGGGTATACTTTGAAGTTAAAAAGCAGTCTTTGTTGTCAACTATGAAGCATCATAGGACTTTTTCTCTATTTTTGTGAAATCTTTACTCCAATTCAGTTGCATTTGCATGGAGAACAAGCATAGAGTCAAACAACTTGTAAATAAAATTGTCAGAGAAATGAGAATTTGGAAGGAAACAAAGATCTGATTCATGACAATTTAGCTTCATGAAGAGATTCAGCTAATGTTTAGCTTGAATAGAGAGGAAAGTTATAGACCAAATAATAGAACTTCAGTAAGAGCAAAAGATAGTAATTGAATACCTGTACAGTATATCCATTAGAGTAGACCTGCCAGAAAACCCAGGAAAAGCACTGAATGGGGCTATAGTCTAAAGATACTTGTTATAAAGTGTCTAATATAATCTATTATTAGCCTTATGTAGATGGTTCCACAGAAGAGATTTTTCTTTCACAGTTTCTGAATAAAATCCATTTTAGGAATGGGGATAGAATGCTATCTTATGTAACAGACTTTACATTTTCACTCCCATCTACACCTGTAGCAGAGAATTGCAGCATTTATCCAAGTATTAATGCTACTAAAGCTTTGGAATGGCAGTCCACTAGAAAGAAGCAGTGGATGAATGGGCTATCTTTTCTTTTCAAGCTATCAATTTAAATTCTGTTCAGAAAGTTTTATAATTCCTCATTATGTGATATGATTCCTTTACTGTGTGCTTGAATAAAACCTATTCTTGGCTTCCCTGTTTCATTTTCTTAAAAGCACTCTGGCAAGATTTTTATTTGCTCTATCCATTTTTTTTATATCAAAGGTTTTGAGGATTTTTTGATCTTTCACATAATGACCTTTTCCATTTTGAAATACATAGTGAAGATATTTCAGCTGCTAAAAGTTCTTAATAGGCTGCAGGGAAAAAAAAGTAAATCAGGTGGATGAGGCACAAGGTCTGGAAATGCCCAAGGATAAGTGAAGAGAGACACAAAAAGAAAACAAGACAAATGAACAGAGTGGTCTTTGAAAATGCAAGATGCCACGTTTCAAGACACTAAGAACAATGTTTGATCTTTCACTAATAAATGCATTTAATATTTAAATTTAACTTTGTTTTTTAGTAATAATTTAAAACTGAAATGGTGACCACAGTGACTCACTAGGCACAATACAGCTTTTAAATGATAGACAATGAAACATACCCTGTTTTATTCTGAACTCAATTGTCTATTCATTCATTTCGTTGCTTATTTCTAGCATTAATTGTAAACTCATAAGAATTCAAAATACTAAGAGATGCAAGGAAAAGTATACACCACTGGCCTCATTTGTTGTTACTATTACATTTTAAGTTCTTTATCTCTTACATTCTAAAAAAACTGTTAACTTTATATTTCCTAGTAAAAATCTCCAGTCTTATGAATATTACTTCAGTCACACAGATGCCAATGAAATAGTTTGGGTAAACCATGACTCATTGTGAAATCAAGACAATGAATGGTTCAGTAAAATAAGTTTATAAGACATACTGTAGTCCTGACAAACATATACAATTGCTAGAGTAATACATTAATTAATAGTCATGTAACTTGACACATTCAAAGAGTATTTGAAGAGTAGGAAGATTATTACATCAAGTCAAAGCTGCATAAAATCATTCAGAAATTTTCTCACCTAAATCAAATGCCATCATAGACAATATTTTCATTTATTTCTCCTATTCAACCTGTTATTTTGAGAGCCTTTTGGTTTCTAGGCAACCATAATACTTCTCATTTTAAAATGTCCCCCACCACCTCCTCAGCACAGGAATAATATTTTTGAAAGGGACTGTTAGTTTCCCTGGAATTATGCAAAGTTATATAGGAATAGAAATCAAGAAGAAGAGAAAAGTCAAATGTAATTGTAATACTTTGTTTTGAATGCTATAGACAATGAGCTCAAAATAATATAGAAAGACAAAGAAAATAAAAGAACAATTTATTTCCAAGGAGAATCTATAATAAAACTTTGTTGATCAAAGTCTTGGAAGATCTTAATGCTATTCAGATTTCTCAAAACATGTTAGGGAATATGGAGTGCTCCCCTGAGAATAACTCTCACTAGAAGAGCCTCAGAGAATAGAACCAGCAGGAGTGCAATTTTTTCATGGTCAAGGGAAAACATATACAGTATTGCAAATCATATATACTATGATTAAAGGGCCATTAACTTACTTGCAGTTCACTTTCAGAGAAAGAATAATGATCACTGAGTACAAAGTAAACATAGGAAATTTTTAAACTTAACTTAATGAATTATTCCAACAAGCGTGAGTAGCAGAGAAAATTGCATGCATCTAAAAATAATGAAATTGGAAAAAGAAAGGATTTAAGGTGAAAGTTACTTTTGTGTGTGTTACTGTATACAAGAATTACTCCCTAGATGACAGGTTAGTTGCATTAAATTTATGCCTCCAACCAGCTCTGATTTGTTCCCAATCATCTATTTTTCTTCTTGGCTCTTAATCTCAGAGGCTATTATTCTGGATAAATTAAATCACTAATGACTCTTTTATATCTAGCATCTGATATCCAACACAAGAGAAAATCCTGTTGTATCACATGCTGTTTTAGGTGTATTTCTATTGCTGTGATAAAATGCCCTTAGAAAATATTTTGGGGATAATGTTATGTGGCTTTCATGTTATATGGTTACAGTCCATCATTACAGGGAAATTAAGATTTGAACTTGAAGTAGCTAGTTATAATCATATCCGCCATTGTCAACAGCATAGAGAAATAAAAACATATTAATTCTTGTTTATGCTCAACTTGCTTCTTACACCTAAGTATTTCTATATCCCCTGTATAGGGGATGGTGCCTCCTACAATGGGTTAGGTCTTCCCACTTCAACCAACATATTCAGGACTATCACAGACATGTCTACTGGTAATACAATCAAACAATTCCATATTAAGACTCTTGTCCCCAGAAATTCTAGATTAAATAAAGTTGACAGTTAAGACTATTAGAAATAAACATGAAATGTCAGCTGCAAGCCACAACTACTGAACAGCTTAGGATCTGGAACACCTTGGACTAGCACCTTGGAGCCCATTCCCTCCAGAGAAAGCAGATCTGCCTGGAGTGGATGTTGAGCCATCTTGGGACCTTGGGACCTCTTTCCCTTGCTGGGGAGGAGATAAACTGATGAAGATAAGAGTGAATGACTGGGAGGGGCGGGAGGGAGAAGGAAATCTGAACATGGATAAAAAATATGGCGTTTTTTTCATAAGAAAAAAAACATGTAATGTCTCTCACTTTTTTCATTTTACATCACTTACAGCAATAGTACCTCATACTTAGCATTGTGTGCATTGGTTCTTATGATGTTTATTCTATGACATCTCTAACTTCTGAATCTCCTGACTAATCCTGTGATATACCTTGATGATACCTCTATCTTCAAACTTTGACTATCCAAATGACGGCCTAAAATGTTATTTGAATAAATGCTAAATGTATTATTTAATCATGAGTAAAATCTTGGGACAAGACCTAGTAAGTTTCCTCTATAGGTGCAATTATTTTGGCATCATTAAGAAATATATTTTGTCTACTCCTCAAGCTGGATAATATTTGAAAAAGCATCTTTTCCCCCTTTTTTTGCAGTGAAAAGAATAGTGTGTGCAAATACCATAGGGCCACAATGTTCAACATTTAGTAAATACTTTATTTTTATTTTTATAGAATAAAGTCTCATTTTTATCCATGTATTCCCTTGTTCCAACTCCCTTCCCCCTCACGATCAGTCTTCAGCCTCCCTCCTCCCCTGCCCCTGTCAATCTTTTGGCATATATTTATTTTTTTTCAGTATCTTTAAATTTATTAAGATTATGAATTTTATGAAAAATGAATATATATTACTAGATTGGTGTTCTGTAAATACTTTTTCTGCCCATTTTTAGCCATCATGTTGCTTTATGTCTAAGGAGATTTGTAACTATAATTGTAATAAAGTTATAAAAATACCTTATGATGCTACTTTACAAGCAAGGTTGCCACTTAAACTTAGCTGTTACAACAAATGCTTTTATGATAGGGGTTATATACCAATGCCTTTTTGAATTAACAACCCATTGAGATATATGAGGTTAAGCCACTTTGCTTTAGATGGTCTCTGAACAGCAAAGAAACATATTTTTCTATTATTTGAGAATTTTATTCATGCATATAATCCTTTATTTAAACATGTTATCCATTTCTTTCCCTCTATCCTCCTTTATCACATCACCTCTATTCCTTTCAAGATTGTATGTTTACTTTTATTAAACTCATCAAGTCCAGTTAGTACTGCTAGTATGCGTATTGTTGTATTTACTGCATTGTAGATATGTCACGACCTCCTCGTCCCGCAAGGAAGATGTGACACCAGGCTCTTCTTTCAGCAGTTTTATTCAGGAACCTTGAATTCTGACTTCTGACTTACTTACTTACAATGGGGACTGACTGACTTACTACATCTTCTCTCTCACAGGGAAACCCGCCCGCAGCCTAAATAGCCTCTGGGCAGCCAACCCTAGTATGCCAGGTAGGTACTACCGATAGGCCCAGGTATGTGGAAGCAAGCCAGATCCTCAGCCTAGCAATTATGGGATAGTTTGTCACTGAGAGCACTCACCATGTGGAAGGTGGAAGGCAGAAGCCAGCGGCATCTTTAAGGCATGGCTGCATGCGGCCCTCCACATAGATATATCTTTTTAGGGATCACATTTGTCTAGCAATCATTACTTACTAATAGCTTCTCAGCTACATAAGAATTTCTTGCTTGTCTTCCTTCCCTATGTTGGATTTTTTTGCTTGGCTTGCACAGTTCTTGTACATGCTGCCATACTGCTTTGAGTTGTATGTGAAATGTCCTGTTGTTTCTAGGAAAAGTTTTCCTTTTCTATATTCATCCACTGTCTCTATCTTCTACAATCTTTCATTTTGATCAAACAGTTGCCTTGAAAAATGCTTTTGTAAGTTTAAAGCCCAGCATTGTCTAGGGATATGGAAAATGGCAGATGACACAGAGGCTAAATATTGCTGTGTATTTCATTTGGACTTGTCATCAAATTTTATAATTATGTCTATTATAAATGAATATATACTGTCAAATACACAAGTTCATGATGACACAGTAGATTTTAAAGAGTTTTAGCCTCATTAAAAATATACAAATTGATCTTCTCCACAGATGTAGTGATTAGAGATATAGAGATTATATGGGATGTGTAAAAATATTCATGTGGGGCTGTAATCTGGAAGAAGCATGAATTTGTACTTGATTATAACAAGAAGCAAAAGTATTACATAACAAAGTGGCAGATATTGGAAATATATTTTTTCAGTTTGAGTTTGAAATATGTACCATTTCCTGGACACAATGCAAATAAATAACTGGTAACATAATTTGATCAGTAAGCAATGCCTCTGTTAAGTTAAATATTAACAGCTTGGTCATTTGCTGTTGTATTTATCTGCTGTTAGTAAAGATCCATAATATTAAATGAGATGGCATGGAACAAGAGTATGAGGGACAACATGTTGGTAGACTTGCATTAAATTCAATATTTACTTTTGACTGTCCAACCAATAACTTTCTTCTCATTAAGTAAAACATCTCTTGGGATATTCTATCTTTTGGGAAGTGAATATAAAGAGATTGGTCAAATAATATTTAAATAGATAAATAGCTCATGTTTGGTTCAAAATGTATTCAGAGAAAATTGGAAATGACTCAAGAAGACCTTTATAAATTTTACTCAGACCTTTTGCAAAAAAGCAAAATCTCTACCACCTAGTCTTTTGAAAACTCAAGATTAGTTTATTCAAAAGGAAGTCTGTTATCAATGGAAATGTTGCATATATCCTCAGTTTAATGTGATTGCTGCTCGCTGAATCTGATTAGCAAATATTTTAAGAGAGTACAATGGAATGAACATTTTAATGATTTATGTTCACCTAAGTATAAATAATTCTACTAGGTTAGTAACTAGCTAAAGAGGCAGCTCAAATGAATTATTGTGTCACATTAGCACAAAACAGACCCTATACACAGCCTTAGAAGTACCCAAAGAAGACAGTATGTATTCATTGGAATTGTTTTCAAATCTGTTATGAATTTATATTTTAATAAAGCCTTGTAAGGGGTTGAAATGGACAGCTAATGCAAAGTTAACAGTTGCAAAGGGGAACCTTTGAGAGGATGTGGTGTAATGACAGAGGTCCTCTCAATACTGTGCTCCAGCTGTGTACCTTACCTGGCATTTATATAAATTAGAAAGTATCATTTTTTTCATTAACCTTTTAAGTGAGGTCTATTGCATGTTTCTTCTTAACAGGAAGAAATACCATTATAACTTAAAGTAGCCAGTGATTTAAAGGGCAAGTAATTAGAAGGTATAAGTATTGTGCCTGATCTAGTTCTTAAAATCACACATTTAAATTTTAAGTTTTGCCCTGCATAAATGTGTTGGAAAAAAGTTTAAAATGACTGCCTGCTTCAAAAAGATAAAAAGTTTGTAGTAATTTTAATAGTTTAAAAAATGGGAAATTGAGTTTTTGAGGAAAACAATCATATCTTTAATAAATAAGTAGCAAAATCTGATAAAGATGACTAACAATTTACATTTATGATTTTGGCTATTTTAATTTTAGCTATTAAAAGTATGCATGCACTTTGATGTTGGGATATATTTCTGGGCTTAATTTTACAGGGCTAGATAATAATGAGGCAAATTAATGTATGCACATACAAAATTTTATATGTTAGCCTCAAAGCAAGACATTAAACAAAAAAATTGGTAAGTTATACCTTTAGTGTTAATATATCATAGTTCAAAACATAAAATGAGATATTTTATGATAAATATTCTTATATCTTTCAAACCATTAATAAAAATTTCTATTTTCTGTATCTGAAATATACAGAAAATATACAGAAAATCATGATTATTTCTGCCATCAAAAATGTACATCTTTGGAAGGATACTCAAAACGATTATTATACTGCTCTTGTTTTAGTGGAAGTTATACACAAGGGACATGAGTAGCTAGTGTGGAAATCAGGAATTATAGGGTAGTCAAATAAAAATAGTTCCCCTTGGTATATTCTCCAAATTCCAGTTTTCTCTGGGCATTGAGGAAGAAGGGCAATAATTTCCAAAAACAGAATGAGATGTATTTGTAGCCCAGAGTTTCTGTCAGATTTTGAGGATAAAGAAGTCAGAGTTTGCATGGCTAGAGCTAAGTTTTCTTGAGCTGACGTTATGGGGGACTGTGAGGTGCCCAGTGTGGGGCTGGGAACTGGATTCATGTCCTCTACAAAGAAGTATACACACTTAACTTTTTAGTTATCTCTCCAGACCATGTATAGAAAAATCTCTTCATGAATGCTTAGAACTCATTTATATATATAAAAACACTAAAATTAAGAATCACTGCTTATTTATATGACACTATTCAGAGAGTGGTAAAGAAGTATAAAGACAGGACTCAAGTCAACTTTGGTTGCAGCAAGGACAAAATACTGTACTATTCATGAAACAGAAAAGAGGTTTATATCCAAATCCTTCTCCAGGGAGGAAAAGGCTAACAACCCAGAGGGAGAGCAAATAAGGCCTTAATTAATGACTTCAAAGCAAAGAATACTAATGATGAAGAAAGGGAGGGAGACAATGGAGGAGGAAGGAAAAGAAGAGAGGAGGAGGGGATTGATTCTCGACATAAACAACCAGCAAAATGATAATCTTAAATTACACATGTGACTTTGACTGTTCCCCATAAATATGTTTGAAGAGAAAGATACATAAACATTGTAAAATAGACAAGTGTATAGAAGCATTGCATAATATATAAAATCTGGTATTTTATTTATTAGGTTTAAAATAGAGAACAAATATAAAGGAGACAAAGCTGGAGTATTGTTATATGTACAAGGCTTTTGCCATATGTGTAGACAAAAGGAGGAAAATATTCCATATTTGCCAACAGATGTAGTTGTATAGTATCAAGTATTATAAAGTCTCTGGGTAGTGAAAACACACATATACTTTGGGCATCCTAGAAAGAATCACTTTAAAAATTATCATTGTACAGTAAAGTTGACTAGGAAATTTCATTTTACTCAGAATTATGCCCTTGCGCACATGTCCTACAGTTATATGTTTCTATGAGGAGACACAAACTTCAGTGTTTAAAGCAGGTTTCTACCATATTATCAACAGACCATTCTCAAATTAGATGATCAACAATGTACTTCAAGAATAGGTATCAACATGTAATATTTATAAAAGAATTAATATTGCTATCAAAAGGAGTGTGTCTTAATAGAATATCAAGTTAAATTTGTGTTATGAAGATAAAGCTGAGCAATGTGGTTTAGAAACCCATTCAAAATGGTAAAGTTGGGGCTGGAGAGATGGCTCAGCGGTTAAGAGCACCATCTGCTCTTCCAGAGGACCCGGGTTCGATTCCCAGCACCCACATGGCAGCTAACAACTGTCCGTAGTTCCAGTTCCAGGCAAACACTAAGGCAAATAAATAAAGTTTAAAAAAAACCAAAATGGTAAAGTTATGAAGAAAACAAATATTTTGAGATTTTATTCTCAAAATCATGATTGGTTTTTCCTCAAGAAGATGAGAATTTTAGCCTAGGCCGGACTTGAGCTCATTATCCTCTTTATTAGTCTAGAGAAGGCAGAGTTTCCTATTCACCACCACTTCTTACAAGGTAAGGACTTTTGATTACCTGCTCAAAAATATTACCAGTTTACCAGTTCTTGACTTGTATTAGTGAAGGGACTCACAAAACTCCACACTGAGTGTGAGCCAGTGTGTTACTTTGAAGATGGACACGTTGTTAGGTTGTTAGTTTTTTGCACTTGTCGAGTGAATGGAATCTCAACACCGGGAGTACCACACTAGAGTTTATTAAAGCAGCAGGCAGAGATGGGGCAGAAGGGAGCAGAGAGAGAAGAAGGGGAAGAGGCGGGGCTCGTGTGAGGGTGGGTGAGCCACACCCAGGGGCATGATTGACATTGTTATGTGCAAGCTTTGGAAATCCTTACACACATGACAAGAAAGTTTGTAATCAGGCCCTCACTCAACTCAGTTCTGAGGGTCCTTTCTTGTAAAACAGGGTGCACTTTGGAGTACAAACTTCAAAATAAATTCAAGGAATGGTTTCAGGTGAGACTGGGAAATCATTTATAGTTGGGCTTTTGTCTTCTAAAGAGAAAACCCAGTCACATGGCTGCTTAGCGGCTAAATACAATATTTACATATTGAATATGAAGCAGGCTATAGGATTAATAATGAATCCTTAAATATCACATGATATATCTCACTAGCTAGTTCTTTGTTATTGCAGCCATAGGTCAGTGTTAGACATCCCAATATACATTTGGCTATAAGATAACCTTAATGTTCACAACTTTCAGTCAAAGAATGTATTGTTTGGGTGCATATGCAATTACACATACTTTAAAAAAATAGCTGTGCTATTGTGGCAACAGTTTTAGTCTTATAGGAAGTGTGATAGAAAACATAGTTCTCAAAAATAGATACTCCCAGCCACACATCATACAAAGAGTGAGAAACCCTGAAACACACAGCCCTAAAGCAAGATGTCTTGCTCAAATCTGTCCTATCAGAGCTCAGGAAACCATGCAGAAGAGGAGACAGAAAGAGTATAAAAGCCAGCGCCAATAGAGGACTCCAAGAGAACAAGATCCCTCTGAATCAGCATGATCAAAGTTCATAAAAACCTAGAGAGGATGAGGCAGAATGCAATGTCTGTATGGGTCTAAACAAGGTACTCTGCATATACATGGGGGTTCCCACTTTGTTTCTATAAATTAGTGAGTGTTTAATTTTTATTATTTTTAATTTTTTATTCATTCTTCTCTCATATATTATCCCAAACAGAGTTTCCCATTTCCTCTCTTCTCCCAGTCTCTCCACCCCACTTTACCTCTCCCCTAGATCCATCCTTCCTTTCCCTTCAGAAAAGGGCAGGCCTCCCAAGGATATCAGCCAAATGTGGCATATAAAGTTGCAATAAGACTAGATACTTCCCCTCATATTAAGGCTAGACTAGGCAACTGACTAGGAGGAGGAAAAGGGTCCCAAAAGCAGTCAAAAGAGTCAGAGACAACTCCCACTTCCTCTATTAGGAGTTTCACAAGAACACCAACTTATACACTATAACATATATGCAGAGGACCTAAATCAGACCCATACAAGCTCTCTGTCAGTTCAGTCTCTGTGAGCTCTTATGAGCTCTAGTTGTTGGTTCTGTGAATTTTTTTGTGATGTCCTTGACCTCTCTGGATTCTATAATCTTTCCTCCCCTTCTTCCGCAGTATTCTCTGAGCTCTGTCAAATGTTTGGCTGTGGGTCTCTGCTCCCATCAGTTGGTGAATGAAGTCTCTCTGATGCTAGATTCCAGTATATATCAGAATATCATCAATAATCATTCCATTGCTTTTTTTGCCAATGGTGTTTTGGTTCTATCCTAGGTCTCTATGCTATCCAAACTCTGAGATTCTTTAATATTAAATTTATATAAATGATATTTAGAATTTTGTGGTTTTCCTTTTATTAGTAAATTGTGTATCATTGTATTACAATTTTATTGTTTTTGCCATTCCTTTCTCATACCTCCCCTTCAGCCATACTTTTTAACCAGTCCTACTGCTACTTTCATTGTCAGTCAATTGAGTTTAAATACTTCCTAGCCTGAGTGTGGGTGGGAAGTTATTTAGTGGAGAAATGGACGTTTATTAGTGGCTATACTAATGAAGAAAATGATGTTCTCCTCTCTCAGCAAGTGTTGAGAACAATTTTTGTTGTGGTTTTATAGTTTAATTCCATTCTAGTCTATGATAAAATTTTATATATTTACTCCATGTCTTCTGAACTATGTGTTTTTTACCTCAGAATATATGAATGGCTCAATAGTTAAGAGTACTGGTTGCATTTGCAGAGTGATGCTCAGATCTCAGTACCCACATCAAATAAGCTCAGCTAATTCTAGTTTCAAGGATCGAGTGCCATTTTCTGGCCTCCCTGAACACTGCACGCACATAGTATAAATCAAACATCTAAGCACAAGTAACATCAATAAAAAATTTAAAAGTATATATCCTATACTTGTAAATACAGAACCCACACATGGAAAAGAATATCTTCTGCTTCTGGATCAGGTATTCCAATTTAGACCTAGCTGGTTAGTGGTGGCTTTTACTTCAAGCACATCATTGTTAATTGCCTGCTACATCTTTAACTATCCATAGGGAAGAGTAGAGCTTCAAACTCTGCTGCTCAATTAATCTATTTCTCATATTAATCCTGCTTGGTTTCGCCTCACATTACCATGCTCTGCTTTATAACTGCATCTCTCTTTAAGATAATTATGTCTTCCTAGGGAATTTGTTTACATAATATCTATCTTCATCTCCAATACACTTCTTGCACTGAATTCTCCTTTTGCTGAAATCACTATAACTGCAGAATTTGCTTTTTGCTTGATATTAACATAGTATATCTATCTCTATAATTCAGGTTTAAGGATCCATTTTTTTATTCCACATAATTGTAAACTGTGCATACTGTAGCTCTATAATGTTTTTAAAATGTAATCTATAATTTATACTTTTTAATTGGTATATTTAAAATATTGAAATTTAAAATTATTATTGGTATAGTTGGAGTGGTAACTATTATAAGTGTTTTATATTTACTTTGCCATGTTTTTATTTCTTTTTCATCTTTTCTTTCTTCTGCCCTCACTGATTTTAATTGCCTTTTTATATAGTTCTAATTTTTTGTAGTCTAACCATTATATCATATTTTTTTAGTATTTAATAGGTTTTTTGGAGTTTGCCATATACATCTATATCTTATCTATATACCTGTAAATAAACAAACACTCAGTATGATTACTTCAAGATAAAATATGCTACTTTCTCCTTTCCAGCCCTTAGACCCTTGTTGATATCTATTTTATCTATAACTAAATTACCTAATATATTATTAATGGTTTATTATAATAACAATCTATTAAATTATGTAATACTATAAAAAGAAAATATTTTGTTGCCTGCATTTATTTCTCCTTTAATATTCTCTTTTATATAAGTCCACAATTCTGATGCTTATAATTTTCATTATCTCTGAAGAAATTCTTACCACTTTTTAAAATCAAGGTAGTCTGTTGACAGGAAATTCTCTCCCTTTTACTTACTTTTTTATTTACAAAGTCTAATTTTCTTCATTTTAAAGAACAATAACACTGTGCAAAGAATTCTATGTGGTAGTTTAGATATGTTTGCTCATTCTTTTTCTTGTTAGGCTTCTAAGAAGAAATATATTTCAAATATTGATTTTTCTTCTTTGTCCTTGATTTCTGTATTTTGACCATGTGTTATTTCAACAGTGATGTTTTCTTTATCTTTGATCTATTTATTTTGATTGTGCTGCATCATTATAGGTGTTTTGTAGTTTACTGTACTTAATGTTCTCCGGGTTTCCCAGACCCATGGTTTCCTATTGGTTATTAATTTTGGAAAATTACAAGTTATTGTTACTTATATTATTTTAATTTTTCTCTTACCATTAGAAGTGTGGCTGGGCACTTATGGTGCATGCCTTTATTTCCAGCACTCAGGAAGGCAGAGGTAGCTGGATCTCTGTGAGTTCAAGGCTAACTTAGTCTGCAGAGCAAGTTCCAGACATACAGAGCTATACAGAGAAACCCTGTCTCAAAAACAAAACAAAACAAAAAAAAAAAGAAGTATGACATAGCCTGTGTTACTGTTTACAGATCATTGGATATTGTTTCTGTTTTCTTGACATTTGTTAAAACTCACTGATTTTTTCTTGTCTGTGAAATTTTGAAAAAGGGCCTAATTTTTGTTACATTGGTTTATTTCATGTACCTATTTTTTGTATTACATCTTGAATACCTCATCTTATATTTCTCATTTTCTCATTCATGATATCAATTCTTCTTTTAGAGTTGTGTAATAAAGAGATTGACCTTTCATAAATAAAGAGCTGGTCTTTGTCAGTGACCGTAGCTATGATTTGTCCCCAGGTTGGAGCCCCAATAAATATTCTTTTTTATATAATTTTATTTTTATTCCTTTGAATTTAAATTTTTTTGTTCTCACTCCCTTCCCCCTCCCAATCCTTCCAGTCAGCCTTCAGCCTCCCTCTTTCCCATCCCCCCCTTTTTTCCCTGAAAAGGTCAAGAAGTGGATCAGCTCAGCATCTACTCCAGGCAGATCCAGTTTCCTTATCCTAATATCAAAACTAGGTTAGGTGTTCCTCTGGAGGGAATGGCTTTGAAGTACCAGTCCACACATAGAAACACAGTCTGATCCCTTCCCTCGATGCTCCACATACTGCCCATGTCAGTGGACAGCTGCCTATCCTTGGAGGGCCTAGTTCATTTTCTTAAAGGTTCCCCAGTGGCTGCTCTTAATTCAGTGAGCTCCCTAGAGCTCCAGCGAGCCACCACTGTGGGAATTTTCCTCATAGCCCTATTCATATGCTCATATAAAATATTAAGACTTTAGGGAGTTTTCCTGATTATATTTCCATATTATTGGTAGGATGTCTGCATTTGGAAACTTCCACCTAATTTGTAAGTTGATTTTAACTTATATTTTTAAATTGTATTAAGCCATTGCTATATCTATTGAGTGATTTCCAGATATGAAAGTGGTATTGAGGACCTTTGCAACCTGGTTGGCTTCAGAAGTTGATGTGGTCTTATAGACTGGTCCATAGTGACAGTCTTGGCATATTAATAATTATAGTTTTTTTAACATTTTAAATGTGATTATTTCTGCCTCTCTGATATTTCTAAATCTGTTATTATTGTACATATTCTCCCTTAAGATGGTTTTTTGTTTGCTTGGTTTGTTTTTTTATTGTTTTTCAGCATAATTTGTTATTTTTTTTAAGTCATGTGGTATATGTTACATAATAGGGATCAAACTCAAAATGTCTTTAATGTGAGACTTTCTATTTTTCTGGCTACATGTAAGGCTATCTTTAATGTCTGAGGAAGTTACTGGTACCAGATGCTTCAATTTATTTTATTATTATTTTCTACTCTCTAATGTTGCCTTCAAAGTCTTTCTAAAACTATAGTTAAATAAATCTGATCCAGGTAGTTATTCCAACTGTAATCACAGGCTTGGTCTGTAATATAACTTAGATATACTGTGTTCCTTTAGTATATCATTGCTTAATTAGCTTCCTATTACCTTTGCCCTGTTGTATGATAGTTTTTGATAAAGTTGTCTCTAATTGGCCTTAATAATAACAACTTGGAATCAGATATCAAAGCAAATGCTGAAAAATTAGAGAGACAAAGGAGTAAGCCACAACCACCTCTTAGCTCACCAACTCCTCAATGGAAAGGGGCAGGCTATCTTCTCCTTCCATTTCTCTCTCTGCCCAGCCATATTACTTTCTGTCTCTATCTTTTTAGCTCTAAGAGAAAGATGTATGTCTACTGAGTACTGGGATCAAAGGCAAGATATCCCAAGTGCTAGGATTAAAGGTGTGAGCTTCCACTGCTTAGCTATGTTTATCTTTTAAACTAGACAATTTTTTGTAGTCCATGATGGCCTTGAATTCCTCATCTTCCTACTTCCACCTCCTAAGTGTTGGGATAAAAGGTGTGTTCCATGACTTCCTGGCCTCTATGGTTAGCAAGAGACTATCTATGCCCTCTGATCTTTAGGCAAGCTTTACTTGTTAGAGAACAAACAAAATATCACCTCATAAACATGTCATCATTCTATTAATATGGGAAATAAAAAAAATGCAGAGGTGAAGAAAATGTCCCAGGGTGATATACCAAATCCATCCTTTTCATATTTGTTATTTTATAATCTTAAAATGTTTGAGATAGAAACTTGATGTTCTAATGGTCATTCCATATGAAAAGATATGTATGTAGGGAAATACAACTCACAATCAGGGTGGCTATCAGTTACTTTTCTGTTGCTGTAATAAAATAATATTACCAAGGCTTACAAGAATAGCAGTGCATGGCAAGAATAGAAGCCAAGGAGTAAATCTTAGAATTCACATCCTCAACAGTAAGCTCAAAGTAGAAAAGACAAACACTTAGAATTCACATCCTCAACAGTAAGCTCAAAGTAGAAAAGACAAACAAGTGGGGAGAGACTATATAATCTCAAAGCCACCCCCAGTGACGTTCTTCCTCCAACAAGGCCATATTTCCTAAATCTCTCCAGAAATCATGGCCAACTTGAGAACAACTATTTAAATATCTGAACCTATGGGGACATGCTTATTGATATTATTATAGGGTCCATTTTTGTACTTCAGTTAATCTAGTCAAGGAGACAGATCACAGATGTTCCCCTGGCTTGTCTCTAAGTTGGTTCCAGTTCCAGTCAGTTTGAAAACCATGATTATTTATTATACCTATCATCTCTATAATACACTCAGATGTGACTTTAAATGTCACTTCAATATCCAGAAGAGTTAAGTTCTATAAGTAATATTTGCTTCTATGTTATATTTATCCCATTGGCTATATCTTCATAGCTACTAACAAGTAGAGAAAAATAATTCCACTCATGGCTAGGATTATGTAAAGAGAATATTTATAACTTTCCAAATAAAGATGCAGAGGTATAATTTTTTGTTCTTGGACAATACTATATTTATTAACTTAAATTTTATTTTTTATATTAAACCAAACTACTCATTAGATATGGATACATTTTACATCAAGATGACTTTATAAAATATAATTGAAAATGTTTTTTCATTGATTTGTTAAGAAAAAACTAAGAGAAATCCCAATTAGTGCACAGAGAAGACATCCTTTTATTCGTCGCATAACCATTTATTTTTAAGGTACAATATATTATGTGGGGAAATACTAGATTAAGAAACACAAGTAAATAGAAGATGTCAACACTTGTGAAGTTTGCCATGGAAATTATTTGTCTGTCTTGTTTTTGATAGATTTTTATTGAAATACTATACATCTTTAATTTACCCAATTCTAATTTTTAAAATAAATAGGTATAAGATAGATGTAATTCAGTGAGTTCTCATCATAAGAACTAAACAGCATTCAGTATTTCTTTTATATAAAGTCAACAATGGATATTAGTTTATTTATCAAATATAAACATTTCTTAAATATACCTTAGATGGAAGGTTCATAATGCTCAACTATTGTATCAATGTGTTGAAAATTGTCTTGTTTATTAAAGTATAGAATTTTTTCTAGCATCATTGTAAATATATAATTCACATGCAATAAATGTTACCAATTTAAAATACATAATATTTTTAAAGATACTCATAAATTTATCTAACTAGTATTATAGTTTAATTGTTAGACAGTATTAATTTATCTATACTAAGGCCCTGATATCTGCTAGTCTGTATCTGTCTCTGTAGATTATTTTATAAAATCTTAACAATGAAATAAGATATTATGTGATCTCAGGAAGCTAATATTCTTTACCAAGTATAATCTTTTCAAGACCAATATACACTATAACATCTATCAGTGAATACTTTTTTTCTTATTGTTGTTTAATATTGCATGAATTCTAGTTAGCATTTAATGAAAACCCAGAGTCAGAAATTGGGGGAAAGCTGAAATATCAGAGAGATGAAACAGACCACAGTCAATTATCACCCAGTCAATTTCTCAGGCCACAGAAGGTAAATTCTATCTTCAAGAATACTCAGCCTGGATGTTCCTTTTAGAGAAAGCCTCAATCTCTGCCTTTTCCTGACTTAAATACCTTTCCTGCCCAGTTTTACTTTCAGGTTCAACTCATCATAATAATCATAGAGTTAGAATTAAAGGTAGGAGCTACGACTGTGGTTGTTAGGCCTTGAACTCACAGAAATACAGAAAGATCCCTTCTCCTGAGTGATGGGATTAAAGGCATGGGTCACCACTTGGTCATCCCCTGTAATGGGATTAAAAATGTGTGTCACTCTCTGACTTGGTTTAACACTCTCTCATGGCCTGACTGTGGATGATTCTGTTCTCTGATAGTCCAGGATGACTTCATTAAATATTTCACCACAGTATAGTGTATCATTATATTAACACTTTGATTTTGTTTATCAGTTATTTGATGTGGAATGTCTTTCTCTATGTTGTGAATTATCATTGGATAATAAACAAATTATTTTGGCCTATGACAAGTCAGTTTATAGGCAAGTGGAAAATCCAAGCATAAATGGGAAGGAAGGCAGAGTCACACAGAGACTAGCTGCTGCCTAAGAGAACAAGATGTAATGGAACACAGATAAAGCTACTAGCCACGTGACGGGACACAGCTTAATAAAAATAGATTAAATTGTTGAGTTAACTGATAATGAGCCTAAGTCATAGGCCAAACAGCATGTAATTAATATAAGACTTTGGTGATTATTTGGGACCAACCAGCTGTGGACAGTCTACTTGGGACTGCTGGTCTGGATCTTAAGGGTAGGTCAGACCAAAAACATCTTACTAGAATTATCTGTGGATGAACATTAATTTTTATTGTTTGTTTCTTCTGACTTAAAATGCTTTTGTGAACCTCAGTTTATAAATTTTTTATAAGCATATTTTCAGTTCTTTTGGGAATTTAAGTTTATATAGTTACTATAGGCCTTACATATTGAAGAACTGACAAAATGCTAAATGGTCACAACAGTTTAAATTCCCACTAGCAAAATATGAAGTTCTAGTTTCCTGTTTCCAACTAGTTCCCTTTTGTTGAAATACTAAGGGAAGAAAAAAGCAATTTCATTGTGAGTGTGATGATTTGCAACAGTTTAATGTTCTTGTGACATTTTACATTTCCTAAACAAATGGCACTTAAACATGGTAATGAGAGTAATAATTAATGTTTAACCTCAAAAGACAATTTTGAAAGCTTGTATTTTATAGCATCTACTTAATTCTCTCTTTTGCTGTTTAAAAGAATTATCAACTATACATTGTTTAAATTTAAAAACAGGTAAGGTTTGAGAGATTTTGTATGCACACATACACACACAAGACATACATACACACACTGTTCTCTTTTTATTGAAAATTTGAAATAACTGAATTGCATAGAAACATTGCTATATTATTCATAAAGTTGGATGTGTGGATGCCTTCCAAATGACCTTATGCAGCTGTCTTCATAGGAAATAACATCTGAAACACCTGTATTTTCAAAGAAGTTGCTGTGCAAGGCATCTACTGAGTTATTTTCAAAATATTGAGAATAGGAGGAAGGTGTCCAGTTGTCAGTAATGTAACAAACAAATTGTGTTAGTTAATAATATTTCTAAATAAACTGTATTTCCAATAGTATATTTCAATTTATTTCTATATTTTATTTTCATAATTTTTGTTAGCATACCTCATCTCTAAGAGACTGGCTTTAGCTGTCTATTGTCAACCTTTCACTCAATATCTGCTATTTCTAACCAATATCTGATACACTAATAGCATAGTAGATTACTCTATTTTTTTCTAAGGTAATTAAATCTTATAAATATTTAAATGTGAGAAATCGAAGGGGGAAAGGATAGGTATAATCATATTACAATGAACATATATAGAAAATTCTCAAGAATGAAGTATATGGGTTGTTTTTCTGTTCTAGCCTCTGAAGCCATGCTTCATCCTGAGTTCTGATGTCAAGCTCCATTTAAGGATTCCCACCACCTGATCCTCTCTTTTTTGTCTTCTCTTTCCCTCATCCTGCCAGAGTACTCTCTTACCCATTTTCCCTCATGTCTCTTCTCCATCCTCTCCCTCCCCCTCACTGTCCATTTTTTCCTTCTCTCTTTATAATAATAGTCTTTCTACATAGACCCTGCCTATGTGTCCTGCCTCGATGTCACCCACTGCAGCCTCCCATTACACATGTGGGGTATAAAGTCTCTATATATAGCCATCCATCAGCAGCATTGGGTAAAATGTGATATCATATATCATATCAGATCATAACACTATAAGAAGAAGAATCTAGGACAATAACACCATTATTATACTTGTCATTCTTTGTAAAATTTGGGTTTTTTCTTACTTATGTGAGTTTTTACCAGATTTTAATCTCCACTTTAATTTTAAAAAGTAATTTTATTCTTAGATGTTTTACAAATCACTAGCATCAGTTTTTCTGGAAACAACTCTGAACCAGGTGGTATACACAGACAAAAGTTATTTTATACTTATCTCAGATTCATTTCTTGACATTTGGTCTTAGTAAGGGGCCAAAATGAAGGGACATGAAAATCAAGTTGGCTCAGCTAAATGCATAAATTAGTGTAACTTTCAAGATTTCTCATGTAGTTTTACTTTTAAAATACAATTCATTGGCTCATTTGCCCAGTTATAATGATTATTCATTATTTTTATTTAAGAGTTTTTATTCCGTTTTCTATATCAATCACAGTTCTCTCTCCCTTCCCTCCTCCCATTCATCTCTCAGCTTTCCCCTTCCCCCATCCACTACTCAGAGAGAGTAAGGCATGGTAGCATGGGGAATAAACAAAGCCTGGTGTATCAAGTGGAGGCAGGACCAAACCCTTCCCTTCTGTATCAAGCAAGGCTCATCAATGTATCCCTCTACAGGGAATGGGCTCCAAAAAGCCAATTCAAGTGCTAGGGATAAATCTTGGTCCCACCGCCAGAGGACCCACAAATTGCTCAAGCCACACAACTATTATTTACATTTAGAGGGCTTAGTTTGGTCCATGTAGGTTCTACAGCTGACAATCCAGAGTCCATGAGCTCCTGGTATCTCAAGGCAATTATCTCTGTGGCTTTCCCCATTGAGATCTTAACCCGTTTGATCATATAATCTCTCTCCTCTCTTTTTGACTGTTCTGGGAGCTTGGCCCAGTGCTTAGCTGTGGATCTCTACATCTAATTCTGTCAGTTGGTGGATGAAGGTTTTATGATGATAATTAGGGTGGTCATCAATTTGACTACAAGGAAGGCGTGTTTAAGTATCCTTTTTACTATTGCTTCAAGACTTACCTGAGGTCATAATTGTGGATTCCTAGGAATTTCTCTAGTACCAGGTTTCTTCCTAACCCCCAAATGGCTCTCTCTATCAAGTTATTGTTTCTTTGCTCTCACATCCCACAGAGATACCATTGCCCCTAGGAAACAGAAAGCAATTTTAAGAAAACAGCACCCCCTATCCCTGCAGGTATTGTTTTCTTAGGGCTACAGATAAGTGTTATCTGTTGGGGGTTGGATATAAGCTGTAATAGGCTTGGAGTAGAACGATAAAGTTTAGACTCAAGATTCTCTTTTGGAAAATAAAGAAAGAAAATATATAGGATAGGATAATAAAGCAAATTATTGTATCCACTTGTAAACTAAATTACTATCAGCTTTAGAGAAGTTGCATTGATATAAATTCTTATATATTGATACAAACGTAAAATTGTTTCTCTATTCCTGTTTAAGATAATTTGTATATTAATACAAATACAAAACTATATTTGTCATATTGTACATGTTCAAAATATTATATGTTGACACATTCAAATTGTACTTTTCATACTGTATGTATGTTCTACTTCTGTTTAGGATACTTTGTATATTAATACATGTTAAGAATGTTGTTATCATATTGCACTATACATTTTACTTCTAATTAAGATATTTTGTATATTGTCACATATTTGAGGTCGTCCTAATACTGTACCCAGATTATTTATTTTTATAATGTAAGGCATTAACTATTTAGGTAAATAATTTTTTTAGATAAAAATTGTAGGTTAATAGTCAGCCATGCTTGTTAGACTTACAGTCATGTAAATAAGGTTTCCTATATATACAGAAATATATGTCAGATAGATAATCTCCAAACATGTCATAGATCTAGAGAATATGACATTTAAATGTTTTAATCATTTAGAATTCTGTTGACATAAGACACAATTCCTCCTGGCAGCACCTACCTCCTCTTCAGAGAATGTTGGGCACTGAAGACACTCCATATAAAATTTGCCTTTTTCTTGGCAAAAAGGGGCCTGTTGAGCAAAGAACTGCTTTGCTTCAACTGCTGACAGTAGGCATGCTTTATGAATGAGCAAGACACAAGGAAAACTGACTGCTGAACCTTGCCAAGACAGGGCAGGATAGTATTTCAAAATTTTCTGCTTCTGAAAATGGTCTGTGAGATATTCTAAGCCTTATCTGTAAGTGGATACCCCAACACTACAAAGAAACGTTGGGTGACCATCAAGGCAGTCAGCTGTTTCTGTCATTTCTTGCATTTCTCAGAAATTGCTTGGTCACATTTCTTGTTAACTCAGGTAATTTTCCTTTTCAGGTCTTTGATGGGGTTGAAAACTAGATAGTTACAGTTCCAATCCTCTCATATTTTAACTGAGAACATTTAGGTATAAGATTTAGATTCTTCAGGATAGGATAGCTATTGAAATAATAACTGTAACTTGCCAATTACCTTTGGCCTGGAAATTTAATATGTTTCTTGTTGATGTTGTTTTCGTTGGTTGTAGATCCATTTTTTTGTTTATGTTACTACCCTTTATTTCTCTTAGACAATACTTGATAATCATTAATAGAATATATAGTTTGGCATTAGGTTAAAACTTCCAAAAAGGGGAAAGTGTGGGGTGTTCATTCCACCAATGACTTCGAGCTATCTGGCCCAACAGAGGCTTACATAAACTTTTAAAAGGGAAGGAGGGGGGTCACTTGCACTTTCTTGGGGTGATTGGATACTGGATGGTCAGGGCCATTGTCTCTCAAGCAGAACAGAGGACAGAGACAGCTGTTTTGTATTTAGAAATATATCTCCTCAATTTATATTTTAATAAATCCCAATTACCCACTAAACTTATTCACATGGATTTTCCATAATAGCACCCCATTTAAATTACTAATAAGTATAAGAATTCTAAGCAAAGTTTTCAATAGGGATTTCTAAACTTTTGATGTGAGAACATTTGACCAGTTGTCACTTTATATTTTCTTCCCATGCTGGGAATTAAACCAAAGTGACAGTCAGTTGCTGTTACCACCACGCTCTATTCCCAGACTCATGACTCCAATGTAATTGTGGCTGGATACAGAAGCTCATACTTGTAACCTCAGCATTTGGAGGATCAGGATTGGGAATTCAAGTTTATCCTCTACTGTACAGCAAGTTTGACAGCAGTCTTCAGACCCTATCTTAAAACAACAACAAGAGAGAGAGAGAGAGAGAGAGAGAGAGAGAGAGAGAGAGAGAGAGAGAGAGAGAGAGAGAGAGGAAAAGGGTATAACTCACACTGGGTAAGACTCAGAATTAGAGGAGGCAGATGTACTGGGACAGCAGGAGAAACTGGGCCTTTTCTTGCTGTGATTTTCATATACACACCCTGGACAGATGTGCATAGATGCCAAACCCACCACAGCCAATGACAGAAGACTGTTTCTGACAAATGCTGAAATATCTTAGTTTCCATATTCATTCTAAGTGAGGACACATGATACAACTTACAATGCATTGTGATAGATGAACTCAAGACAGTATTCAGTTTTCTTAATTGGTCCTCCATCATTTGATGTACTGTACTGGGGCGATTGGTTCCATTCAGTATGGACACAGATGCTAGGAACGTTCCATTAGTAACAGGTAATGAGAAAGGCATCAAAAATTCAAAATTTTTCTTTGTTATAGGTGTCATCACTTGAAAACATTTTAAATGTTACATTTTTGGATTACAACAACATAATGACATGTTAAAATATTATTTTTCTTAATCGTAATATAAACTTCAAATAAAATCATATTAGTACAAAAATAGTATTAAGTAATCCAATGATTACAAAATGATTTTTATAAAAAATAATCTTACAATTTTATTGTTTATTTAACAAAGAGAGTGTGGTTAGTTTGTTAAAATTAAAAAAAGTAGCCCATTCATGTGACTTCAGTTGCTGCCAAGGACTGAACAAATGAGAGTAAAAAAATCACTTTTTAAACTTTATATTTCAGAGCAAACAGAAATATAATTTATAGATCTTAAAATATTTTAAAGGACCAGATTAATATTCTAAAAATTATGGAATCTGATGAAATTAGGCAATTCAAATTACTTAAGGTCTTTCAAAATATGACTCACAGAATCTAATGCTGATGACTCAGTCTCCTACTGTTCACTAACCTCAAATCACACCTGTGCATCTATTTACTGAATTTAGAAATGTTATAGCATTATGTACCCAGGAATGTAAAGGTTCCTGGTTGAGGACATTTTCCTTATTGAAGGTCATAGCAGGTAGTGATGTAGGGAGAGAATATTGCCAGTGGTCCTGAAAGCCATAAATGCCTTGGCTGTTCATCTTACTTTTAGATGAATAAATTACTATGATCCTAAAATAAATGTGTTTATCAGGGCATTTTAAAGTCAGCATATAGCTGGATCACTTCTGCAGTAAGATTTTTGGATTAAAGCCAAGTATTTGCTAGAATGTAGCCCTCCCATCCATGGAAGTTTCATAGGAACAACTGACCTTCATGGTCTACTTCTTGGCTGTTCACAAATTTTATATGGATTCCTGTACCTTTGTCAAAACTTACCTTTAAGTGGGCTTCAGTAATGATTTTAGAAAAACATTGTCATAAGAGAGAAATGAAAAATATTAGGAAAATATTTTATATAAACAAAGATAATATGAAAGTAATGAATTGGAATGTCTTCTACACTGTCATTTAGAGAAAAGATTCAAATCTATCTTCTAATTTATAAAAGCAGTTTTTAGGAGCCCCTGGGAGCCCAGGATGTTTAAAAATATGACCCATGGCATTCACCTTATTTTATGTCTATAATTTACAGAGATAGCACAAAAAACTATTTTAGTTTGAAGATTGGCATTTTCATGTTTTTCTTCAATAAAATCTATAGCAATGAACTGCAAATAGAAAGCATAAATTTTCAATTCTTACATATTTAATGAGGCAAATTGTTCAAAATTAATCAGCAGACTTTGGGCATTGATTATAAGTATAAAGCTTTACTTTTTCTGTTTTTATAAAAATTTCGTTAGTTTTGAGTCAGCCTATATTGAAATTTATCCAGAAGTTTTTTCTTAATCCCTTACTTATTAAAAAACCCAAGAATATGAAAATACACAAATAGCATTTATTAACAATGCACATACACATGTATGTATATTATATATAATAGTTTACTAAATTTGTTAATGGAATGACTTTTGAGAATATATGCAGAATGTGCATTTTATAAATAGATTTGCAAATTTTGGCCTAATGTAAGCAAATTGACAGCATGAATGATTGTGATTAAAGCATGAAATGAAGATGACAATCAGAAAGCCTATGCAATAAATCATAAACAGAGCAGTCTAGAAAGCTAACAGAAAACTGTGGTCTTCTTAAAGTGCCACATGTGATATTAAAAAAAAAAATCTCAACTCTAAATCATCAAACAGTTACACTTTACATATACTACTTTAGAAGCCTCAAGTTTTTATATATTTGATAAAATAGTCTGAAGGAAGCTAAAGGGAGAATTATATTTCACAAATATGTTACTCCAAAATTTCACATTTTCAAATGACTCAAAGCCACAAAATAAGGATATTAAACACTCTGTAATGGCCAAATGTGTCTCATTATCACTTAATTATTAGCCTTCGTAGGAATATGTTAATATTCTTAATTTTCTAAGAGATCAGAAATGGACATTGAGAAAACAAATTTAAAAACAAGTAAAACAGCAAATTTAAATTGCGAGATTCCATTTCAACATGTAACTAGTGATAATTAGTTACCATTTCCATCTGTAGAAAAAAGAGAAAAATCTGGACAGAGTGCTAAATGTCAGCTTCTCTTGTACATATTGCGTGACTGAGGTTGTAACCTTTCATCTGAAGTCTGGAGAGGCAATCTTGAGGCCATAGTGGACATATGTAAACCTGGAGCAAATGCCATTAACATCTTATACTGCCAAGAGTAGTTAAATGACAATCTTGACAAACTGCCAAGAATTAAATGAAGATTATCATAAGAGTAAGACTGCCTGAAAGAATGGTCATCTTTGTGGCATACCACAACATTAGTCTTCTTTTTAGAACTCCAATAGCACTCAGTATGGATCCAAGAAATAATTCCACATTGTAGCCATGGCAGAAGAAATGATCAGTATAAAATATACCAAGAGTCTTATAAAAATTTTTACTTTTAAAAGGAAAGACATTTCAAGAGATGTTTTTTTTTCCCACCTGGGATGAGAAACTTTCTCCTTTGGAAAGTCCTCCTGTTCTCATAAGAAGAGAAAAATAGCCAACTATTCAAAATGATTTAAAAAAATTATACTGGGAACATGCAGCCAGAGAAAGGAGACGAATATTTGGAAAGGTGGGGAGATAGAAAAAATGTGGAAGGAGATGAAGAAAGAGAAACTGTGATCAAAATAAATAGTATGGGAATAACTTAATTAAATAAAAGTAAAATTTAAGAAAAAAGAATTTGAAAAAAGTAATAAGCTACTATAATTAAAAACTTTAACAGCGCTTGTCAGAGACTGATGATTCAGAAAGGCAGAATATCAGTAGAATGTGGTTGAACTCAACAATTTCATCAATTAATGAGAATGGATATTTATAAAATACTGGAATAACAGAAAAATACATGTGCTATTCAATCTAGCATGTAATATCCACCCAAATAAAACAAATGACAAATCATAAATGTACAATTTTACTAATATAAAGAATAGAAATTTAAAATAATGTTTATTATTGGTAGAACAAACTTCAAGCTTTTCCACATAATGAGCAATTTAAACATATATTTCTGAGTTTCCAATTTTACAGGGGTCAAAATGAGTATTAAGAAAAGTTTAAGTATATTTTAAAATAAATTAATATATAATACTTATGAAAATTAGTATTTCTTATAATTTTATAGATATGGCAATATGAACTTACAATAAAATTAATAGTATTGTATGTATTTTGAAAGAAATGTTGCAAATTGAGTTTAACTATTAAAAACTTTATTATAACAGATGGGGATTTATTTCAAAATTGTAAGACTGCTTCAATATTTGAAAATCAGTCAAAAAGTCTTTCACATGACGAGGGTAAATAACACAAACCATATAACCTTGCTTATTAATATTAAAATACATTTTTAAACCTACCATCCATAATAAAACTTTCTCAACAAAACAGAAATAGAAAACTTCAGTTTATTAAATATCATGTACAAAAATGACAGCAAGATTATATTTAATGATTTTATTGAACACCTAACTTCAAAGACTCATTCCATGGCAAGGATGCAATCAATCATATTCAAAGTATTACTGATATTTTCTGTTTCTATAAGGTAAGATAAAGAAATGCAGTGCTGTGTGCAGTGGTACACACCTATAGTACCAACATTTGAGAATGTAAGCAGAAGAATTGAGTTCAAACCTGGGCAGTGCTATGTGACAAATTTAAGAGTAGCCTGGAATACACAGTAAGATTAGAAATGAACAAATTGTAGTTTTGTTTTTTACTTTTTATTCTTTTGGGGTCTACCACCAAGCTCCCACATAAATACTCATGGAAATTTATTATTACATATGAATGCTTAGTCATAGCTTGGGCTTCTTTCTAGCCAGTTTTTCTTAACTTGAATAATCCCATTTATCTTTTGCCTCAAAGCTATTAACCATCTATTTCTGCATATCTTTTCTTTAACTTGTACTCCATGGCAGACTGTGTGGCTGGGTGGTTGGCCTCTTCTCTTCTTGCTCCTTGATCTCTTTTGCTTCCTGATCCCACTTTTACTCATTCTATTTATTCTCTCCGTCAGCCATCCCCTCCTATTGTTTATCCACTCTTGTTATTGACCATTCAGCTCTTTATTAGACCAATCAAGTGTTTTAGACAGGTAAGTAACATAGGTTCACTGAGTTAAACAAATGCATCATAAAAAATGTAACAATCTTTACATCATTGAACAAATGTTTCATGGCATAAACAAGTATAACATATCTTAAAATAATATTTTACAAAAACAAAGAAATGTATCTTTTCAAAAACACTTGCATATTGCAATATTTTGAAAATTCTACAGATTAAATTAAAAAATAATTGAAGTAAATATAATTACAGGATGTTTGCAATTTAAGATCTAATTGCCCAAACAATCTGTATTTTCCCCTTCTTAGAACAGTCCATGTATGTCCATCCCTCTTAGGGTAATCTTTGTTACCTAGCTTCTCTAGGGTTGTGGATTATAGCCTGATTACTCTTTACTTTACATCTAATATCTACTTATGAGTGAGTACAAACTGTGTTTTTCTTTCTGGGTTTGGGTTACCTCACTCAGGATGATTTCTTTTTTTCTGGGTCCATCCATTTACCTTCAAATTTCATAATGTCATTGTTTTTAACAGATGAGTAATACTTCATTGTGTAAATGTACCGCATTTTCTTTATCCATTCTTCAGTTGAGGGGCATCTAAGTTTTTCAAGTTCTGGCTGTTGCTATGAACATAGTTGAGCAAGTGTCCTTGTGGTACACAGATGGGAATGTGCATGAAACTAGCCACTTTTAATGTGGTGTCAGTTATGTGGCTTGTTGTGGAACCTCAGCCAGTAGAACCAGGATTTATTCCTGGCATATGAACTGGCTTTATTTGGAGCCCATTCTCTATGGTGGGATACCTCACTCAGAGTGATGAAGGAGGGAGCAGCATAACACTGTGACCTCATGAGAACAGCTGACCCTCTGAGCACATAGCTGATTAAGAGCTCTCAAAACAGCAACTGACAAGAGCTGACCAAGAACTAACCAAGAATGAATTGGGGAAACAATGAGCAGACAGCAGTGCAAGAATACATACAACAATGTGAAAGTCAACAAGACATCACCAGAAGAAGCAAGTAGTTCTATAGCTTCAGGATCTGAACCTAACAACAAAGAGGGAACAGAAGGAAATGACCTTAAAAACAGCTTTGTAAAACTAATAGAACCCTTAAAAGAGGGTATAAAAAACTCCCTTAAAGAAATAGAAGAAAATACAAACACAAAATTAGAAGAGATGAGCAAAGCCCTGAAAGAAAATAAAGAAAACCATGAAAAAGAAAACCAACAGGTAAAAGAAATTTACCAAAAATTACAAACTGAAATAGAAGAAATAAAGAAGACAATAACTGAGACAAAGCTAGCAATAGAAAACCTGAAAAAACAACCCAGAACCACATATTAAAGCATAACCAATAGGATCCAAGAGATGGAAGAAAGAATCTCTCATGTGGAAGACTCAATAGTGGTAATAGATACATCAGTTAAGGAAAACACTAAAACCAAAAAAGTCATAACACAAAAATATCCAGGAAATTTGGGACACCATGAAAAGACCAAAGCTAATAATAATTGGAAATGAAGAAGGAGAAGAATACCAGCTCAAAGGCACAGAAAATATATTTAACAAAATCATAGAAGAAAATTTCCCCAACCTAAAAAAGGAAATGCCTATAAAAATACAGGACGCCTACAGATCACCAAATAGATAATGCTATGGTAAACAAAGCAATGTGGAAGTGACAGAAGAATGACCAGACATATTAATGAGACACAAATTATTACCCAGAATAAATTTTTATAAATAAATGTAATTAAAAATAAACAAGCATAATCAGTTTTTGATAAAGATATACAGCAAATAGAATATAGAAGACATATTGTCTTTTCATCACAATGTGCTACAACAATTAAACATCAAAACCAGTCTAAGCAAATAAATTATACTATTGGTACACACAAAATTTACACAATAATTACCAGACCTAAAGGTAAAAATAAATATTGTAAATATTAACATAAAATAAAATCCACATGACTAAATTTTGTCATGGAATTTTTAGATAGTGCATCAAAATTAATAGAGATGAAAGAAATGCTTGATGGGTTAATTGTCAAAGGTCTATAATTCAGAGGGCACTACTGACAGAATAAAAAAGTATGATTTGCAAAAAAATACTAGAAATTACATCTGATGAGAAGCTATAAAAATGTTAGATATTACCCCAAGAGTATTATAAAGCTCCCAATATTTCATGGTTGAAACAAATGTACTGAATAATGCTCTAATAAAAAGAATGTATACTGCTGTTACTGAAACATGCCCACAGTGCTCTGGTCCAAGCAGGAAAACTAAGTTGCAATACCAAGGCTGTTTATGCCTCTAGCAGCAGATCCACACCTGCAAACACCCACTTAGCTGTCTTCTCTTTGCTCTTTAGCCTGAAAGTCCACAGGTAGGTGAGGCCTTTCACTTTGGTTTTGTAAACAGGGCACTCATAGGTATGCTTAGTTTCTTGTCTGTTCAGGGTTATGGCTTTGGCAAAGATGACAGGCATCGTGGATGTTAACTCCTTAAGGTGGGTATCAACAAAGACTCCTGACTGGATGTCTCATTTGGCACCTGTAGCAGTAAAAACAGTTGTATAACTGTGACATATTGGTACCGATGCAATAAATGTTCTATTTTTATCAAAAAAAAGAAAAAAAATGTACTGAGAGTTACTTATAGAATTATCTGAAATGTATATTGACACAAAAGCCTGTATCTGGGTGATTGAAATACTTTATTTATGATGGTTAAAAGCAGGAAGAAATCAGGTACCCTTCAATTGAAAAAATAGATAAGTAAGCTATATCAAAATTATATAATGAAATATTTTTAAAATACAAAAAGGAATAGATACCATGCCTTAAAAGGACATAGATAATTGATGAATGTATATTGTTGAGTAAAAGTAGCCAATCTGAAAAAGGTGGTATTATTCTAATTATGTTATATTATTCCAGTTATTTGGTATTTTGTAATAGACAAAACTATGAAAATAGCAAATAGATCAATAGTTGACAAGAATTTACTAGAGGGGGCTGGGTACATTAAGCATATGGATCATATGAATTTCCTCAACGATATTATGGTTAACAATTTATACCATGCTTTGGACAAAACTTGGAGCAGTACATAGATTAAGCCTTAATATAATACTTAGGAGGAAAATTCATAGCACTAGATACCTATATGAAAAATCTAGAGAAAGCACACTAGAGGACTAAATAGCACAGCTGAAAACCTTAGAACAATTAGAAGCAAAGTCACCTTCTAGAAGTAAATGGCAGGAAATAATCAAACTTAGAGCTGAAATCAGTACAATTGAAAAAAAAACAAAAAGAATCAATGAATCAAAGAGTTGGTTCTTTGAAAAAGTCCACAAGATAAATAAATGGTTATCCAAACTAATCAAAAAGCAGAGAGAGAGAAAGTATTCAAATCAACAAAATCAGAAATAAATAGGGGGACATAACAACAGACCCCCAGGAAATACATAGAATTATCAGATCATACTTTGAAAAATCTATATTCCACAAAAATGGAAAACCTAGAAGAAATGAACAGGTTTTTGGACAGGTACCGTTTACCAAAATCAAGTTAAGAACAGATTAATTACATAAACAGACCTATAACCCTTAAGGAAATTGAAGGTGTCATTAAAAGCCTCCCCCCACAAAAAAATCCCAGATCCAGATTGTTTCAGTGCAGAATTCTACCAGACTTTCAAAGAAAAACCAATACTCCTCAAACTGTTTCATAGTGTAGAAACTGAAGGAATATTGTCAAACTCTTTTTATGAGGCCACAATACCCCTAAATCTAGGCCAATCAAAGACGCAACTAAGAAAGAGAATTAGATATCAATTTCCTTCATGAATATTGATGCTAAAATTCTCAACAAAATTTGGCAAACCGTATACAACAATATATAAAAAAATATCATCCACCAAGATCAAGTAGGCTTCATCCCAGAAATATAGGGAAGGTTCAACATATGGAAAACAGTAAATGCCATCCATCATATAAACAAACTGAAGGAGAAACACCACATGATTATATCCTTAGATGCTGAAAAAGTCTTTGACAAAATCCAAACTACTTTATGATGAAAGTCCTGGAGATCAGGAATGCAGGAAAAATATCCAAATATAATAAAGGTGATTTACAAGAAGCCAACAGCCAACATCAAACTAAGACGAAATGCTCAAAGCAATCCTGCTAATATCATGAACAAGAAAAGGCTGTCCCCTATCACCTTATCTATTGAATATAGTTCTTGAAATCTTAGTTAAAGCATTAAGAGAACAACACAAGATTAAGGGGATGCAAATTGGAAAAGGAATGAAACTATCTCTATTTGCAGATGATATGATTGTATACATAAGTGACCCACAAAATTCTACCAGGGAGCTTCTACAGCTGATAAACACCTTCAGCAAGGTAAAAGGATACAAGATTAACTCAAAGATATCAGTATCCTTCTTATTCACTAAAGATAAACAGGCTGAAAAAGTAATAAGGGAAATAGCACCCGGTATCATATCTGCAAATGTATTAATTATCTTGGAGTCACTATAACCATGGAAGTTACAGATCTATTCGATAAAAACTTTAAATCACTAAAGAAAGAAATTGAAGAGGATATCAGAAAATGGAAAAATATCCCGTATTCCTGGGTGATAGGATCAACACAGTAAAAATGACAATCCTATCAAAAGCAATGTACAGACACAATGCACTGCCCATCAAAATCGCAACACAATTTTTTACAGACCTAGGAAGAACAATCTTCAATTTCATTTAGAATAACAGGAAAGCCAGGATTTCCAAAACAATTTTGTTCAATAAAAGAACTTCAGGGGGTATCACCATCCCTGACTTCAAGTAATACTATAGAGCAACAATATTAAAAACAGCCTGGAACTGGAATAAAAACAGATTTGCGGATCAATGGAATCAAATTAAAGATCTGGACATTAACCCAAAAATCTTTGAACACCTGATCTTTGAAAAAGAGGCCCCAAATATTCAATGGGAAAAAGATAGTATCTTTAGCAAATGGTTTTGGCATAGCTGGATGGTAGTGTATAGAAAAATGCAAATAGATCCAAGTCTATCACACTGCACAAAAATCAAATCCAAGTGTATCAAAGACCTCAACATAAACCCAGCCACACTGAACCTGATAGAAAAGAAAGTAGGAAATACTGTCCGGTGCATTGGTACAGGTGAACACCTCCTAAATATAACACCAGTAGCACAGACACTAAGAACAACAATTTTAAGTGGGACCTCCTGAAACTGAGAAGCTTCTGTAAAGCCAAGGACACAGTCAATAAGACAAAATGACAGCCTTACAGAATGAGAAATGATAACTTTTACCAACCCTACAAGTGACAAAGGACTGATCTCTAAAATATATAGAGAACTCAAGAAACTAGAGCTCAAAACCTTGAATAACCCAATCAAAACATGGAGTTCAGAACTAAAAAGGGAATTCTCAACAGAAGAATTATAAATGGCTGAAAGGCACTTGAAAAAATGCTCAACATCTTTAGCCATCAGAGAAATGCAAATCAAAACAACTTTGAGATACCACTTTACAGAAGGACTAAGATTAAAATCACAGATGACAGCCTATGCTGGAGAAGTTGCAGAGCAAGGGGAACACTCTTCCATTGTTGGTGGGAGGCTAAGCTTGTTCAGCCACTCTGGAATGAAGTATAGCAGTTCTCAGAAAACTGGGAATCAATTTTCATAGGATCCAGCAATACCACTACTGGACTTATACCCTAAAGATTCACATTCGCACTTCAAAGGCATTAGCTCAACTATGTTCGTAGCAGCATTATTTGTAATAGCAAGAACCTTGAAACAACCTACAAGCCCCTCAACTGAAGAATGGATTAACAAACTGTGGTACATCTACACAACAGAGTACTACTCAGCAGTAAGAAAAAATGACATCCTAAAATTCACAGGCAGTTGGATGTGTATGGCAAATATTCTCCTGAACGAGGTTATCACAAGCCCAGAAAGATAAACAGTGGATGTACTCACTTGTTAGTAGACTTTAAACAAAAAGCAAAGCATTCCCAAGCTGCAAACCACAACCACTGATCAGCATGGGATCTGAAGCACCTTGGACCAATACCTTGGATCCCATTTCTTCCAGAGGAACACCTAACCCAGTCTTGATGTTGGGGTGTGAAAAGCGGATCTGCCTGGAGTAGATGCTGAACTAAGTCACCTTGAGACTTTGGGACCTCCTGTTCTTGATGGGGAGGAGATAAGGAGATGGGGAGAAGAGAGATTAACTGGGAGCAGCATGAGGAAAAGGGAGTTTGAACAAGGGGTTACATGGATTAAAAAGTGAGGCTTCATACATAGTAAAAAAGAAAGAAAGAAAAAGAGAAAGAAAGGAAAAGAAAGGAAAAAATTCCTGAGCTCATATAGGAATTCATTTCAAAATAGCATTTGTGAATTAAAAAAAATATTCCATAGCTTTGATAAATATCCAGCACTTGGAAGTTTCAAATAAATATTTTGACAGAACCTAGAAAGCACTTTTCTAGGCCAGTAAGTTGATCTTCTTTCTGTTTAATGCAAAAGATAATTGGTGCTTGCTTTTCAATAGTTCATGTTACAAAGCAAGCAAAATAAGGAAAAAATTAGATGTGGAGAGAAGAACTGAGAAATATAGCTAATAATGTGCTGAAGACATAGGCCAAACAATATGAAATTAATATAAGCATATAATTCATTTCTTTGGGAGATAAAAGCCGCTGTGGACAAAATCCAAACTTCTGGCCCAAAAGAATCCAAAAATCTCTTACAACAGCTACCTTTGTCTCCCTGTGTTTCACAGCCAGGTTGATTGCTTCAGCACACAGGCAGCTTGCATTTAATGGATGATAGCCACTAGCTGGCTCACTTAGCATTTTAAACTTGAGTTCCTTTGATGCCTTGAGTTTATTCAACAGTTCTTGGGTTTAATTTTTTTCCTTCTTTATTTTGTATTTATCCAAAAAAAAAAAGCAAAAAGAATTTAAAAATGCGAAAGAGTTAACAATAGCTATACAGAGGATAATAATCATAAGCATGGCTTATCAAGGGTGGAAATGCAAATAAGATTGCTACACATATATTTTCTTTGTGTTCAGCTTTCCCTCTGAATTTTTTTTTTCCATCCCTGTATATCCTTATTGAAGGTCTCTTCCCCCTCCCACCACATCTGGTCATTTTTCTTCTCTGCAACTCCCCATCCCCTCCCTTGGCAGGGAGCAGACAGTCCTATGGTCACACTGGCCCAGTAATGCTTGGATCAGTCTTCACTCCCGGCCAAATCCAGTTTTGTCGCCCCCTCCCTCAAGAGTGAGTCAGGTGTTCCTATAGATGGACTGGGGTTTGAAGGGTCAGTCCAGGGTGTTTCTGATCCCAAGCTGTTTAGTGGTTGTGGTTTGCTGCTTGGGCATGTTTGGCTTTTTTTCTTTTTTTTTTTTTTTTTTTTTTTTTTTTTTTTTTTTTTTTTTTTTTTTTTTTTTTTTTTTTTTTTTTTTTTTTTTTTTTATGATTGTACCTTTAATCTCAGCACTCAACAAGGCAAACATGTTTGACAGAGGTCTGAGTTTAATACCAGACTTGTTTACAGATCCAGGTTCAAGAAATCCAGGGTTGCAAAATGAAATCTTTTCTCAAAAACAAAACAAAACAAAACAAAACAAAAAACAGAAAACAAACAGATAAAACAGAAATGAAAAAGAAAACTCATTAGCAGAATTCACTATTCTGCTTCCTAAATGTGTATATAATGTGAACAGCAATTGATTATAAACATAAGAAATTAAAACAAGTTTATTTTAAGAAAAAGTTTTACATTTTCAATACTATTTGTGATTTTTTTCTATGGTTTGTGTATTGATTTAGTATTTTAAGTTTATTATTATCAAAAGCAAATATCACATATTATCACTATATCTCTGTTAAATACTTACTTTCTGGCTTTTTTTTCTTGTTTGTTTGTTTAGAGACCACTAGTGAGTGAGTACATCCCCCGCTTATCTCTCTGAGTTTGTGATACTTCGCTCAGGAGAATATTCTCCAAATTCATCCATTTGCCTGCCTGCACAAAACTCAAATCCAAGTGGATCAAAGACCTCAACTTAACCCCAACCACTTTGAACTTGATAGAAAAGAAAGTGGGGGTGCGGGCTGGAGAGATGGTTCAGTGGTTAAGAGCACCGTCTGCTCTTCCAGAGGACCAGGGTTCGATTCCCAGCACCCACATGGCAGCTAACAACTGTCTGTAGTTCCATTTCCAGGCAAACACCAAGGCAAATAAATACATAAATAAAGTTTAAAAAAAAAGAAAGAA
>PVIH01002016.1:106731-169715 GCA_004025045.1 Sigmodon hispidus
TGGGAAATACACTTCTACAAATTGGCACAGGCCACCACTTCCTAAATATAACACCAGTGGCACAGGCACTAAGACCAACAATCAATAAGTGGGATCTCCTGAAGCTGGGAAGCTTCTGCAAAGCCAAGGACACTGTCAATAGGACAAAACGCCAGCCTACAGAATGAGAAAAGATTTTCACCAACCCTACAAGTGACAGTTCTTGGGTTTATTAAGCGCAAAATATTTTATTAAGAAACTGTTTCAAAAATAAATTTGCACTGCTCATTTTTCTTGCCCTACCTCTTGGTAGAACAAATGTTTGAAGAGCACAAAGAACCTCATACTCTCTCCACTTTGATTGTATAAGATATGGGGTTCCTTGGGAGACCTGTGTAATGTCCCTAAGAGAGAGTTTACCTCCTGTGTTGAAGGGTGACCTGGTTTGATATATGTGTTCTCTTACAGAAAGTGCTTTTGTATCAGGAACATGTACACTAGGCCCAGTTCCCATCCACAAGCTGAGCCATATGTACATGATCTAGACTGTTTTCTTAGTTCTGCACTTTTATAGACTATTTTTGGAGATTTCACATTTGCAAGATGATTGACTCCATCTTTGTCTAAATTCAGCAAGTGTACAGGAAGCTTGCAGAGATAATAAATGTAAATCTTGTTTGGGGGAGATTATATACTATAGAGGGCAAAATCAAACCTGTATTTAAAAAAAAAATCACCAAATCTATTAGAAAACAAGTCTGTGTATAATGCTGAAATTCTAGTGGCTTTCAAAATTTTCTAGTTACATTTTCTGAATGCATAAAAATTTCAGGATTTTTTTTTTTTTAAAGAGCCCTTTGTATTTCACAGTGAGTTCTTGTCATCAGTATTAACTTGGGAGTATTACTGCTTCCTGTGTCTTTCCTTTGTGGCAATAGTGCATGTGATAGAGGTACAATTCATTGGATTTTTTTGTTAATGTATTTATTTCATTCTGGTTTGATATATTTTAATTGTTGATACTTAGGTTGTCAGACCATAGACATGCTTTATTTATAATATATTCCCAGCTTAAAGTAATGTTGTTATATGTAGATGTAAATATAGATTTGATGTTTTACAAAAAAAGAATTTGTTAATTTGCATATCTTAATTTAATTTTATTTTGAAAATGTGGGATAGTTAAGAGCATACTCATATTTTTTTAGTAGAATCAGTTTTTTTATATAAAATAGTAAAGGTATTGGCATACAGAAAGATGTTCAGAGTTTTTAGAAATCATATAGGGGGCCTGGATTTTAGTAGCTAAAGTTCATGAATACTGTTGTATTTAGTTTTTGGCCCAGCCCTTTCAATCTTGTTCTGAGGTTCTGGCCTACAGTCCCACAGACCCACAGGCCCACAGTTCCACAGTCCCACAGAGACACACAGATGCTTACATTAATTGTACCTTGCTTGCTGATTGACCTGGGGCCCAGGCATTCCAGGCATATAACTTGCTAACTTTTTACTCATTCACTAACCTATGATTCTTATTCTGTTCAGCCATGCGGCTCAGCACCTTTTCTCCACAGCGTTTTAACTTGTTTCTTCTGTGTCTCCTAGCATCTCTGTGGCTTCTCTGCTCACTGACAATCATCTGGCATCTCTGCTCAGCTCAACCTGTTCCCAAAGTTTTCTTCACCTGGTAGCCCTGCTTATACTTCTTGTCTGCCTTTGGCCAGTCAGCAGTTTTATTAAACCAGTAGGCAGGACTATTATTTACAATGTAACATCATAATTTTGCATTTCCCCTTTTTTCTTTTTATAACAAGAAGAACCTCAAATCTAGTATCTTTGGTTTTCCATTATCTATAACAACTTATAACCAACATTGTAAACAAACACAAACATCCATAATTCAGTTTTTGGATATGTGGTCATAGTTCTCTAGGCAACTTCATGCTCAATGAGGGCATTTGCAATCCCATGGGGATCCGAAGAAAAATTTAGAATTATGGATAAGGCTTTGGTGGAATAGTCTGTAAGACTGGGTTATCTCAGCCAGTCTCCTTGAAGTTCTTTTGAATGCAGAGCTCAGAAGAAACTGCAACAGATATGAAATGCTAAATCATCTGGGCTATCCATTTCCACTGGAGACTTTTCAGGGTGTCTTTCTCAATCCAACTTTATTTTCTTTAGCCAGAAATAAATCCACAGCTTCTCATTTTCTATGGAAATAAAAAGGAAACATCTTCTCCAAAGTAGCATATCTTTTGATTTCAGTTTTAAAGTCAACTCATTTACAAAATATATAGGCTAGATTAATCCATCAGCATTTGTAATCAAATGTCTTTTAGCAGCTTTAACTACTTCATTTTCAGTCAGAAAACTTAAAGACAAGACAATAACATATAGTATCCCAAAATTCTTTGTAATTTCTATCTTTATGTGCCTTGTTATTATTTTTAACTTTATTTCTTTGTTAAAGACTTTTTTCTTTTTTTCTTTTCAAACCTATGTATATTTTTAAACACACTCTAAACCATTTAGAGGTTTTTTTTTTTTTTTTTTTATCTGTCCTTACTGTATATCTTTTACTTCTTATCTTTTTCTGTTTCTGACAACACCTTTTATTGGCTAGGATGGAGTCTGTTTATGACCACACCCTTAATCTGCCAAGGTATGACCTAGGATTAAAGGTTGAGCTTAGTCTAGCTTCTTATAGTTTAGCTTTTTAAGCGAAGTACTGGCTTGACTCACAATTATCATTCTGGGAAAATTTAGGGTCCATATAATCACCTAGTAAAGCATTGTCTGCCTCTCATGAACTCCATTTAAGTATTTGGCAGCTGGGTCTCTTAAAAGTCTCACAAGTGTTTTGCCTCTAAGGCTGAACTAGGAAGCCTCTCTTTAAAAAGCAAAGCTTCTACTTACCTCCAGCAAACAGAGCTGATCCAAGAAAACACCACCAGCCACTAAGAAGCTATCTTTGACTCTATTCTCTTTTTGCCCTTATTAACAAAAACCTTAAATCTACCATATACAGCTCCTTGCTTACATTGAGGCTCAGGAACTGGCCTTGTTCATTTTAAATTGCATGCAATAAACATGCCATTTTGTAATTTAATCCCATACATCACTCAGTCTTTTTACCATGACCTACTTGAAAGACACAACTCAGAAGCTATTTTGGGCTCCAATTGATTCTGTGCTCTAGAACCCTTTTTAATCTCTCTTCAGCTTTATGTGAGTGTATATCACCCATGATGGGCATCATTTGTTGTATTTTAGTTTCTGGCTCAGACTTTCCTGTCTAGCCTTGAGATTCAGACCCACTCGAAGCCCCACTGCCTCTTAGGCCCAAATAATCACACAGATGCTTCTGTTAACTTTATGCTGATTGACCTAGGGCCCAGTCATATTGCTAGCTAGCTCTTGCTCTTAAACTAACTCATGATTCATATCCTGCTCAACCATGCAGCTCAGTACCTTTTCTTAGCAGTATTTTAACTTCTTTCCTCTGTGTCTCCTCGCATCTCTGCAGCATCTGCTCACTGGTGATTCTCTGGCATCTCTGTTCTTCTCTGCCTGTTCCCAGAGTTTTCATAGTCTGATAGTCCCACCCACACTCCCTGACTGCCTTTGGCCAAGCAGCAATTTTATTAAACCAGTAGACGGGACAAGTATTTACAATATAACATCATAATTCCACTACATGCTACAAAATGAAGAGACCTAAAGTTTAGATCCCCAGAGCTCATATAAATAGCAGCTGGTAGTGACAACTCACCTGTAACCCTAACATTTTAAGGGAAAAGTAGAGAATCCCCAAGTCCAAGCTGTTGAGTAAAGCCAGCTGCATCAGTGAGTCCTGGAGTTGTTTAAGAGACCTTCCTCAAATAAAAAGGTGGAAGAGACACCAAGGAAGATTTCCAGTATCAATCTTAGGTTTCCACACTCATACACACACATGTACCTTCTTACACATGAGTCCACACACGCATCAACAGTCATATGCATATACACACCATATACATGTCCTTGTAACGTAAAGAAAATCAATTTATATAAATAATTCTGAGGTTACACCTATTTCATGCCTGGAAAATAAAACCTTAATTTTCCTCTTTGCATAAGGAAGTTCATTTTTATTTGAAAATAAATAAAAAGCAAGTCAGGGCTGGTGATATGTGACAGTCATAGATGATTGCATATGTGATCAATGATTAGTATTTTTTTTTCCAAAAATGGAAACGCCAGTAATTTGTACAACTTGACTCCTAGTGCTTTCAATGGCCAAGAGCTCAGAAAACACTTTATCTGTGCACTCTTGACTTCATTAAAATTTCATTCTGATCCAATCATCTGATTTTGTTAATAGCCCCACAAAGGAGTAGTCACTGCTGGAGCTTGAACACCATGATCCATTCTCTTTGATTATTGTTCAGCAATTGTGCTAATATGACTGCTCCTGCTGAGCATTGGCTCATTATGCTTTGTCATTGTGAGAAGGAATATCAAATGGGCAGAAAAGTAACTTATAGTGAATTATGCTGTTGATAGACTAGTGGCTGAGGAGTTCTAGTTGTATCAGTTTGCTTTGTTTCAGGCATTGTGAGAAAAGAGCCACATTGTAGTTGGCCCTTGAATTAATGCTACCCATCTTTCAAAACCAAATGAAGAGTGTCTGCAGTCCACTTTAACCATCTATCACTCTATTTCTGGCCTCTACAAGCATCAGGCACACACATGCTGCACATAATACATGTAGGCAGATACTCATATACAAACAGTAAGAAAGAGTTTCAAACTGCAATAGAGACTTCACACTCAATATTAAAATTTGCTTGTGTCTCTCAGAGCAGTCAGTATAATATATATAATAAAAATGCATGTTTACACTGAGGCTGTTAAAAACATTCTGATAGATACTGTATGGGGATAGATGAGTTTTCTTTTTCTCAAAATCATTTGTTCAGTTGAGATACCTGGGAGTATTTATCACTGTGCATTTTTTTCATACAAATCATAATTAAAATATCCTTCAAGAGTTGTATATGAGAGATTTATTTCTGAGAACAAGTAGCTGCCAGTCTTGGTAACAGTCCAGAAAATGTAAATGTCTCACTCTGCGCTTTACACTTTTCTGTCTGATTTACCTGTGTTGTGCAAACTGTGACTCAGAGATGTGTGAATCAGTTGATATAGAGAACATGACTCCTACAGTCATTTTCTTTGCCCTTTTTGGGCTGTCACTGGCTTGGCTTCCTTCATCTACTGCCATAACATTGCTTTAGGGTTTTGTGGGCTTTAGATACTAAGAACTACTCCACTCCTCCTTCAGTGGCCTCATCCGTTTTAGAAAAGTGCTGGATTTTCCTTGCTCATTTTCGTTTTTCAGACTTTTATTAAAACAAATAAAGTAGAATAAACATATCTAAATAAATATGGTATTGAACAGCTTCATTTTTATTTATTTTTTCTTATATTAGTCAATAGGATAAAAAATTTTCAAGTCATCAAACTCATTTTTTACAACTTCTTTTTACAGAGATTCTTCCACACCTGAGATTCTTTCTTCTATCTCTTGTATTTTGCTGGTTATGCTTGCATCTATAGTTCAGGTTTGCTTCTTCAGATTTTTTTTATTTCAAACATTCCCTTGGTTTGTGTCTTTTTTCTTGCTTCTATTTTAGTTTTTAAGTCTTGCACTGCTTTTATCACCTGTTTATTTGCTTTTTCTTGATTCTCTAGTATTTCTTTAAGAAGTTTATTGTTTTTTTCTAATTTTTTTACTTGTCTTTTCCCTTATTTCCTTAAAGGAGTTTTTCGTTGTTTTTTTTTTTTTTTTAAAGATTTCATTTTTGAAAGATCCTATCATCTTTACACAGATATATTCAAGGTCACTTTCCTCTGCTTCTTCTAACTTGGAATGTTCAGGTCTTGCTGTTGTAGAACCACTAGGTTTTATTAGTGCCATATTATTTTTCATGATGTTGAATGAATTTTTGCACTGGCACCTATCTATCTTTCATCTGATCAGTGTTGTCTGTGTTTCAGCTGGCTATTTTTGGTCTACTAAGTGCTCTTGGTGCAAGTGAAGCTCTTGGAGAACTCTGGAATCTCTTCTGTTGGTGTTCTCCGGAGGCTCTTCTGCTAGAGCCCTCCAGAAGCTGTGTCTCAGGAAGCAGCTCTTTTTCTGAGGTTCTCCAGAGGCTGTGTCTCAGGCAGAATTTGAGATTGGGAGGAATGGCTGATTTTGGAAAATAGGTTGAGGATTATGGGGTACAAAGTCCCATGAGGGAGGTGGAGGGTATGGATGTTCAGGTTTGCAGGCAGGGCTGTTTCTTACTTGCCTGCAGCTGGAGCTGAGATGAGTTAGGTGGTCCTGTTTAGTGCCCTGTTGCCCAGACCTGGTGGTTGTCCTAACTGGCCTGTTTTATTCTTTAGAACAGATCATAAATTAAGAAATTGATGCATGACTATTTTCATCTGACATACATACAAAATCTCCTGGTTAAAAGTATTTTTGTGTCTTTTGAGGAAAAAAATCCTGTCAAAAAGTAAACACTCCCAAATGTGTAACATTCCTGTAACAGATTTTAATGCTGTTCAGTAAATATTTCTACCTCTTATAGCTGGAGAATAATTCCCAGTCGACCCTCTCTTTGCAATTAATCATACAACTTCTTATACTAAATAATGTAAATAAATGAAATGAGCCAAAGACTTTGAAGTACATGAGTAGCTTGGATTTCTTATTGTTTTCTGTCAGTTTGCCAAACAAACTGCTGATCTAGAGTGGTGCAAAGTATATCTGAGCCTAATCTTAAATCCAGTGTCAAGTCCAACCAGAGCCTGAGACATTAGTTAGCTTCCACCAAGAGGAGAAAAATTTTAGCTGACAGGCTAAGTGGACATCTGTGGGTGGTCTTCCACCCATAACTCCTCACTCATGTTACTAAGAAACACTAAGTTTAGTTTCTTTTATGCTTTAGTTGACTTTTATTTTAATAATAAATAAGTAGGATTATTTACTTAGTTTACATCTTGACCACAGTTTCCTCTTTGTTTTTTTTTTTCCTCTCAGTACCTTATTACATTTCTTCTGTTCCTCTCCACCAACCCATTTTCTCTCCACTTCTTTTTAGAGAAGGTCAGGTCTCCTGTAAGTATCAACAAAACATAGCATATCAAATTGCAGTAATACTAAGCACCTTTCTATATATTAAGACTAGGAAAGGTGATACAATATGAGGAGAATGGTCCCAAAAGCCAGTAAAAGAGTTGAATAGAGCTCCTGTTCCTACTGTTAGGAGTTCTACAAGAAGACAAAGCCACACAACTGTAACATATATGCAGTGTGCCTATGTCAGTCTTATGAAGGCTCTATGGTTTTCCATTCAGTCTCTGTCAGCCCCTATGAATCCAGGTTAGTTAATTCTATGACTCTATTGAGAATGGACTTCTATAAAAAAATAGGAAAAATGAAAACTAAATAAAATATAATGGCTAAAATCATCAAAATATAATATACAATTGAATCTATGTCTGTTGCATATTTAGTCTTGGGAGTAAATATAAAATGATTTCATTAGATTAGCAAGCCATAAAAACTCATAGAATGCTTTGTGTTTACAAGTGGACAAAGTAATGCAATTGAGTGTTAATCTTTAACAATGATCAATAATTAGCTTAGCTTTAGAAATTTAAGCAGATACAAATTCCTTGCTAAAGTCCAGAGTTTCAAATGGAAACAGTTTTATAGCAATGTTATTTTAGGAAAATGGGAGAAAACTCAGGTGTCAAAAAGAAATAAAGTCATAAACTGTAGCTCTCCAATTAATGTAATAAAATCCAGCAGCATGTACAAGTAAGAAGCAGAACTGTATGGTTTAGTTTCGATAAAAATTTTACCATCTCTGAAAACATGAAAATGTGTTTTTACTTAATCTGAGGAGAATTCAAGAGTTTCTGATAACAGTAGCTGGATCCCAAATTGACCTTTACCGTCTTTTCTCAACCTGGCTTACATTGCTGCCTTGCCCATCAGGATGCAATCTGGAGCATTGTGTCTTTTAATTGCTTATTCTGCTCTCTAAGGATGTGAGAGAAGGAGGGATGTTTTCTGTCAGCTGGATTGTTTTTGCTGAAACTAATAAGACATTTAGAAACATTCAGTGCTGTTGAAATTTCTCATTACGCCCACATTTTCCATTTATAATAGTTTTATATTGTGTACCTTGTAAGTAGGTAAATGACAAAAAATTCCACAGCCTCCAATTGCCATTTTTTATTTTTACCTTATGTGCTGAGCAATGTGTTTAATGGTTTTCTTGATGTAAAATTTCACCATTCATAGTAGGGAGGGCTCATTTAATCTTTGATGCATCTTATAGTTTTATAGGTACCTCTTATACGTTGTCTTAATAACTCTTTTAAATAAAATGTACTTTTCTCTTTCTTATTGAATTGTTTTCCAGTATATGGGTTTTTGAGACATTCTCTGACTCCTTTGGTTGCTACTCACCATCAAGTGCCAGGTTATTTTCTGCCCTGTATTTTTATTGTCCAAGACGTTTATCTCCTTTAGTCCCTAGTCTTCAGTTGAAAATTTCAAGCTTGCTATCTTCCAGGCAAATACAGTTTTACCTGACATTGAGAGACACAATTCATTTCTGCACAGGATGCTCTTTCTGTTGTCTTGAGACACAATTTAGCTTATTATTATATATCTCATGGATGTCCTTTGCACTTGTAAAGATTAGTGACAAACGAAATGAAAATATCACAATCCTCTGCCTTCTGAAGTTAATTCCCTACTTATTTTTAAACATTTACCAATCTGAATAAAAGTGTAGGAGTAGATGGTGGTAGTTTAGATAAATCCTGTTAGCCTCCTCAGTGCATGCCAGGTTGTTACCCCAGGACAGATGTCATATTTTAACTGAGCATATCCCATGGTCAACCATTTCTATATTCAATGCTGATGAAAACTCAAAGCCCTGCCTTCAATGTGGGAAGATAGGAATATAATTAAAGATAATAGTTCTCAGTAGAAATCCAAACTGTTAACTGTTGATCACAGTGTTCTTACTGAGTAAGATTTATTTTCTGCTATCACTAAGAATATATACTTTTAGGGTGATTAAGGCTGAATAGTATCCTGTGAGGAAAGGGCTAGAAGAAGATCTCACTTAACAAGAATGTGTGATTAATTTGCCTTTTGAATTTTATGGTCCAGTGCAGTCAAGCCACTTTTGTAAAATAGCAGCAGCCCTCTACAGGCACATCTGTGATGAACCATGCTGACCCAACCAATGAAAACAGGTATATCAGAAAGCTGATTTTTATTGATGACAACCTATAATTAGTGGCTGGAAGTTCAGATGTTTTCTACATATGGTATTTGAGCCAAGGTAGTGTCCTTTCACATAAGATGACTGTTGAATTTCTTTAAGGACTTCACTTTTGTAAAATAAAGCATATTTTGATTGTTTCTGTTCTAGCTAAGTGGCTGGCCAAGTGACATTCTGTGTTGTTTGGCACTCAGATTAGCCACTAGGTGGCACTGAGTGTATGAAGCTAATTTACCTGACCTGCATTTTATTGGATCAAGTGATAGCCTTTTTTTTTTTTTTTTCTGAATGTTAATGAGCATCTTCAATTTGTACTACAGATTACATGTAAAATTTACCATAAACATTAAAATACATGTAAATACATGTACATAAACATTGAAATACATAAATACTAAAAATACATAAAAATTACATGTTAAGTTTACCATAAACCATATTGGCTCCTATTCAGTATTATTCCAAGCCTTCATCACCTTTCCCCATATTGATTGTCTCTGAAGATTTTGAATCAGGTATGACAGAGCTTGGTAGATTGTGAAAGAAAATATTATCTTGGAGAAGCCCACATTAACTATCTTCATTATAGGATCCCTAGATATACTTTCTGACTCTCCCTTGGGAGTTAAGTATTTCTGCACAGCTTCCCTTGATAGAGCCATAAGAACATGGGTTTGACTCTCTTGAGGAATATAGAATATATTTGCTCCTCAGGATACTTGTACTGCTCATAAGTTTCCTTGTTAATATTTTACTGGATGGAATAATGTTCCAAAGTGATTAATTTTTACTAAAGCAAAAAAAAAAAAGTTCTAGGAACCAAGACTTTTCTTGCTCAAATATTCTATATATAAAGAAATTGAGAAGGAAGAGAATGTTTATCAACACAAAAGAAGAATAGCAAGGATTAGAGTCAAAGTAAAGTTTAGTTTCCTGGGCAGATATAATGTGTTAGTCAATATTATATATCAATCAAAATGGATTTCATAATATCAATCCAACTAAAAGACATTAAATTTATTATTTCTTAAATAGTGGCAGAATACAAAGATTAAATTATAAAGAAAATATGTATGCTAGAGTTAGTGACCAGATTGAATTCTTAGCATATGGAATGTGAGATGGCACTATAGACAAAAGTGCATTTAGTTAGCTAACAAATTTTCTAAGAAGTATATTTTTTCTCATAAAACATCTCTATGATATCTGATATAGAACTGGTGAATTAATGATCTTATAATATAGATTAGATAACTTAACAGAATTTAACCATTCCTCCAACTCTTAAAAGATTTTGTTTATCCAGGGATACTTCACAAAATCCAATAGTTATTAATTTGCTTGACATTAGCCCCATGTCTCAGTAGAGTCTAATGACTAAGTAAGAGACAGCCACTGCTCATTTTTGTCAGCAAAGCATACTATCCTAGTCACTGTTATATTGCTGTTAAGAGACACCATGACCACAATAACTCTTATAAAATAAAATTTAATTGGGGACTTTTTTTTATAATTTTAGAGAGTTAGGCCACAGCCAACAGGACATGCTTGTTTCAAGCAGATAAGCACAACATTAGAGCAGTGGCTGAGAACTTTACATCATTATCTATAGTCTACAGGCATCAACCAGAGAGAGAGACAAAAAGAAAGAGACAGAGACAGAGACAGACAGAGAGAGAACCTTGCATGGGATTCTGCAGTTTTAAAGCCTATTCCCAGTGACATAACTCCAAGGCCAAATCTACTCCTACTCTATTAAAGCCATATTTCTTATCATTCCAAAGATACCCACTAACTGGAAACCAAGCATTCAAACTTAGAAGTCTATGGGTTACATTTTCATTAGAACCATCAAAATCACCAATTCCAATCTCTTTAAGTTCTTTAGTCATCCCTAATATACCTGTGGCTAATTTAATTCAGTATGTCGGCTTGTTACTTCTAGACTGGTTGATTGATAGAGATAATTCAACATAAATTATTTTTCTAATTTATGGTTATCTAGATTTGGAATTATACAGGAAATTTATTTTTATTTTGATCTCTCACTGAACCTAAAGCTAGTAATTTTGCCAAACTAACTTTCCTAAAAGCCCAAGCAATCCTTGTAACTCTTCCTCCTCAGTGCTAGGATTATAGGCATGCACCACAATGTCCAGTTTTTTGTTTATTTATGTTTTTTTTTTTAGAAAATAAAGTCCATTTTTCCATGTATCTCCTTGTTCTCCTTTCCTTTCCCCTCCTAAACTCTCCCTGTATGCTTTCAGCCTGCCCCCTCACCCTCCTCCTAACCACTCCCCCAAAAGGGCAAGAAGTCCCAAGGTGGATCCACTCCAGGCAGGTCCATTTCCTCATCCTAATGTCAAGGCTGGGTTAGGTGTTCCTCTGGAGAGAATGGGCTCCGAAGTGCCTGTCCACACATAGAAATACAGTCTGACCCCTCCCCTCGAGGCTCTGCATACTGCCCACATCATTGGATACCTGCCTATCCTTGGAGGACCTAGTTCCTTTCCTTGAAGGCTCCCCAGTGGCTGTTCTTTGTCAGTGAGCTCCTCAGAGCTCCAGCCAGTCATTACTGTGGGAATTTTCCTCATAAGCTATATCCTCTTGCACATATAGACTTTCCTCCCCTGCTCTCAGTTGGACCTGGTGCTCAGCCCAGTGCTTAGCCATGTATCTCTGCCTCTATCTCTATTCATTGTTGGATGTAATTTCTGTGATGGCAGTAGGGGTGGCTGTTCATTTGATTATAGGGAAAGTCCCCTCTAGGCAACACCCTCACTATTAATTGTAGACCTACGCAGTGACATCCTGTGAGTTTTTATAGGTTACCCTACCACTTGGTCTTTTTCCAACCCCACATTGGCTTTCTTTACTAAGATCTCCATTTCTCGTTTATTCTCCCTCATTGTTGCTCCTGTCACTCAGTCCAGTCATCTCTTCTCTCATGATTTGTCCCCACCTCTTCTTGGTTGCAACCCCTTATGCTCCCAACTAGCTAAGGAGATCTTCTCTAATTTTTCTTCCTAGGGATGTCTCTCTTAAGTTCCTTCTGACCCCAAGCTTTTCAGGGTTTGTGGTTTGCAGCTTGGGTGTTTTTTGCTTTTTTATCTAAAGTCTTCTAATGAGCCATTAAAGGCTAGGCTCACAAGCAAAAATGTCCAGTTTTCTACATGGGTGCTGAGGGTTCTAACTCAGATCCTCATGCTTGCACAGAAAATATTATACCAATTCAACCATCTCATTTGCTCCCCCTTTGTTTTCTAAATTTTTGAAATATAAAGGATTATTATTGATCTGCAGCATACCACTTGACCCAGGTGGTACATTAGCCTGTCTTGATTAGAAAGGGCAGCTCCTCCTCTTTGCTCCATAGTCTCTTCTTTTGATTGAAAAGAAAAGGGCTTAACTTTGTCTTCAATCAGCCCATAATCTAGCGTAAAATGGCAGGGGAAGCCATTCTTTCTTTTAGAGTAATATAATTGGAAGTACTTAATGGGTTACTGGATCAAAAGTTTAAATTCTTTAATGAAGACTTTTGTTTAATATATGGCATTAGAGTGATTTATAAGAAGTAGTTTAAGTAGCCCAAGATCAGTCATCTCAGGACCGAAAGACCAAGAATCTGGTAATTGTTTAATCCATGGTGCTGAATATATTTCAGCAGTCCAAGTCAGGTGTCCAGGAAGAGTCTTGAAGAGTTGATGGTTTTCTCTCTATGGTGGAATCTTAAAAACATTGGTTTTAGCATTGACAACAGTAACAGGATAGATAAACTTTCCAACAAGAGATGAAGGGTAAAGAACAAGTCTCCTTCATCTATATCCTTTTAAGTGGACTGCCAAAAAGGATGGCCCAGGTGTAGGGTGAGTCTTCACCAATCAAATAATCAAATTAAGGGAAAATTTTTGCTGAGGAGTGTTGAACATTTTGAGTTTTAGTTTATTCTAGATGTAGCCATGATGACAACCAAGATTAGCAACCACACAAATTTATAAGGCATTGTTTTTATTCTTAGAAAATTTAAAGCATGTATACAATGTATCTTGATCATATCCACCTCCACAATCTTCTAACTACTTCCAGGCTCCCTACAACATACCAACTGATCTTCTTCCCAACTCCATGTCCTTTTCTGTTTTTTAAAATTCCTTCAGTCTAGTTGAGTATTCCCTGCTGTGGTATGTCTTTTTGTATGCTGTGAATGTTTTACTAACATTGGTTAATAAGAAAGCTACTTTAGACTATTGCAAGACAGGATAGAGTCAGATGAAAAATCTAAGCATGGATACAGGGAGAAAAGGATGGAATTGAGAGATGAGAGCAAGATGAATTAAAGCACAGGTAAAGCCATGAGACACATGTCAAAGCATAGATTAATTTTTAAAAAGAAGGTCAATTTAAGTTGTAAGAGCTAGTTAGTAATATGCCTGAGCAATATTACAAATAGTTGTAATTAATATTAAATCTTTGGATGGTTATTCAGCAATAGACATGCAGGAGAGATTGATCTGTCTATAGTTCACCATATGTTCATGAGCATGTGGTCACCTCTGAGAACATGGGCAACACACTCCTAATGAAAACTATCTCTCCCACCTAAGCAGCTACTAGCTGCCAATAGCTCCTAGAGGCGTGGGGCCACAAAAGCCCACCCCCTACCATGCTGGAAAATTTAATTTGCCTAATCTCATATAAGTCTTATATAAGTAACCACAGCTACTGTGATTTCAATGTGTAAAAGCCATATCATGCCCAGAGTTCAGCATTTTACAACACTCCTTCACATCCTTTGATTCTTGAATTCTTTCTGTCTCCTCTTCTGAGATGATGCTGGAAGCTTTGAAGGGAGAATTGATATGTCTGTTTCATTTACACCTGGACACTAACAGTTGTTTGCACTTAGTAATTTGATTGGTTATCAATCTCTGTGTTAATCATTGCTCACTTTAATAAGAAGCTTCTCTGACCAAGGTTGAGAACAGTGTAAGATTTATAGATGTACAATATTCTGCAAGGGGAAAACATGCACAGTACAGATTTAAATGGTCTTTATTTTTAGAGCAAGGAAAAGGAATGGGTTTGAAAGACTACAATTCATATGCACATTCTTGATGGCTTTTTATAAACCTCAGTCTCTAACTACCTTGAGTAAAAGTGAGTAAAATTTACTGATAGACATGTTCAACCTGCTGGAAAAGGAGAGAGTTACCAAAATGTACATTCTATAAGAGAATTTGACCCTTCTTGTGCACTGGAAGCAACAAATCTCTACCTCTTTTTTCTTTTTCTTTTCTTTCTTTTTTTATTTTATCTGTCCCTCAGCCTATCTCAAAGGCCTTTTGGAACATCTACATTCCTACTCATCTGGGGGCCCTCTTATGTAAAACAGGTTTTCTTGTCATCTCTGTCTATAGATACTTGTCTTTTTCTAGTCTGCAAGTTGGAGATTCTATTTAATTGCAACTACCATATAAATTATTTCTTTTCCCTAAAGTTGAAGAAAAATCAAAATTGCATTTTAAGGAAGTTATTTATATTATAAACTCCAAGTCTTTGCCCCAACTCTCATAGGAATTTTTACTTATTGTTGCATATGCTGGTTGCTAAGGCAACACTACCTACTCTCTCCATCACCTTTTGACCAGATACAGATTAGGGGAAGGGTGCATAAAAATGAATTTTATACTCAGTCAAGAAATAACATTAAAATAATTTTATCATTGACTAAGAAAAACAAAATTGAAAAATGCAAGCTGATACTGAAAAGGCACAAGGGAAATAAATTGCTATTTTTCATGACTCCATAGAACATCATTTATAGCTAAAGGCATAGATGGCTCTTAACAACACAGTGAATTATCCAAACATTCTTGGGCTAAATCTATTTATACTTGCTCTTTTTTTCAAGACTGTTTTTAAGCAGGTACCAAAAGCTATCAAAGTCTAAATTTAGCCCTGGCCAGCAATGAGTACATTTATTTGAAGTTCCAGGTGTCAGATTGTCAAATAGTCAGCTATCTGTTAACAGATTTGTAACAGATGAGAGAATCTCTGCATCACCAGAAAGTACATTACTAGTTTATGTTACAATGCTTTTCTTATTAACATATATTAAGTAATGGTATTTTTCTAGCATCATACTGAATTAGTCTAAGTCTCTTATGGGAAAGCATGGGTAGGGGAAGAGTTAATTTGCAACATTGTAGTCTGAACATCTCAGGACAGGATTAGCACATTTTCTATCCTCAGTCTTTTTTGTGCAAGTTCTTTTTGCTTTCTTGCCCTAACTGAGGGATTGTTCTCCCCTGAAATCACTTATCAATATCTATTTGCTTTCACACATTCTTCAGATCTTACACCTAGAAAGTGGAGTAGGTGGTATCTTTTCCAGTATGATTGTCCTGCCATTACCTCCCTCACTTGCTATTCTGGAAACCTATTCCTCTGAGATATATGCTGGTGCCATATGATAACTGGTTTTTCTTCATCACTAGTATGTAATTGCCCCTATGTTATTGCCCTTCACTTATTGATGCTTTAAGGACCTGGGTCACAGTCCTTTAATAGAATATTTCCTGACAAAACTTTTAAGTCATTTGACATTTGCATGACTGTTCTCCAACACACTAATTCCTCATTCCCTAGAGCCCTCACCTTTCTTCAACACTGTTGCCATAAGTACCTGGGGAAGCTTTTAATTGGTCTTTAGCTCAGAGAGAAAAGAGCCTAGTGATTGGGGAAACATGTATGAAAACCAATATCAATCACTATTCTTGAACCAAATTTTATGTGAAAAATGCAAAAGAACATTCTAAAAGTAAATTTATTTTCAAATAACAATTGCTTTCCCCAGCTACAACTGTTTTATTTTTATGTGTTTTACAATATAGAAGCAAGATTAAAAACTGTACATAAAATAGTATACTAAACCATGAAACACAACTACTTTCTGTAAGGAGAAAGAAAACTAAGATATTTTTGATAGGCCCACATTTATTTCTTGAATTTATCATGGAATAAAGCTGTGTAGACTATTCTAACATAAAAACAAAAAAAAAAGTATGCTCTCCTATAAGTTCTCAAAATAGAACTCAATTCCAAGCATCTATTAAATTAAGTCAAGATAAATAAGACATAAATGCAACATTTTCTTAGTAGCTGCAAGTTATTATTTCTTGTGTTAGTTCTTTCTAAGTCATGCTAGAAGTCCATGCTATAGTGATCTAGACAGTTATGGGAAAGATCTACCACATAGAGATGGGGTGATGAGTAAGTATAATCATTAATGTGAACAGAATTGCCAGTCTTAATGATGAGCATTCGAGTTACTGAACAGAAGTGGTCTCTTGAGGTTGAATTTACTGAACAGATAAAAAGAGGACTCTCAAATACTGATGCCTGAGAACCAGAGAACTGACACATTCCATATTCATGTTGTATAGGAACCTAACTCCTCCCTTTCTAACTTTCATTGAAATTTTCTTCACATTTGTAAGAACATTTATCTCTTTTCTGGACCCAAGAAACTTAGAAACAGACTTCTTTCATTGCCTACAAGAAGTGTATACTCCAGTTTGTAATCCTAATGATCTGTTGTTACCATGTTGACATTTGTAGATCTGATCATGTCATGACATTTATCCTCCCTCAGTGTACATGTATACATAAAACACACACACACACACACACACACACACACACACACAATCTCTCCAGAATTGTCTAGTGATATTTTACTAGAAACAAAGAATTTCAAACTTTTTAACCACAATTGATGTGACCTTCTATTTGATCAGGCTTCTGGACACCTATGTACCTTTATTTTCAAATATTTGTCATGTCTAACAAATATAAAATTCACTGGGGCAGAAAGATTTTCTTCTATTATTCCTATAAACTCATGTATTAAAGCAAAGCATGGAATCTGAGAAGCTCAAAGTATAGTTTTGAGATGAATGAATGAGTCTCCAAGTTCATCTATTTCATAAGCTATGCTTATGATTGAACTATACGTGCATTAATTATGAGTACCAACCAAAACTGAACACATGAAAGCACATTTATAGTTACCACTCATTTTCTTGAGGTCTTGGTTCAAACTCTTTAACACCTTGATTACATTGATCCACTCATTCTCAATATTGTCCAATATTATTCTCAATATATTCTTAGTATAACTTCAATTAAAAGATCCATCAATAGATTCATTCTTTCACACCTGCTACCATTTTATAGTTTTTTTTTTTCCTAGAAATTCACAAGGCAATATTTAAACACTTACCATCTTTATATCTATATGTAACACAGGAAACAGTTCTCATCAAAAGCTGTTTTCTAGCCCATGTATTCATTCTCTTATCCTGCACTCTTGGCTATTTTGTTTCATGAAACTGTTACTTCTGGTTTATCTAACCCCCCCTTTTTTTTTGCTATGTTGGTCTTTTCCTTCATCTTTCCCTATAAATATAGTTCTAAGATTTAAAATTCAACCCTCACCCAGAAAGTCATTCTATATCTCTGTTTCTTTTCAGTGTATCGATCAATTTACATTTTCAATTTATTCATCTTAACAACCCAGTTGTTTAAGACAATGTTTGGAGTCATTTCTTAGTATCTTTCTTCTTTTAGTCATTACAGCTTTAATTATAGTCTACTTCTTCCCTATTAGTTTTTAGGACTCTTTCTCTGTCTTTCAATATCTACTGTTGTCATTCTGGTCCATGTATAGTCAATGCCTCCTGTACTGTTGGCAATAGTTCCTGCCCTATCTCTTTGTTCTACTGTTTGGTCCCATAGCTAAGTCTACGTACAGGACTTAAATGATCCTTTGAAAATGAAGTTATAACCATTTGACTACCCCTTTGTTTCTGCCATAAGTATTACAATATTGAGACTCATTTCTATGCTTCAGAGGGCCTGTATGTAATCTTGTCTAGGTAGTCCCTCCCTACCCTCACATGGTATTACCTCTATTTATACTCACTGCATTTAGTTTTCTTTTTGATTTTGGAAAATTATAATATTTCTGGCTTGTACATTATCCTTGGTGTCTGCTCTCTCCATTCTACCTTGGATAGTTTGTGCTTTGCATCAGACATTAAGTACCAACATACTAAAAAATATTGCCTTACCATTCAAATATTTTCAGTATTGAAACATTAAAGTGTATTAATTCAATGCCAGCATATTTGATCCTCCTCAATCTGAAGGTTATATATTGTTTTCTGACTAGACTACAATTTAATTTGAGACTTACTCAGGTATACATAAATATCTGTTTCTAAAATATTCTACTTATTAAAATTTTTAATCTTCTTCATTAAGCAATAGACAGAATCAAATCTTGACAACATAATTTTAATTAAAGATCACACATAAGTTCAGATAATTGATACACCTAAGCTTCCAGATTATTACTTTCAGGGGATATTGATGAGAAATGACAAAGGTCAGGCTGTGTTTCGACCAGTATTAATCAAGTGCAAATTAATGTCTTTCTCATAAGCAGCTTGAATTCAGTTGTGCTAAAGGTCATTATTGATCACCAAAGAACCATGGTAGATAAATAAATTAGTTTCAGCTGGGTGTTATTTTATATATAAACAGACTAATTTGTAAAAGCTTGGGCATCATGGATGCATTTTGTAGTACATTAGCTTAATTACCTGTTAGGTGATCCATGATAAATTTGAACCAATATGGAAATGATGGGAAAGAAGAATTAAAAACACAGTAACAGAAATTCTGAACTAACTGGGCCTCATTCACTTAGTAAGCAAGAAAAACTAGAATGAGAGCAGTAAGCAGCAAAATGATAATATGTACAGAGACGGAGCAAATATGAGAGGGATACTTTACTGACTGAGAGATTGTCTAGAGGAAAGGGCACAGAAGGTGTGCAGGTTTTACTCTATATAAAAATGGCATGTATGGATTACTCATATTAATTAAAAATGTAACAAATATTGGTCTCTGAGGCAATTTAGAAAATAAAAGACTACGTCTATAATAAGAATCAGAAAGTTAAGTGAGGACACTTATCTGGAAGCCTTGAAACAGAGTGCTGTTGAATCATTCAGTTTGTGAAACTTCTTTTGGTATCAGTATCTCAGTTATCAGTGAAGGCTGACAGGTTTCTGAGAAGTGCAAATTCCCAGTCCTGGAAATGTTTCAATATATTATTTAAACTACAAAAAAACATACTTGAAGATTTTAGAATTGTAATTGTAGTTTTTGCTTTGTTTCTTTTGGGTGGTTCTGGAAGAGACCTTTATGATCGATCCTCCTAAGAAAGATACCTTCTTCCAAGGACAGAAAGAGTAGTAGAACAAAGTGTACATGGATTTTTCTTTGGGTCACCAACTCACAAAATGTGGCACAAAGACTTATTATTAATTAAAAAGCTTGGCCTATAGCTTAAGCTTGTTTCTAACTACTTCTTATGACTTCACTTAACCCAATTTCTATCCATCTGTGTTCTTCCATGCACTACCTAATCTCCATTTGTCCCATCATGTTTCCTTAGTGTCTGGCTGGCAAATCCCCCTGACCTTCTTCCAGTGCTCTCTCTGTTAGGTAGTTCTAACTATACCTCCTACCCAGCTACTGACCAATTACCAATTAAACCAATTACAGTGAGACATCTTCACATAGTGTAAATGAATATTCTACAACAACAATGAGAAAGTGAGAACAAGAGGGAGTGGGAAAGAATAACTGACAAATGTTATGCATATAACTTTGAAGATGATGATTTAAACACTAACCAAGAATTTATTCTGCCCTCTGGAAGCTAGACAAAAATATTATAATTATGATTATTTTCAATGAAGACATAAATTTTTAAAATAATTCTTTTGGTAGCATTGCACAAATTAACTTGCCAGGTATTCAATGAAACAACCCCATTCTAACTGATTAAATAAATTTCAAGACATGACTTTAAGTATATGTCACAAATACTTGAATGTAAATAGTCTAGAAATACATGGAATTCTTCCTAAACCCTACAGAAGGAATTAAATTTCAAAATACTTTGACAGTAGCTCAATTAGTTTGAGTTTGGATTTAGGAAAACCAGGATTATAAAAGAAAATTTATTTCTTTTCCAGCCACTAAAGTTCTTGATATCATTACAGAAACATTTAAAAAATTATCCTCACTTTGATAGTCAAACATTCTGAGGTACTGAGTTAAAAAGAATATTACAAAATAGCAAAATTATTTGATCTATAGTTCAAGACTATAATTGAATTATAAGTGAGAATGTTTTAATTAAAATGTCCAACATTATAAGGATTTACTATATGTTGGATATTAAGCTAAGGACTTTGTATATACCCCATCATGCAGGCCTGGTACCATCCCTACTAATAAGCATTGTATATACCCTTTGCTTCTTACATGAGAGAGAGGTCAAAGCTTAGGAAGGGTTAATAATTACTTTATGAGAGATACAACTAAGATATCTTTCCTTCATAGCCGCCCAATAATGGTAGCTCCATGAGCTGCCTTTATGATTCCAATCTGAGCAAAGTTATGATGCTTATTCCTAGATATGGCTTCCAATTTCAGAGCAATTTCATATAGATATGTTGAATTCATCACAGACTAAGTCTGAAGCCCCCAGCAGGTATCTTTGAAGAGTCGTATTAAGAGAAATCTCACTAGAAAACTAATTCATCATGCTCTATAGTCCATCTTGTGTAAAAGATAAATAGGCAGACACTAATTTAAGTGGTAAGGATAGATTTCATTCAGTGACAGTTATCACAATAGGAAAAAGTCCAACATGAATGGAGCTTTGTTTTGAACAGAGTTGATACCATTTTTAAGGGAAGAATAGCAAATATAGACTGGATAGTGGGGCTTAGTGGAATCAGGAAATTAAAAAACAAAATAGCAAATGGTTAGTGCATATAAACATGATTAGGCCAGCTGTGTAGGTCATCTGGCACTGCCCAAATTAGAATTTAATCTTCCTACATATCATGTAAGACATATACCTTGCCCTTTTGTATTGTTTTGAAGTCAACTTACATTATGTAAGTAGGTGCATTAAAACAAGGTAGGGCTATAATCAGATTGTGGTCTTATGCTTTTAGCAACTATCTTAGTAATTATGTCTCACAGGACAAGGTCAGTTGAAGGCTAGCCAAGAAGATAGTTCTGGGGCACTAAAGTTTGCCTGGGAGATAATCTTTGTCATAAACTAAAATGAGTGTTTTTAATAAAACATATCAAGATCCATGATATATGATAATATCATGTACAGGCCACATTTCAGAGAAAAAAATCAGTCCCACAGGTGGATAAGATTAAGAAGCTAAGTAAACTTCTTGTTATTAGATCACAGACTGCTTTAAGAATGTACATGTTGATTAAGTTGATAGAGCTGGGGAGAGTCACCATGTAGTATTTAGAATGACTTCTACTAAACTGTGGGAGAATATCAGAAGCTCTCAATTCCATAACCCACACCAGAAAGTACTGTCTCAAACCAATGCTAATCTTTTTATTGGATTCTGATGAATTACTTCCAATGAAGAGTGTTTCAAGGGTTAGTTATCTCAGCTACTATTATTGACTGCAGAGTTCTCTTCTATCTGTTTTAGCCCCAGATCAGTTTTAGAGCAGACAAGTGAGATGAGTTTTGATTTTTCTCTTGCTCCAAACAGTCCATACTATTGCTCAAACATAATTATGCAAGTTTGCTAAAGGAATAGACAATAAAGATTTGGTTATACAATTCTCTAGATCACAAGAGATTTTTTTTCCTTGTTAACTAGTTGCTGTTAAGTTAGAATCTTTGCACTTAACTAGGAGCTAAAATTCTCAATAAACATACCCCAGAGTAAAAGTCTATCTCTTCCTGAGAAAATAAAAGTAAATATCCTTGTCAAAAAGAGAAGTTGGTGACATCTGGTTGCTAGGAATACATCAAATCTCCCATCTGCTGAAAGGCTTTTGAGTTCCCACTTCGCATCCAGATTGTCACTGTAACTGTGTCTGGATAACAATGCCCTGAGCATTATAAGCAACCTGCCCATGCCTGTGCAGTGAAATGGCATTATTCCATTGCACTGATTAAAAAATGTGTGTATGTGTGTTTTTCTCAGCTAACAAAGACCTAACCCTTTATTTCACAAGGTGATAATTTAGCATAGGCCAGATAGATGAATTAAAATACTCTAGGCACACATAAAATATAATTAACTGTGCATCTTTTGCAATGTCATCTATGATATCTATACAGCATCTACTTTTTCATATAAAATTAATGGGGAATTTGGTGGCAATATTGTTTTTAAATATTCAACATAATGTGGGTTATGTACAAAAACAATTCAATGTTTAAAAGGAAAATCTCATTGCTTTGCAATCTTAACTTTGATAATCAGTTTTATCCACTTTTTTATTATGACAAAAAAATCTTTTTCTGATAATTAATTTTACACCTCACTGGCTTTAAAAGCCTGGATCTTAACAAAAACAGTGAACACTTAATATTATCCTTCCCAGCTCAGATACATGGAAGCTCTCTGATGTCTCCTTTGATTTAATCAAAGGTTAATTAACTTTGAGGAACAATTTACACTAATTGGGGACACATTCCATTTTAATAGTTTTCCAGACTAGTAAATATTTAAGAAGCAAACAAATTTTAAAACTGAGTAATATCTAGATACATGCAGCTACAAAAACCTCCATATATATTTAATTAGGTTGACCTTAAGGATGACTCTAATGTTTATTTCAACAAGCAGCTCATGCCTTGATCACTTCTAAAATATTTGTATGACTTAAAGCATCTTTAAGGTGCAACGAGCACTCAGAATATTATGAAATTTTACTGCTAATTTATCATTAGTGTCCTTAAACTATATCACATTGGTCAAAGGATAACAGAGATGTGTATTTCATTTATGTCAGTCCACCTTACATTGTCAATTACCAATAAAATGTTAACTATTTATTGTCTCATATTGGCTTTGTAGCAAAAATTGTATCACTTTTATATGTCAAAAATATGGAAGAAAGTCAAATTTTCTGTCTTTCTTAGACAAAAAATATTTGGAGAACCTGTCAAACTTCTTAATTCAATACAAAGAAAAACTAAAATATTAGGGAGTCTTCCACAAAAGAAGGTAATTAAGATTATTTCTCAAAATCTCAAGGTATTTTGATGGAAATGTTAAAGATTCTACTGTACAAAATTCATTGGCTATAGTTTTGGAGCTATGTGTTTGTAGGAGATATTCCTGTTATTTTAATATATAAACTTATGAACAGAAGTAAACAGGGAGAAATTAATTCACTTTGGCATCAATCCTTTTAATAGACAAATAAGTAAATAAATTAAATAAATAAATAATATGTAAGTAGGAAGTAGAAATGAAAGTGTTCTACGCCACCAACATTTCACCTCAACTTCATTACTCTGCTTTTCACCAGTAGGCATCTCACCCAGTCTCTCCTGCTTATCCATTCTAACTTTTTGCAGTGATAGCTTGACTATGAGTTGGAAACTGATACAAGTTAAGTAGTATTTCTGCAAATGTTAGTTATTTATATAAAGTAAGCAATTTCCAAATGCAAAAGAAGGAAAACTTTAAATACATATTAGAGCAACATTTGACCTCTTGTGTCACATACATGCTAATATTCCAGGCTAGACTTTTCTTGCTTTTCTTTTATATTTTTTCTTCTTTTGTATATCACCTAATGACTAATGGTCTCTCCATTAACTTTTGTTAATGGTGGACAGGGAACTTAACTGTGTGTACTTCTTTATAAAAATGTGAATTGTTTAGATTCATCTCCAGTCATTCTAAGTAAATTTTAAGGGCAATCCAAGTATATAAATTATAAAAATATTACCAAGTACTTTTTTCCTTTGCCTTCTCTTCTTCATTCATCTGCCCTTTCTATTGTTCTTGTTGGCACTAGGTATTATAACCAGGTTCTTGTGTATGTTAGAGGAACATTCTAGTGTTGAGATACATCTCTAGTCTATTTTTAAGTTTTGACATAGGATATCACTAATTTGTCCAAACTGGCTTTGAACTTTCAGCTCTCCCACGACTGTTCCCACATAACTAGATTACAGCTCTGTGTACTGGGCCTTGCCCATATTGTTTTAACAAATTAAAATTAAACTACAAATGTTGAGCAACACTCAAACTTAAAAAAGAATGCAAGTATTAATTAATTTCAATTAAATATCTTAAAAAATTCACCTGTTCTCTGGTGACCACACTTTCAACTGCTGACTATAGTCATGGGTACAGTTCTCCCAAAGGAATCTTACTGCAGATTTAACTTCCAAGTGAGAGCTCCGGTGAATGAATAAAGAAGTTAAGGACCAAGAGCTTAGTGTTGTCTATGACAGATAAGACCCTCAACAAATACTGGGATTTGCCAAAACTTAAGAGGTAGAAAACACTTGGATTTTTAAGTTAAGTATACATCATAAGCAGCAAGAACTTCAAATAGTCTCCTCAGAATCTTTTGTGACTTTGCTTCTTTTGCTGACATTTGATTGGCACCAACAGCAGAGTCAGTGCCCTTACACTGGTGCATGTTTGGTGGAAAGCAGCAGTAATTTAAGTTTTCTTCTTCCTACCACTCTGGGGACTGACTGTAGTTTACATATAAAACTCTGGGTGGGGCCAGCACTCACTAATACTGTTGGCAAGCACATGCTATAAAGCATGCATGGTGCTTACTGTGGTTCAGGCATATATTTTATTTTCTATTTAAATGTTTTCATGAATCATGGGGCAGGGGTGGCAGACAACTTGTGGCAGTCAGAATTCTGCTTCTACCTTATAGTTTTTAGAGATTGAACTCTCTGGTTTTTAGGCCTGGTGGTGCTTTGTTACCTGAGCCATTTTGCCAGCACACTTCCTTTTTCACAATGTTTATGTTACATAAAATAGAGAAGGTTTTTTGTCCCATGCCTTCAGTTTTAGGGTTAAACTCTATGCAACTTCTTTTAGTGTCTATGCTTTCCCTGAAGCTACTTGAGATCATGTAGAACAGGGAATTTTCATTAAAATAAATTTAGCTGAAGTGGATTTTAATTTCTCAGTCTTGTAAATAAGATATATATATATATATATATATATATATATATTATTTGCACTCTGAACTTTAAATTGATAAAGAGAACTAAGGTCACTAGAGGACATGCATAAAAAGAAACCAGGATGTCTCAGAGTATTCTGCCAAAAGGGAGCTCCAGGGTAGCTTTTTTACTTCCCAAAAGGTCTGCAACTAGAGAGTGACCCTAACTTTAAAAGCATCTCCTAAGAAATAGCAATTTTAGCTTCATTTTCTGAGACTCTTTGAAGGTTATTCTGAGTCCAAACCTTTCTGACTTACATGAATCTCTTTTCTATTTGTCTCCTATGAAAATGAGCATATCCTGCCTACAAACTGCCTTTAAGTTTCTGAACTTTCAGGTCTATTTGGCTGCAGATAAAGCAATCAAGACTTCTATTACTTTCTTTGTGCTCTCATCTTTTCGTTGTACTTTTGTGTTGCTTGCATATGGTGGATGATGAGTAAAGATGTATTTTATTACACTGACTCAGTTGATTTCTTCTAGGTTGCTGCCTATTCCTTATGTAACCTTCAGCGATTATGGTATGGAATAACAGCAGATATGCTGAAGAAAGTGTTAAAATAATCCCATGAGACATAAAATGAAGTTTATGACTTTAAATACACACATATAAGTGTCTGTATACATGTGTATGACCCTAACTGGCTTTTCAGCCAGTCTTTAATATTGTTAACTTTTGGGCTGACTTGTGTTTACTCTTTGGGCTTTCACTACCATTTACTCTGGCTTGAGACTCACAGAGAACCCCAGAGCTTCTTGTGCAGTAAACAAAATCATAAGTGGTGTGAAAGTGAGTGAGTAGTACTGGTTTCAGAATTGAGTTGAACTGATTTATACAAGATTCCTTCTGGTTATTACTTTCCTTCTTCATTCTAGGTCAGATCACTTGTGATCTTTCAGTGCATGAACCAAGAGCTACATTGCATAAAATGTCAATGAAAAAATTTCTGCCTTGACATGGGAGGTTGTTCTGTATGATGTGAATAGTATTTGTCAATAAATTAACTGTCTTGGCCTATGGCAGGCACCTTAGAAGTAAGCAGGAAATCAAATCGTGGCATAGTCACAGAGACACCATTCAGCTGACCAAGAATCAACCTATAAAAGTAACACAGGTAAGCCATAGGCCACGTTTCAAGACAGACTAATGGAAATGGGTTGAATTAAGATAAAAAAATAGCTAGCAATATTCCCAAGCCATAGGCCAATCAGCATAAAATTAATGTAAGCCATTGTGTGATTATTTGAGGCTAGTTGGTCTGGGACTACAGGTCTGTGGATCTGGATCATCAACCAGATGGGCCAGAAATATCATATTACACTGTCTTAACATCAAAGATAGTCTATTTGAAGAGAAACATGTAGAATAAAATTACAATTTAAGTATAAAGTATAATCATAATTTAAATATGTTGACCAAATCACGGATGTTTTATGGTGTTTTGTGAAAATGTAGAGGAAGATGTTACAGTAGAAAATTCACTAGGGAGAACAATAATCTGCTCTGTGTTGAGCAAAGTGCAATAACAACTACAGAGGCCAGGCATCATGGAGAAATATTTTCTATAGGTGGCATCCTGGAATACTGTCTTAGACATCCAGGCGTATTTCTCACAAATAAAACAAATAAAGGGAAGGTATAGTGTTGGGCAAAGAACAGGAAAGATGAGGTGGTAGATGAGAGAAGACAATTTAAAATGACAAGGAATTGAAGAAAAGCCAGGCCATCTCCGTGTTAGGTAAATGAAATAATTTGCCCATGGACTTACAATCTTTCTCTTCTACCTTTGGGTAATGTTATCTTCACAATTCTGTGGCAAATTAATGGATGTTGAGTCTCTCTTCAAACACTAAACTGGCAGTAACCAAAAATTGCCTTGTGATTTTATTAGCTCTTTGGCAGTATCATTTCCTTGTACTCAAGAGTTACCTGCCCACTGTTGGAATACATCTCAAACTCATAGAAGATGGAGATAACTGCCATTTGCTTCTGTAGAGCCTATTGTGTGGGCAAATAATTCTTTTATGGCTTGACTCTTCAGATTGGTTCTACAAGAAATGACATTCAATTTTCAACTCCAACTTATAATTTTGTCTGGCTCATGGATAAAACTCTATTCTGGTCTTCATTTATTTCACATTCTTTCAGATTGCTATAGTTCTGCCTGAAATCTTCTTTCTTCATACTGCAATGACTGATATCCACACAATCCCCTATCTCTCTTGTGCTTAAACTACCTGATATTGTAGTCCCCTCACACTACCAATAAATCATGTTGAATCCTGTGGAAGCATTTCTCAAACTGTGCTTTACCAAGGTGCAGTGATTTAAAAGCTTTGGGAAGTAGGATACTAGTTAAATAAGCATATCAAAAACATTAAAATAAGAACATCTACTGAACAACTTCATGCTTAAAAATCATTTTAATGCCATATGAAGTTGCCATTTTAAAAAGAAAAGAAAAAAGATTTAAAAAAATATAGATCCATAGACTTACTTTAAACTTGTTGAATAAAATAATATTTTGTTGGCAGTCTGAGAAATTTTTGTGATTTTTTTAAAAACTGCTGTTCCAAAGTAGTCTAGATTACCAAGTAGTATTTGAGAATTTCAACTCTCCACATGTCTTCCACACCCTCTTACTAGCTGTAGGATTAGCACCCTTCCGTTACTCAAGGTACAATTGTGCACAACAATTAGTAATAGTGTTTCTTTACATATATTTATAAGGATTATGAAATTCAGTTCAACCAATGAAGGAATTTCTCCCAGATGGGCATTTTGAAATTTAAGTCTTTTAAAATGAATTTTTTTTTCTGTGCTACTGGTGTTATATTTAGGAAGTGGTCACCTGTGCCAATGCATTGGAGGATATTTCCCACTTTCTTTTCTATCAAGTTCAGTGTAGCTGGGTTTATGTTGAGGTCTTTTCATCTATGCATCAAGCTATTGTGATTAAATCAATCCCCTCAACATCCTGTAACCTTTCTTCCTTTCCTGTGAACTTCATCTTTCAGTGATTATACCACTGAAGCAAATGACACACCTACTACAGTATCAACAGTCAATAAATCTACAGAAAGGGATGAGGCTTCATGGATACCTTTCTCCATTCTTTATTAAGTGTTGCAGAGACCAGTCTTTACAAGAATCTATAGCTGCTCTATATTTATGAATTTTAATTTGTATTTTTTTTTACTGAAGATAAGCCTATGTTCCTTCAGAGAGAAAACTTGAGACAAGATCTATAAATCAATAATAACTAAGCTAATGACTTACCTCATTTCTACCTGCAAGCTTAATTACATGAGCAACTACTGACACTGACCAAGTCAATCACACCTTTAGCTTTGTTATCAAACAAAGTATATCTTGCCTTTGAAGTCTTTGGAGTTAGCTGATATATCAGAATGTGATGTGTACTTAGGACAGGTAGGATCCTCATTCCCTTAGGAAAATTTTAAACTAAAAATACAATAACCAATAATCTTTTTTGAAAACAACTGAAGTGACTATCTAGAGACCTTTGGAGCCTAGCATTATTATCATAAGATATAATAAAAATATGTCATGCTATATGGAGAAAAAATTTAAACACTTAGAATAAGTAGGTCAGCTTTCTGGTCACAAGATATTTTGGTATTGCTGAATTAAATTATGGATTTTTAACATTTTTTCTTTTTAATAGGTTTATTTGGCATATAATTTATCTATAATAAATTGAAGGTTTTAAAAATGTATAACTTTGTGTATTTTAACATAGATATGTTTCTCAAAAGTGTCACTGTATCTTATAATAAATATAGTTATCAGCTCCAAAAGTTTCCTCCTGTCTCTAATATTTCCTCTGTAGGCCCAGACAGTCTTCATGAGCATGTTCATTCAGATATTGTCTTGTCTAAATAATATAATTGTTTCTGTGCAGAGACACCCATATGTTACTCATATGTGGTGGGCAGAGGACAATTTTATTGCCCTATTCTACTACCTTTTATGGATTGTGTGGTTTGAGCTTAGGCTGTCAGGTTTCTATAGTAAGCACTTTAGTGACTGGTCCACCTCACAGGCCCCCTGTCCAGTTTATGTGTTTGTTTTTATTAAGTCATTCTGAGAGTCATTTGTAAGTTTTTAATAAAAGTCTTTCTGCAGATACGTGATTTGCAAATATTTTATATCAATCTATGACTTGCACATTAAAGAGTAGTAGCTGTGGCATTCATATAGGGTAGCTAAATTTTAGTCTCTATCTATCTGTTTATCATCTATCTATCATCTATTTCTATTATATATATACATATATATGTATAGACACACATATTCTGTGGCATTTTAAGTCCTTTACTAGGCTTTCTAGAGTGGAAAAGTTTAAAAATAATTTTTCTGAAGGACAAAATAAAATTTCAAGCCAGCATAGCATTTGGAATCATATCTGGGATTATAGTAAGTATAGCAAAGAGATGTAAATAATGTGAAATTTGGGGAGAAAAGAAACAAGAGAGATTTTAAAATTTCTGACAAAGAATGTGCAGAAAAGAGAGCTGCAATTGTTAAATATATTAGTAGAATTAAGAACCATGTACTTTGCACTAGAAAGGTTCCTTGAGAGCAAGAGCCCACTCCTCAAAGGCTTCTGCTCATAAAAATGCAAATGCATTAGAAAGGAGAGGAAATGAAGGAAGAACACTGTTGAAGGTTTTCCATTTCAGGGAACATCACTTGGAGAAATGTTTTCTTAGGTTCAAGTACCGTGATGCAAGGAGACCACTACAACTGTGTTAGATAGCAGGCAGACTGCACTGTAAGCTGTCAGTAGAGCTTGGCAATATCATATGTTTTCCCTTTGCAGTCATACAAACTGCAAGAGTTACAGCCTCAAAGCCTTGTGTTTGCAAGTCAAATTAGCAAAGGGTGAACTTGTACTGATTAATATTGATTAGAGACTTGATGGGATTTAGAATCACTCAGGAGACAAGATTCTGAGCATATTTGTGGAAGTTTTTCCAGAGAACTTGTACTTAGGTGAAAGATCCATTTTGAATTGAAATACCCATTTAAGGGCTTGGGTCCTGGATAAAATGAAACTAAAATAAGCAAACCAATAGAGCATAAGTAGTCCACTAGCTTTGTGTCTGTGACATAATACAATTCATACAGTTTTCTGGTATTTTTGTCCTCATGGCTGGAGCCTGTGTTATCCCCACAGTTTTCTGCATGATGAACCCCAAACTGGGAGCCTAAATGTCTCTTCCCATCCTTAAAGTTAATTTTGTTCTGTATTTTGTCACAGCAATAAGAAAATGACACAATACATTTTTTTATTACATACCTTTTAATGGTGCATTTTTATTAAGTTAATAATGATATAATTTTCATCGTAGTTAAAAATTTGACATATTTGTGCCATCAGTTTTGCTTAGTGCTGATGTGGATGTCTTTCTACACACTGAAAATATACTTTGTTACCATTTGTTGATAAAGAAGCTGTTTTGGCCTATGGCAACATAGCTTAGAAGCAGGTGGGAAATTTAAGCAGAGATAAAGGAGAAGGGCAGAATCAGAAAGATGATGCAGGCTGCCATCAGAAATCAAGATGTAGTGGACACAGGTAAAGCCATCGAACAAGTGGTAATGCATAGATTAGTAGAAATGAGAGGGTTGAGTTAAGTTATAAGAGCTAGTTGGTATAAGCCTGAGCCACAAGCCAAACAATTTGTAATTATTATAAGCCTCTGAATAATTATTTTATAAGCAGCTGCAGGACTGCAGGTGGGAAAGATTCCTCCAGACCATGGCCCAGATAAGTCAGAAAATTTTAGACAACATAGTGCTTCATTGTTGTTTTGTTCTTTCGGTTTTTATTTTCATTTCAATCTGAAAAACTGTAATTATCAATTCTTACAAAACAAAACAGTAATAGATTCTATCAAATTTTGTTTCTTGAGAAAAGACTGTCTTGCAGATAGAGTATTATTTTTCTTTCATGTTTTTCTTTTATGGCTTTACTTATATGTGTTGTAACTTTCTGTATTTGGAAGAAATAGCATATTTACCTTTTGGATATATAGAAAGTTGCTTTTCTTTTTCTGCTTTCAAGTTGTTCTTCGGTTTGAGTTTGACAATTGAAATGTAACTGACAAATATATGAATGTGTATTTCTTTGGCTCTATATTCTCTGGCTCTAATTTTTTGGGGTGATTCAGATATGTACATTATTCCCTGGATTTAGAAAAAAAACATATTATTGTAGGTTACATTTTTCCATACATTATATGTCAGATACAATAAGTCATTCTTATTCTGTCACGCACATCTGTCAAGATGTAAACACTGCATGAGTATTTGTTATATTTATAAAAAACGGAGCCTCTAAATTCAAATTCCTCCTCTCCTGTTCTTCCTGCTTCCATGATGAGACCTTTATTACACCGGGAATCTAGGTTCTTTCCAGGTTCTTGCTATTACAAATAATGCTGCTATGAACATAGTTGAGATAATGCTTTTGGAGTGTAAATGTGCATCTTTAGGGTAACGCCCAGATGTGATATTGCTGGATCGTTGGGGAGATTAATTCCCAGTATTCTGAAAAAACACCATACTGCATTCCAGAGTGGCTGAACAAGCTTATACTCCCACCAACAATGGAGGAATGTTCCCCTTGCTCTGCAACCTCTCCAGCATAGGCTGTCATCTGTGTCTTTTATCTTAGCCAATCTGACAGGTGTAAGATGGTATCTCAAAGTTGTTTTGATTTGCATTTCTCTGATGGCTAAAGGTGTTGAGCACTTTTTCATGTGTCTTTCAGCCATTTGTAATTCTTCTGCTGCAAATTCCCTTTTGAGTTCTGAACCCCATTTTTTGATTGGGTGATTCAAGGTTTTGGGCTCTAGTTTCTTGAGTTCTCTATATATTTTAGAGATTAGTTCTCTATTACATGTAGGGTTGGTGAACATCTTTTCCCATTCTGGAGAATGTGGTTTTATCCTATTGACTGTGTCCTTGTCTTTACAGAAGCTTCTTAGTTTCAGGAGGCCCCACTTATTGATTGTTGTTCTTAGTGTCTGTGCCACTGGCGTTATATTTAGGAAGTGGTCACCTGTGCCAATTCATTGTAGGGTATTTCCTGCTTTCTGTTCTATCAAGTTCAAAGTGGCTTGGTTTATGTTGAGGTCTTTTATCCACTTGGATTTGAGTTTTGTGCAGGATGACAGGCTTGGATCTATTTGCATTTTTCTACACCCTACCTTCACGCTATGCCAACACCATTTGTTAAAGATACTATCTTTTTCCATTGAGTATTTTAGGCCTCTTTATGAAAGATAAGGTGTTCATAGGTTTTTGGATTAATGCCCGGATCCTCAACTAATGCCCATTGATCCATAAGTCTGTTTTTATGCCAGTGCCAGGCTGTTTTTATTACTGCAGCTCTATAGTATAACTTGAAGTCGAGGATGGTGATGCCTCCTGAGGTTCTTTTGTTGAGCAAAATTGTTTGTCAGTCCTGACTTTCCTGTTATTCTAAATGAAGTTGATTATTGTTCTTTCAAGGTCTGTAAAATATTGTGTTGAGATTTTGGTGGATTATGCTCTCTCCATTTACAGACTCTCCTGTGACTTTAATTATGAAGGGATGTTAGATGTTTCAAAAGGGTTTTATGCACCTAGCAACATGTGATTTCTGACTTGTAGTCTATATATATGATAAATTACACATATTGATTTATCCATACTGAATCATCTCTGTTTTGCCAGATTCAAGATTTTTATATTCCCATGAAACTACTTCCTCTAACCTAGCTATGTCCAATAGAAAGAAAATGGAAAATACTTATGTAGTTTCAATTCCCCACAAAATTCAGCTAAAAGAAATCAAAGAATTTTAATGAAACCTTTTATTTAACCAGCTTATTCAAAGTTCATGTATTATTTCAAAATATTATTAATATTCAAGTTACCAAGGTTCAATACAATATTTCACATTCTTGTATTTAGCTTCTTAAAAACTCAAAGGAAAAAAATTCAGAGGGAAAGCTGAACACAAAGTAAATATATGTGTAGCAATCTTATTTGCATTATCACCCTTGATAAGTCATGCTTATGATTTTTATCTTCTTTATAGTTATTGTTAACTTTTCAACATTTTAAATTCATTTTACTGTTTTTTTGATAAATACAAAATAAATAAAGAAGGAAAAAAACTCAATCATAATTTTATTCTCAGATCATATTATATTTTATACAAGTCATGTGTTAGATGGCTACATATAACTCATTATTATGATAAAAGAGATCACAAGTACATTGCAGACCACACAAAATCCATTCATGAGGACTTCCATGTTTATTTTTCTTTATTTCTTATTTACCTTTCCTTTGAAGAAAAAGTCCAGTAATTTATAGCTACCAGTTCTCATTCCATCCTCTCTCTTAAATTTCATCCCCTAAATACTTTTTCTTGAAATCCACATGCATAAATATGCGATGTCAATAGCAGCAGTATGCTGAAAGTTGACTAAATGCTGTTTTTCTCTCTTCCTTTACCAATCCCATTCATTAATGCAAGCTCTTCATCACTGAATTACAGCCCTGGTCCATGGGAAGCATTTTATATGTAAAATATCACAATATTTCTTATGTAAATTTTCAACACTTAATTTTCACAAAATACTATGAAATAGGTACTGTAATTCTTCTTCTAAGGTAAGGGAGCGGAAGCTTAAGTGTGTTGAACAATTGACACTAAGTTCCATGCTGGTATTTAACCAAGTCTGTGTTCTTAAATATAAGCTGCTATCTCAAGATATGTAATTTATGATAGTCTGAATTTTGTGCTTTGATAGGACTTTTCTAGAGAGTGACTAGAAAATATCATTGCAATGAAGTCATGAGACAGGTGGTGACAGGAAAATAAAAAGTCTTAAAAAATGGTGAAATTCCAAGCATTTCTGTGAACCATCCTTTGGAAAGGAGTTTGTGGTTGTTAGTCCCCAAGATTTTCATTCTTAATCTTCTGAATATTGGATGCTGAATTTAAATCATTTATGTTGGTTTTAATATTAGAGTAGGTCAAATCTGTTTGGATTCAAAGTATCTCCATAAATCTGTGAAGACATTCCAATAAAATAAGCAGAATTTTAAGGTGATATGTATAAATTGATGTATATACTGTGCCAAGATCATTGCTTATAGTTGAACCAAAATTAAGATCAAAAACTCCCTGTGGCCAGACCCTTAAATAAAACAAGTCTTTCCTCACCCACACCCCTGCCAGAGGCCATCAAAGCAGAAGTGGGGCACTGTGTCATTTAACTATATTATAGCCTTGAGCTCTTATATACAATGACATTTTTTTAAAGTCCACTAATGAGTGAGTACATCTTCTGCTTCTATTTCTGGGTTTGAGATACCTTGCTCAGGAGGATATTCTCCAACTTCATTCATTTGCCTGCAAATTTGAGAATATCATTTTTTTTCTTATTGCTGTGTAGTACTCCATTGTGTAGAGGTACAAAAGTTTGTTAATCCATTCTTCAGTTGAGGGGCATCTAGGTTGTTTCCAGGTTCTTGCTATTACGAATAATACTGCTATGAACGTAGTTGAGTTAATGCTTTTGAGGTGTAAATGTGCATCTTTAGGATATATGCCTAAAAGTGATTTTGCTGGATCCTTGGGGAGATTAATTTCCAGTTTTCTGAGAAACAACCATACTGCATTCCAGAGTGGCTGAACAAGATTATACTCCCACCAACGATGGAGGAGTATTCTCCTTGCTCCACATCCTCTTCAGCATAAGCTGTCATCTGTGTTTTTAATCTTGGCCATTCTGACAGATGTAAAGTGGTATCTCAAAGTTGTTTTGATTTGCATTTCTCTAATGGCTAAAGATGTTGAATACTTTTTCATGTGCCTTTCAGCCACTTGTAATTCTTATGCTGAAATTTCCTTTTTAGTTCTCAACCTCTTTTTTTTTTTCTTTTTTTAAATTGGGTTATTAAGTGTTTTGGATTCTAGCTTCTTGAGTTCTCTATATATTTTAGAGATCAATTCTCTGTCATTTGTAGGGTTGGTAAAATTTTTTCCCCATTCTTTAGGTTGCTATTTTGTCTCATTGTCTGTGTCTTTGGCCTTACAGAAGCTTCTCAGTTTCAGGAGGTCCCATTTATTGTTGTTCTTAGTGTCAGTGCTATTGGTGTTATATTTAGGAAGCGGTCACCTGTGCCAATGCATTGGAGAGTATTTCCCACTTTCTTGCTCCAGTAAGTAAAGGAGCAGCTTGTATAGGCGTTTTTGTAAATAAGGAGATCATAAGAGTGGGTATGAATCTGACAGGTCTGATAACTCAGTTTAATGGGGTGCATGATGTAAAATCACCAAATCATAAATATGTAAATAAAAGGAAAAGTTAAAAAATCAAAAACAAACATTTGATAATATGTAACTAATTTGTTGGGCTTTATTAATGCACTGTTTTTTTTTTCCTGAATTTTCTATATTCAAAGGACTTTTATTTAACTAACTCACCAATTGGTAAACTGGAGAAAAAAACCTGTGTATTACAAAAGTCTAACAACAATCTTTATGCCTTGTCATGTGTGCTGACAGATGACAAATTTATGTGCACATCATTGATTTTGTTCATATTTCTTTCTGATATGATTCAAGGTAGTAATAGAAACACAAGTATAAACTTAACATTATATGAACACATCAAGGATCCTGACATCAAGCATCTTCATAGATGCAAATTCAGTATAGTAGTTTAAGCTTGTTATTTTGAAAGAGGAAACCCATTGATATCCTACTAATTGGTCTTTACACCATTGAAGATGTGCAGAAATTGGCAGGCAAGAAACTTCGAACAGTATGTGATAAAGGGATCATTTTGAGAATCACCATATGTTTTTTTTTAAGAAATTTAGGCATTTCAGCATAAGTCTAAATAATTAGGCTCAGTTCTCATATATTTGGAGTGAATTCATTAAAACTGTAATAAAAGCACTAAAAATAAACTTCCTAACTCTAAAAAGTCTAAAGCTATAAAGTCAGCTTTGGTCATATAGACACAGCTTCTTTCACATTTTATTGTATTTAGTTGTATGGTGCTGACACATAACATGTACTGCAAGAAGTAGTAACAAAGGTACTTTTTCTGTGGTTACCTGTACATTCTATAGACTCATAGAGAATTAGGTCAGAGAAGGTTCCTGAGATAGTGAAGGCTTTGAGTTGGTGTGTGAGTCATGGATTAATTCTTTTCCAACTAAAGTCAAATATTATTCCAAATTTCCAGATTATAATTTCTGCCAAGTAATAGGAACAATACTGGTTTTTATTTCTAATACTAGAATTTGCATGAGTCTTTATCTATAAATGGTCATGTGATCCATAAATGGTCATTGTATTCTAACCTTTCTGAAACCTGGCTTATAGGAAGTAGGGCAGTTATTCTTAAATTTGAATATATAAATTGAATGTATGCACATAGTCAGTACATATAGAATAAGTAAGAATGAGATAGTAAATTTTTGATATTCATACAAGCACATCTCTTCTCTTCCTACTTTATGTTTATGGATGATGCCACTCAACAGGAATATTTAGAATTCAGTTTTGTATGCTAGATATGACATTCCACCTTAATACACACCAGACTCTCACAATGTGTTAACTGTAGTCTTCTGTAGTCAGAGATTTCTACTTTGGGCATCAAATTTTTACTTCTCTACTTGTTCCTCATAAGGAATTTTATGTACCTTCTGGAGGAAGGCTGCAAAGGCTTTATTTTCAATATTTCAATATTCAATTTTTCAATATCCTTGATATATTTTTGTGGTAATACTCCTGACAACATTTGAGATTCTCCCTACACTTTGGGTCCAGATTTGTAGGATTTACTTCCTGACCATCAGATTTCTAACTTGAATGCATATGCAGATACTTGTATTTTTTCCTTTGTGATATTTTTTTCTTTTTTTTTCAATGTGTGACATAAAATTTTATAAGTTTTTCTACAAAGTGAAATACAAGTAACATAGCACATTGGGTTTTGTCACAGGCTTTTTCAGCACTTAAGGAAAAGATTATGTGGCTTTCATTCCTTCTTTTCCATTATCATTATAAGAATTTTAGTCTATATTTCTTGGTATATATAACTAGAATCTTTCAGTAATGTCTTAAATCTAGTCTTTTTCTCTATCTTTTTAAAAAAAATTTTTAGCTGATAATGGATATTTTATTAAATATTGAATATGTAGCATAGAATATGCTAGAAAAAGAGATGGCTATTAGAAATCAATTATATTCAATTCCATTGATCCACAATTCTGTTATTATGCCAGTACCAAGCTGTTTTTGTTACTGTAGCTCTATAGTATAATCTCAAGTCAGGGATGGTGATGGCTCCTGAGGTTCTGATTTTGAGCAAAATTGTTTTGGCAATCCTGGATTTCCTGTTATTTCAAATGAAAGTGAGTATTGTTCTTTCAAGGTCTGAAAAATGTTGTGTTGGGATATTGATGGGAAGTGCATTGAATCTGCAGATCGCTTTTGGTAAGATTGCCATTTTTCTATGTTGATCCTTCCTATCTAGGAACATGGGAGAGCTTTCCATTTTCTGATATCCTCTTCACCAGTAGGCACAGACACTAAGAACAACAATCAATAAGTGAGGCCTCCTGAAACTGAGAAGCTTCGGTAAGGCCAAGGAAAAACACAGTCAATATGAAAAAATGACAAGCTACAGAATGGGAAAAAATTTTACCAGTCCTACATGTGACAGAGGATTGATCTCTACAATATATAGAGAACTCAAGAAACTAGAGTCCCAAACCATAAATAACCCAAATGAAAAATGGGGTTCAGAACTAAAAAGGAAATTCTCAGCAGAAGAATTACAAATGGCTGAAAGGCACATGAAAAAGTGCTCAACATCTTAGTCATCATAGTCATCAGAGAAATGCAAATCAAAACAACTTTGAGATACCACCTTACACCTGTCAGATTGGCTAAGATAAAAGACACAGATGACAGCCTATGCTGGAGAGATTGCAGAGCAAGGAGAACATTCCTCCATTATTGTTGGGAGTGTAAGCCTGTTCAGCCACTCTGGAATGCAGTATGGTGGTTTCTCAGAAAACTGGGAATTAATCTCCCCAAGCATCCAGAAATATCACTTTTAGGTATATACCCTAAAGATGCACATTCACACTCCAAAAGCATTAGCTCAACTATGTTCATAGCAGCATTATTTGTAATAGCAAGAACCTGGAAACATCCTAGATGCCCCTCATCTTAAGAATGGATTAACAAACTGTGATGCATCTACACAATGGAATACTACTCAGCAGTAAGAAAATTGATATTCTCAAATTTTCAGGCAAATGTTTCAGGCAAATGTATGCATTTGGAGAATATCCTCCTGAGCGAGGTATCTCAAACCCAGAAATAGAAGCAGAAGATGTACTCATGCATTAGTGGACTTAAAAAAATGTCATTGTATACAAGAGCTCAAGGCTAGGACATACTTAAATGATACAGTGCTTCACTTCTGCGTTGATGGCCTCTGGCAGGGGTTTGGTTGAGGAAGGTCTTATTTTGTTTAAGGGTCTGGCCACAAGGTATTTAATTATGTTCCAGTAAATAAATGAAAAAAAAGGTGTGGTAGTTAACATTTCCATTTTCCAAGTTGCACCAAATTAAGTACAGTTCTGAGGGGGGGGACGTTGTCTGAAAACTCTAAAATATGCAAGAGGGAGGGCTTAGTTATTGATCCCTTTCTGGCCATCTCCACACATGCTTAAAGTCTGAGAAACATAGTGGGTTGTATTGTCTTGATGACTACAGCAAAATGCACTCACTTTTATAGGATATGGTAATACTGTGAACATTTATGGCATGTTTATCTTTTGATGCCCATCATACAAAGTGGTTGTGATTTTGTATTTCTTTTGTAATCTCAGCAACTTTTGTGCTGATTATATCTACTTGTATCTCTGAGAAATTGTCAAGGAACTGCTTATTTAAGGTAGGGAGATGCCCATCTATTTGGAACTGTAATTTGTAATGGAGAGATTGAAACTCAAGGTATTATAGAAACTTTGAGAATTTTCCTTGTTATTGTTTTAGTCACAGTAGGACACCTTTCCACATGGAGTTATTGTACAGCACTGTTCCCAAATTAAAAGAATATTGAACAAAACAAAACAGAAAAAAAGAAATGCATTCTAAGAAATATCTAGCTTTTTATAGAGGTCAAAGTTTGTTTTAATAAAGGGAATGTTTCCCAAAGCCCCAGTTGTGTTCCACACATGGGTACAGAACTTTTCTCTTCTGACTTTCCTTTTTCTATTTTTTCCATATCTACCTCTCCTTCCCCTCCCTTCCTTCCTCTCAGTTCCTCGAAGTCCATCCTCCCTCAGCCAACCCCACCCCATCCTTCCATCCTTTCCCCTAGAAGAAAAAGGAGTCTCAAGGTGGGTCAATTCAGTCTGGCCTACCCAGTTGATGTAGGTCCGAGTCTCTCATCCCAGTATTAAGGCTGTGTTAGTAGTTCCTCTGTAGGGAATGGGCTCCAAGATATTAATTCATGCACTAGGAACATAGTCTGAAACTACTGCAAGAGGCTTCACAAACTGCCCACACCATTTGACAGTCATCTACCTTTGGACAGTTTAGTTCCTTTTCCTGAAGGTTCCTTAATGATTATTTAGGAGTCAGTGAGCTTCCAAAAGCTCAGGTCAGCCATCTCTGTGTGTGTCTCCTCCTCATGATCCAGATCCCTTTGCTCATATACTCCCTCCTCTTTTTCTCTTCAGCTGGACCGAGAGTTAGACCTGGTGCTTAGCTATGGATCTCTGCTTCTGCCTCTATCTATTGCTGGATGACGGTTCTATAATGACAATTAGGGGTTTCAGAGCTAAAAAGAGAATTCTCAACAGAAGAATTACAAATGGCAACATGACACAGCCAACAGAGAAACACAAATCAAAACAACTCTGATATACCATCTCACACCTATCAAAATGGCTAAGATTAAAAACACAGATGACAGCCTATGCTGGAGAGGATGTGGAGCAAAGGGAACACTCCTCCATTGTTGGTGGGTGTGTAAATTTGTACAGCCACTTTGGAAAGCAGTATGGCTGTTCCTCAAAAAAATGAGATTCAGTCTCCCCAATGATCCAACAATATCACTATTGGGCATATACCCAAAAGATTCACATTCTTACCCCAAAGTCATTAACTCAACATTTTTATATCTTAAACCAACAGTTAGTGAATAAACTAGCATACACTTGTTAAGGCAAGCAATATGTATTTTAGCTTTTAATGAATTAACTAAATTTTTTTACTTTGAGCTTTCTAACTTCAAATGCATAAATTAAAAAAATGTATGAACTACTCTCAATTCTTTGGCAATGTTTTTATTTACTAGTGTGGGAAAATATTTTGTCCTTTTATAAAAAAAGTTCAAGGGTTAAGTGATTTTTCTCAGTTGAATGTTTAAAAACTGGCAGAAGCAAGAGTCCAATTCAAATCATTTTAATCAAAGCAATAAGTCAGATCACATTAAAAGGCTAATGATATTATCTAATTTATTATTCTTTAAATTCATTTCTATTTAAATTTAGAAATTCCAAACAGGATTATATAGAAAATAGTTTTATGACATTGCATAAAGGTATTGTTTCTATAACTTAGGAAATTATTCTTGATCAAAAGGAAAATAGCAGTAGAAAATAAGAGGAGTGTTGGTATATGACATGATTAAAAGATTTGTTTACATAAAACATCATGATATTTTATATTCAAGGACAAAGTAGGTGAGTATGAGTAAAGGGTAGACTTGAAGACAGTGTAGATGAAGGATTTTGAAGTCTAATCAATTAAATGGCTTTTTTGCTAGATGCTGAATTAAACTTCTTTTTCATTAGTTGATTTTTTTTTAAATTCTGAACCAATACAGGTTATTACTCATTTGATAGAATGAAAAGGAATGTCTTTTAAAGATATTGTATTGATTTATGATCTACTTAAACAAAACAAGAACTAGTACTTATTTTTTGATAAGAGAAGAAGCACATATATAATAGTTTGCCTTATGCCCCAGTCTTTTTGTCTCTTGTTCATGGATCTCATAATAAATAGAGTAAACCTAACTTGTTGAATTTTTTATTTTTGAAGTTAGGTGATCAGAAATGACAAGAGCCTTTCTGCATTGAACCATCTCTCCAACTCAATGTTGTCTTTCTAAAAGTAAATTCAAATTTGTTCTTGATATCTCAATTTTTGTTTTCCTTAGATTCTAATAGAAAAGTAATATCTCAAATCAGTGTTTTTAAAATTATATCACTATAAATGTATCATGTATCTATGCTGATATGAAATATAAATTAGTAAATAGGAAGTATAATATATTAATTCCTAGGTGTAGTTATATTTTAACATCACTGAATTTAAAAAAATAATTTTAAATGCACACACACACAATTATGTACTTGTATTTTGCCTATATGTGTGTATATGTATGCTATATGCATGCTTGGTGCCTGAAGAGGTCACAAGAAGGCATTACAAACCCTGAATCTAGAGATAAATATATTTTTAAAATACTATATAGGTTGTGGAAACTAAACATGGGTAGTCTGAAAGAACCTTGAGTACTCTTAACTGCTGAACCATCTCTCCAGCTCCCATGACTAAAAAAACTTAAAACTAAAAGTGATTCTTTGATAACAAGTCATGCTATAAATACTAAATCAGGTATTAAATGCAGGGCCCATTCTTGGGAAGATATCTGTTTCCCTGGAGTTTGAAAGTGCATTTTGTTAGAAATGTAGTTCAAGACATTCTTGATGACTAGCTTGATGACCTTATGCTAAATGCTACCTATGCATCCACTTTTCAATGTAGTTAATTGAGCACATAATCTCAAGGTCTCCCACCATTTTTGATTTGGGATCTAGAAATTAACCCAGCCTTAAAACAGTAACCTTTTGTGAGCTGTTTTGCTGAATTTTTTTCCCTTGTTCTTCATATCTTCATTTTCTCTCTACCTACCACATAGTAAATAACAAGAACAACAACAAAAATTCCTACTGTGTAGGGAGCTGCATTGTACCACGCCCTAAAGGTGGCGCTGGTTTCCGCCTTCCACCTTTTCTGAAGGTGAGTGCTTTCGGGAGTAAACAACTCCTTATTGACTGTAGGCAAGGATGGTGGCTTGCTTCCACGCCTCAGGACCTATGGGCGATGTCCACGTGGCTTACTGGGATTGGAGGCCCAGAGGGTATTTAGCCACGAGCGGACTTCCCCCCGGGGTCGTTCATCATCTGTCTGAGAGTGAGAGTGAGTGAGTGAGTGAAAGACAAGATATCTGAAAGGCCCGAATAAACTGCAAAGAGAAGTATCCGGTGTTGCGTGTTCCTTGCTGGCGAGGTGGCACGCACACTACTGATTATTTATCTGTTTCATTTTTGGTGGTTTTGTACCTCCTTCAGGTTACCTGCATGGACTGATGGCATCCATCCATTCATTGTGCCACAATGTATATCTGATAGATGTGCTAGCCTGGATGCTTGTGACACAATCAAGCTAATACACATTTGCTAATATTTGTCATGTATAAGACACTTTAATATATTAAAACATGCAATATATGTGACAGTTACAATCTATGTTTCACAGTCATAAACTGTGAAACATACAGTACTCTGTGTTTGACAGACTGGGGTTCACATCTAGATAGGCTGATTCCAATTCTTACAGTTAACTACCAGAATGTACCTCCTGTGAGTCACAGGATAATGGTCATGGTGGGCAAGGTATTTATTTCCTTTGCAGTGCAGAGGCAGACAACAAGTAATACATCAGGACTTTCTTCAAGTGATGAGAAGTAATCTTAATGACAGTTTCTATAGAAGCAAGAAAAAGCCTAGAATCAGCCACTTAAATGAAAACTTAGAAAATATCACTATTTATGATCTGTTTTAAAAACTGTGCAGTCATGCTGATTTGTAAAGTATAGTGTGCTAATACATGGGTACACAGAATGTATCACTGCCAAATCAGGGTAATTAACATTTTTAACTACTTAAAATTGTAGTTAGTATAATGGTCCATATTCATAAGGTATAGTAACATTTCAATATAGGTATATGCAATATGACCTGATTAAATTCAGGGTTTTTAACATTTCTGTCTCCTCATCATTAGTTTATAACTTAAGCAGACATGATAATTAATGAAAAAATAATAGATTGTGAACTACTGTGTTCCTACTATTTACATCACTAGATTTACATCAGTGTTTTTCTCTCTTTAACACATGGGTAACCCATGTTAAATGAGTTGTGTAGATGTTGTTTCAGTAATGGAATCTTCCCTTCAGTTTGTGTAGAGCAACCTAGAGTCTTTGCAACACCCTGTGATGTTTTGAAGTTTCCATGGGACCCCTTTGGCCATTAATTTAATTAGATGTAACCAAGTACTGGATTCTTTTGTGAAAAGCAAAATATTAACATAATAAAATTACATGCAACAAGAACTATTATTATTGTGCAGAAGAATTAAAAGGTAATAATCTTAACAAAAGACAAGATTACATACAGCAAGAACAATTATCAAGTAAGAAATACATCCTAGATGTCCAGACCATAGGTAAGTGGCAATTGTGTTTAGCTACGATTTAGGGGATTTATAACTGTAACTATCTTGTGTTCAACCTCATCAAAGACCCAAGAAAGAAAATAATATTACTTGAGTAAGCAAGAAATGCAAGCAAGTGATTTCCAAAAACTCTAAGAAATTTAAAAAACCATTGGCTGCCTGAACAGTCACCCAAGTTTCTTCTGCAACTTTAGGACATCCACCTCTGGTATACAGGCCTAGCATGTCTCACAGACTTCTTTTAGAAGGAGGACATTTTGAAGAACTGCACTACCTTGTCTTGACAAAGTTAAGCAGTTGCTTTTTTGTGTGTTCTGATGGTTCAGTTTGGACTGTGATTGTCAGCAACTGAGGCAAAGTCTAGCCATGACTTTGCACTCATGGCTAGACTTTATCATAAAGAAAAAAATTCCATAAAGAGTTTTTTCAGTGTCAATCATCTTTTCTGGAGTATATTGATGGTGCCAGGACCAAACATGTCTCACCATCAAGAAAAGTTTAAGTTTAGAAAATATTTTAAATACCAAATTCTGTAGGCCTTTGAAAAGTTTGAAGATTACCTATCTAAATTATATCTTTGTATACTTAGAAAACCTGACTAATATGACTATAAGTTGATAATTACATATTAATATTTATTTGTATTTCTTAATTATATATACATTTTAATTGAGTGACACAAATGCAATAACTTAAACAAGAGTTGTGTTTTGGGATTAAAGTAAATTTAATAATCTACTTTTTTGTCCAATATATTAATCTACTTTTCCCCCGCTCTTTCTATATAATATCCCCCTTTATTCTGTAGAAAAATATTATCTGACCAATAACATTTTACAACCAACCCCATAAACAAAGACAAACATATAAAGTGGTATGGAAGTCTGGGATCAATTCAGAGTTTATTGACAAACAAGATTAGTAGACTGCACTCACAATACAGAATAAAATTGTGACACTGCCACTGATTCAGATGCTGTTCCTTTTGTTCCCAATGGGCTATGGGTAAGATTCAGGAAAGGTCACTAAGCCATGGCTTCAGCAACCCCTCCACAGTCCAAGAGAGGGAGAGGGAAAGAGCTAGAGAGAGTACCTTCTGCCCTCAGGCTTCTTATCCTTTCATGTATCTTCAGAGAAGACCCTGCCCGTTGGGCCAAGAGACTACTTATTATTGTCTAGCAGGTCAGCATCAATAATTTCTATAGTACTATGACTACTATTCTGCTCTGAAAAAAATCCAAATTAAAAAAAAAAACAGTGTCAAGTAAGGTACTTGCACTGGTTATTCAGACAGACTCCACCCTCCCTGCCACCCACACCCCCTTTAAGCCAAAGCTGATAGTCTGCTCTAGTCATTTAAGATGGATAGAGGCTCCACTCTTGAGAGGTAGCTACTGTTTTTAAGACCGTCTTGATAGGGGGAGCCTTGTGAAGTTACAGAGAAACCTGGTGCAAGGAAAATACCCAAGAACACACAATGATGACCCCATAAGATCCAGTGCAGAGGGTGCCTAAACTGCTCTGTCCCTTAATTAAGCTGATGATCACCCTAGTCTTAATGATAGAACCTTCCTCCAGCACTTCTGGAAACAGATGTAGAGATCTACAACTAAGCATTGGGTTGATCTGCCCGTCAGCAGAGAAGAGGTTAATGAGCAAAGGGGTCAAGATCATGATTATGAAACTCACAAAGACAACTGAACTGAACTATTGGAAGCTCACTGACTCTGAAATGACAGCTGGGGAACCTGTATGGGACTAAACTAGGGCATCTGGATGTGGATGTCAGTTGAATGGCATGGGCAATTTGTGAAGCTTCTGGCAGTGGGACCAAATTTTATTGCTAGTACATGAACTAGCTTCTTGGAGCCTCTTTCCTGTAGAGAAACACCTTGCTTGGACTTGATACTTCGGGGGCAAGGCTTGATCCTACCTCAACTGGATAAGACAGACTGCATTGACTCACACTGGGGGTACTTACCCTCTCTGAGATGTAGATGGGGGCAGATGTCATGGAGGGAGATGACTGGGAAGAGTGGAGGGAAAACAGTGGTGGACATGTTAAAGAGAAAAATGCTTTAAATAAGAAAAGGACCACCATTGAGCCAGAGTGGGCATGGGAAAGTGTTAAAATAAAGCAAAGCTTTCTTGAGAAGTTTTGTTTGTCCTTTCTAATTAGAATTATTTGGGTTACTACAAACCTTTTTTTAATAGACAAAATCCATTTTGAAAATTTTTACCCTTCTTTCTTTAGACTTTTCATTGACACTTTTCCTGGCACTTTTAATGTCCTTGAATTTACACTTTCCAGAAGCAAATATACTCTGATCATCAAATCTAGATGTTGAAATGAACAGCTACATAGATCTCTGCTTCCTTATCAGTGTTGAAACATCATTAAATCTGATGCAAATTCTCAAGGAAATACTGATTGCTCACACTTCTTTATTTTTCCTTTCATGTTAAACTTAATATTAAGAAGGAATGTTATTAGTGGATATTGTTCATATTTTTTGTTCTTAAATTTTTGACAGTGTGTTTTATTTAAAGATATTGGTCTGAATTTGTAAAAAAATTTTCTACATTAAGAGTTAATAAAATTTCCATCATTGTAGTAATTGCCTCCTACAACCTGATACAAATAATTTTAAAAATAAAACAAAGTAGTCTCTACACATTTAAAAAACAACATTCTTATTTCTTAAAAAAACCTAAAGAATATAATGATGTTCATAATTTATAGGAATCATCCTGAAAAAATTAATGCATATTATCCCAATATGAAATTTGAGACTAAGTTCTCTACAGAAAGCATATTTATCTAAGACTAATTTCACAAAAATGTGCGCATGCTTTACATTTTTAATGAGGGTGGATAATGTAGCTCAGTATTGGAGGACTTGCCTAACACATGTAACTTTAAAACCTAGCATTGTAAAGTAAAATAAAATAAAATTTGACCTTTCCCTATATCAAAGCATTTTAGAATTTTAATTACAACTGCTACAATTTGCAATTTTCTATTCATGTAAAAGTTCAAAGTCTGCTTTCTATGCAAATACAGTTAAGGATATTTAACTTACACTGTGTTACTAAAAGTAAAATAGAAAAAATGTAATATATAATTATATATTATTGTGCCAGAGACTAATTCTAGGGTTAGCACATGCTACACACACTCTGAACCATTCAGAAATGTTTCATAAAATGCAAAAACATGAATTACTTTAAGAAAAATGTCTTTTATAAGAGTATATTAGTTTAAATTTGTTATAATTAATGATATAAGGATATTTTGAAACAAAATCTCATATATTATAGATTATAAATTTAGACTTGAATGTACAGGGTATACTTTATAAGCATTCATATCAACTGCCTAATTCAAAGCTTCTAGAAAGGCAAGCTACATCTCTGTATATCTTAGTTTTCTACAGATATGTATTTGAAGGCTCTTTTTATTTTTGCTTTTTCTTTTTTCTCAAGATAACTCAGAAAACTACACAAGATATTCTTGTTTCCAAATGTCATAGAAGAAATAATATACATGGCATATAGAGATGCACACTGAAACATGATTACCTCTTCCACACGATATCTTGCTTCAGTACAATGAGCATTATCACGCAGGGTAAGATTACTTTTTCGCTTTGCTGGTAAAGTGTTTGAAGTTGTCCGTAGTGAGAAATTGTAGGAATGAATGACAAGTCTCTACTCTGTTTTCCCTATTTACAGCGTAGCCAGAAATCTATGCTCTGTTTGCCCAATTTTCTCGTATCCCACTACAAAGAATAAATGAGACAAGAAAAAAAACCATTTTGAACAGTTTTTATTAGAAAATCACTAAATTTCATGAAAGAATAAAGAGGGTTTTCAACTGAAACCACTTTTTTGTTGTTAATTGGTTTGTTTCCAAGATGACTCTACCAACTCTTCCCAGAGCCAGCTCTGCCAACTAGAAATTCTCCATACTTTGTTGTCACAAACACTGTAACTCTTTAATCTTCATATGCATGAGACTAATATCCTTCAACACTTCATATTAAAGAGTGCCTAATGTATATTGTGATTATGAAAAAGAACCAATAATATGCCTATGATCCCCAAAAGCTCTTTGTGACTGTTTGGTCCCCATTTGGTGGGACAGTTTGGCAAAGATTAGAGATGTGGCTTTGGTGAAAGAGGTATGTCACTGGGGGGAGGCTTTGAAGTTTTAAAAACCCACACCATTTCTACTTCATGCTTATGAATCAGATGTAAGTTTTCAGCTCTTGCTCCAAACACTATGCCGATTGTTTGTTACCATGCTTCCCTCCTACCGTGATGGTCATGGATTCACCATCTAAAAATTGTAAGCCCCCATTAAATTATTTCTTCTCTAACTCTAATTTGGTCATGATGCTTTATCACAGCAATAGAAACATCACTTAAGATGAACTTTGTTGCTTAGTCTCCACCCTGTACTCCCAGGAATCCTTCTCACTTACTTCAGATCATGTTTTTTTTTTTTTAAGAATATTGTCAATTTTTTGTATTTTTGTAGCTCTAGTCCTCATAATGCTTAATCTTTTTTATTGCTAAGTGATAGTTAATTAATTTCATAGAAATTGTAGATGCTCAAGGGTAGCGTTCAGCAGGCCTCTCAAGTGTGATTTTTGCCACACAAAAATGACTTTCAGTGTAGAGTATTTGGCACAGTTGAATGGCCAAAATCTAGCGGGGGAACTTAAAAGTGCTTGAGTAGATGAGAACTGATTTTGCTTAATAGATCCCAATGCAAACCACTAAATGGTTAACTTAACCATTTTACAACAGTATTAGTATATGGTAATATCATGAAAAAATTATTTTACAGGAAATAACTCCATAATGTATGTTTAATTTAGTCTTACAAATAGCTGCAAAGTGAAATTATCAATGAGTGACTATTTGTTTATTTTAATATACATTTGATAAGAAGAAAAATTCCTTTAAGAAACAGCATAGCAGGCTAGGCAATGGTGGCAGATATCGTTAATCCCAGCATTTGAGAGGCAGAGACAGGCACATCTCTGTGAGTTTGAGGATAGCTTGGTTTTTCTACAGAGTAAGTTCCAGGACAGGCTCCAAACTTACACAGAGAAACCCTGTCTCAAGAGAAAGAAAGAGAGAAAGAGAGAGAGAGAGAGAGAGAGAGAGAGAGAGAGAGAGAGACAGAGAGAGACAGAGACAGAGACAGAGACAGAGAGAGACAGAGAGCACACAAAGAAGTAAAATAGTAGACAGTATTTGCTTCTCAACTGTACAAAAATCTACAGGTTATCTTACAACTTCATCTAGTCTGAGCCTTTAATGAAAACTCAACAACTTTTTTTTTCCTGTAACCACAAATAATTTGCTACATTTTCTTCCTGGTTATCATAAAAAAGACTTTCCTTTTTCCATTCAGCCTCATTGTTGACTCATGTGCCTCAAAAATGTTCACCACAGCCACTTCCTATGGTTTGCTATATATCTTCTCAAAAAGGCCAGAGGACCAACCACTACCTAGAGTTCTTCCTCAGAATCTTTGTGTCTTTTGAGCATCTTCTGTCATCCCCTCTTCTTTCTTAAGGTCACAAAGTCAGCATTTCTCTTTAGTCTTCACCTACAGTATCTTCAAATTTTAAGGAATTTATTTCTACTTCAGGTTCTCAAAATTCTCTGCTGTTCTTGGATGGCTAATAAACATCTCTCATTGCTACTTATGAGACTAAAATTGTATAAACCAGATATAAATATCTTCTTGAAAGAAATTTTGTGATTTTTCCATATATAAAATTAATACCTCTTTTATTATCTATTTTTTTTATCATCCTCCTTTACTATATAAAAGACACATTTGTATTTAAATTTCTTAAATAAGATACAGCATCGAGGATATGTTAAGGGGAGAAACTTGATAAACAGAGCTTCAAATTTAACAATAGTTGTAGTTACTTTGTTCTTATGTGGGCATATTAAATAATGAAAATAACTGTTCTCTGTGTCTCTTTTCTCTAAAACACATGGAACATAAAAATTAAAATTTAAAGCACCTCAAGCCAGGTTAGGCTCAGCTACAGATGAACAAAGCATATTAGATCAGAGCTAATACCCATGAATGCACCACAAATTCCTGCTAAGCAACCCTTGTATAGTCAAACCAGAAGTTTGGTTTTTTGTCCTTGTTTTTTTGTGTATGTGAGTGAGTGTGTGTGTGTGTGTCTGTGTGTCTGTGTGTGTGTGTGTGTGTGTGTGTGTGTGTGTGTTTTAAATCACTTTATTCACCCATCCTCTTTCAAGGAAATAAGAATGCTTTTTGATAAGTCATGCTTATGATTTTTATTTTCTTTATAGTTATTGTTAGCTTATCAGCATTTTAAATTCAATTTACTGTTTTTCTTGATAAATACAAAATAAAAAAATCCACTAATGAATAAATACATCCTATGCTTATCCTTCTGAATTTGTGAGACCTCGCTTAGGAGGATATCCTTTTTTTTCTTACTGCTGAGTAGTACTCCACTGTGTAGATGTACCACAGTTTGTTAATCTGTTCCTCAGTGGAGGAGCTTCTAGGATGTGTCCAGGCTCTTTCTATTACGAATAATGCTGCTAATAACATAGTTGAACTAATGTTTTTGGTGTGTGAATGTGTGTCCAGAACAAAAAAGAGAATCCTCAGAAGAAGAATTACAAATGGCTGAAAACACTTGAAAAGTGCTCATCATCTTTAGCCATCCGAGAAATGCAAATCAAAACAACTTTGAGATACCACCTTACACCTGTCAGAATGGCTAAGATCAAAACTACAGATGACAGCCTATGCTTGAGAGGATGTGGAACAAAGGGAAAACTCCTCCATTGTTGGTGGGAGTGTAAACTTGTTCAGCCACTCTGGAATGCAGTATGGTGGTTTCTCAGCAAACTGAGAATTAATCTTCCCAAGGATCCAGCAATACCACTATTGGGCATATACCCTAAAGATGCACATTTGCACCCCAAAAGCATTAGCTCAACTATGTTTATAATTCCTTTTTATTACTAGTGAGCTTGCCATTAATTGTTGAATGAGAATCACTGTTAAGTGTATCTTTCTAGATATGATGTTTGCTATACAATTAATTTGTCCAGTTATATCCTGGTTAAAAATAGAACAGGTTCTTATTCTTACTGTTAAAATAATGCATGAAGATTAAGACAATTATATAAAACTATTTGTTCTTTGTAATCCTACATTTCATAATTTTGCCAAGAACAAGATATTCAGTCTGAGGCAATATCAAAAAAAAAGGAAAAAAAGTTGTTTGAGAATGGAAATGAATGTCCTCACTCACTAGTAAAATCAGCATGAAATTATTAAAATTTCTTTGGGGACAAAGAGTATTGCTTTTGATCAGCTATTTTTTTAAACTAAGGCCATGGGAGCAAAGTCATAAATACTTACATTGATGCTGTTTTAAGGAAATCTAGATTTAAATTGCAAGAGGTTTGAAGTACCCTTTCTATCCCTGGAGAAGCCTTGGTGTTTGTGAGTGTCTTTATTACTTAGTGAAGACAAGAACAATAAAATAAATGATACATACTTGAAAGTGACTGAATAAATTTATGATTTTCAATAGTTTATTACTATGAATGTCTAGTGAAGTAGACTACAAGTACAAAAAAAATCAAGTAAATATTGGTTTGAGAAGGGAAAGAATCTCTGTCTACTCCCCAAATACTGGTTTGCAATTGGTGCTGAATAAGAGTCAGAAACACTCAACACAACATTTACTTTATTTTTATTTTAAATTTTCTCTTGTACATTATACCTTAAGTATAGTTTTCTTTTCCTTTACTTCTCCCAACCTCAGCTCTCTCCTAATCCCCCAGATATACTTATTACAAGATGAGGTGGCATGCCTCCCAGTGATATCTAGTTTATTGTATTAGCACTCTACTATCATCCATAAAACCAAATAACTTATGTAAATGAAAAACAATTTTATTTACTTAAAAATTATTATATACTAAAAAAGTGTACTTAAATATTTTACTCAATTTTGGTTTTTAAAAAAAATTTAATTGTTTTTAATCTTTAAAGCTTGGAAATTGAATCCTTTGTTCACTAATTTTTTTATAGTGAATTTTATGTGAGAAGAAAAATCTCAAATAAGAATACATTCAAATAAGAAAAATACTAGTTCAAATACAGAAGTTAATTTGTACAAGTTTATCAAATTTCTTAGCTTACAATTTTTTTCTTTTTTATTATGAATAAAGTCTCATTTTTTATCAGTGTATCCCCTTGTTCAAACTACCTTCCCCATCCTGCCCCTCCCAGTCATTTTCTCTTCTCCCCAGCAAGGGTAGGAGGTCCCAAGGTCCCAAGTTGGCTTCACTAACTTTTAAGCTCAAAAACTTTCTCTCCGTGTGTATATGTGTGTGTGTGTGTGTGTGTGTGTGTGTGTGTGTGTGTGTGGTTTGTATGAATGTGTGTGAGAGGGCATGAATGTGTATATGTATGTGGTGGTATGTGTGTATGTATGTGTATGCATATGTGTGTTGTGTTGTGTGTTATAAATATGTGTGCACACATGTGTGTATATGAGCATGTATATCCATTTTTTAAATTTTATTTATAAAATAAAGTTTTTAATTTCCATATATCTCCTTGCTCTCCCTTCCTTAACCTTCCCAACCTCTCCCAGTCAGCCTTCAGTCTCCCCCCTCCCCATCCCCCAATCCCCTCCCCAAAATGGGTAAGAAGTCCCAAGGTGGATCAGCTCAGCATCCATTCCAGGCAGGCCCGATTTCCTCATTCTAATGTCAAGACTGGGTTAGTTGTTCCTCTGGAGGGAATGGGCTCTGAAGTGCCAGTCCATGCACAGAAACACAGTCTGATCCCTCCCCTGGAGGCTCCACATACTGCCCATGTCAGTGGACAGTTCCCTATCCTTAGAGGGTCCTAGTTCCTTTTCTTGATAGTTTCCCAGTGGTTGTTCTTAATTCAAGGAGCTCCAGAGAGCTCCAGCCAGCCATCACTGTGGGAATTTTCCTCATAAGCCCTATCCCCTCGTTCATATACACTCTCCTCCCCTGCTCATAGCTCTGACCAGAAACTCAGCCATGTATCTCTGCCTCTACCTCTATTCATTGTTGGATATAAGTTCTGTGATGGCACTTAGGGTGATTATTCATTTGATTATAGGGGAAGTCCTGTCTAGGCAACACCTTCACTATTTGTTGGAGACCTTGCCATGGACATTCTGTGAATTCTTGTAGGTTACACTAGCACCTGGTCTTTTTCCAACCCTACATTGGCTTCCTCAATTAAGATCTCCATCAATTCTTAAGACATCTAAGTATACTCCTGAGAAGCTGACGCCCATGTTTTGGGTATGTAATATTTTAAATCTCTCTCTTGCCAAACACCCTTGCCTAGATCTGAAGTATATACCACCCTTATCTCTACTTAATTAGCTCACTTGCATTCTTTTTTTCTGGTGTATCTTATTATTCTTTTCTGCAGCAGACTCAGTATCTGGTTTATTTCTATAAAGGCTTCTCTGATAGGGATATTATGTCAGTCTGGGTAGCAGTGAGGAGCTTTTAAAAAGACTAAAACAAAACAAAACAACAAAAACAATTGTACTGATTGTATACAGGTGTCCTCTGATTATTTTCTGAAGACCATAGTTTTACAGATACTACACTAGCACTTATAAACCTGTATAAAAACAACAGTATATAATCTATTATATTAAGTATTGTAATTTTTAGATATAGAAGAAAGCTTAAATATATATAAAAATTATATGCCCTGTGTGTAAGAAATTTGTTTTCTTGGGTTTGAATAAATTCAATACTCCTGAAACCAATTCTCCATGGAGTCTGTAGGACAACTGCAGATGCTTTCTATAAGTCCAGTTAATCTACAAATCATGTCAAAATATAAGAACTATAGAAAATAGTTCAGTTAGTGCATTTAGTATTTTATCAATGCAATCTCCCTAAAAGCGAATGTCTCTTACTGAAAGGTAATAGAGTAGTATTTATTAGATGATTAATAACTAATTATTAAATATGGATCATGTTTAGCCCACCAAATTATTTCCTGCATTTTTCCTTTTAAAAGTGAAATACACTGGTTTTCCAAGTGTGTCTATGAGGCGCTAACAACAGTGGAGAGTGTCTGGGAGATGACCAATTTTTGAGGTTGTGGAGAAGGGTCAGTTATCCAGGCTACAGGAGATGGTCCCACAGCCATGCACATGTAGAAGCACTAAATGGAGTGTAAGAAACATAAAGCTGGAAGGGTGAATTGTGGAAGGCAGATCTGGAAAGGATTTGGGTAATGGTGTGTGGTAACAAATTTCATCTTATAAGACTATAAAATTTTCCAAAGGGGTGAAATGGTATTTTAAGTGTAAAAGATATACTGCATTTAATTTGCTTTATTTTTAATTTCTAAGAGTATTCTTTGGAACTCCAAAGAATTAGCAAATAAAATTTGCTTAAGATGGAATCAATATTGTTTACTTATTTATCAAAATGTTATAAAATACCTAAAAATAAAACAGAAGCCAATTATTCCAGTGTAAGCATTCTTTCTACTTCATACCAAATAACTTTGGAAAACAACGAAACAAGAGTCAGTGCAAAAAAAGGAGGTTATTTCAGTGACACTGTGTTTGTATTCTATGCTGACATTAAAGACATGAATAAGTCATACTAGATCTCCTAAGTCTTAAAGTTCTTGCATTATTCTAATGTGTTATTGTATTTAAATGCACTACTTTAAAAGAAAAACTAATTTCTACATTAAAAATTTAGTAGTAAGGTTTACAGAAGGCCTTTCTCCCCATTTTTAAAAAATATATTACCCAACACTGAACTTACACAATGACTGTGTAAGTGTCAAAAGTGTCACACACATCCTAATGCCTATTTTGATTTAGGTATTATAAACTAAATGCAACTTAATTTCCTTCCTATGTTGCCTGTAAAATTTTAACACTGCCCAAGCTTCATAATTCACTGTGATCTTTCATGTTTTAGAACAAACCAATACTTTAAAACAAATTTATTCTCCAGTTCTCCAAGGAACAAACTTATCTGAAAACATCTTCTCAGATTAAAGTGTTCTGCCAGTATTCCTCTTATTCACAAATACCTACATTAATTAGTGTTTTTAAAACTAAGTAATTAATGTTTCATAGGGGAAAAAGGCATTTACAAAGACAGAAAACTTTTTTATTTTACTTTTTTTCTTTTGTTATTATTATGAATAAAGAAGTCACATTTTCTATCCCTGTATATCCTTATTCAAGGTCCCTTCCCCCTCCCAACACATCAGCTTATTCTCTGTTCTCCACATCTCCCCATCTCCCACATGGGCAGGCAGTCTCAAAGTCCCACGGTCCCAATATTGCTTAGTTCAGCCTCCACTCCTGGCAAATCCAGTTTTCTCCCCCCAACATCAAGAAAACTTTTTAAAAAATCTTTTTAGATAAGAATTTCAGTAGCTTAAAAAATAATTTTCTAGAAGAAAATGTAAAATATTCTATTATATGTTCTAAAATTATTAAGAAAGCATGTTTGTTACTGTGTTCCAAAGTTCTGCCTATGTGTAATGAAGGAAGATAAAAAATTAAACTTATTAGGCATAGGCATCAGTGTGTCTTTGTCAGGATTGTGATAGGGAATAATGTATATAGAAAATTGTTCACACTACAATGGGTATTATTCTAAGATTTTAAAGCATCTGAAAGAAAAAGCCCTGTGAAATAAATGTGTTATACATCACACTTCACTATTTAGCTGGTTCCTACCATCTTATTCTGTGATTCATTTGTCTTGTAATTTGCTAAAAGGATGCTAACTAAGACATTGTTTTTTTCTCATGCTTAGAGTTTCATAGTTATTAAAACAGGCAGCAATATCTCTTAAGTGCACTGTCCTTCCAGTATAGGTTAATGTATGACTTCCAGGCACTAGTGAGAGACTCTGCCTCAAATACCAAGCTGAGTGGTGCCTAAGAAATGTCACCTGATGTTGACTTCTATCCTGGACACTTGAGCTTTTATACATGCATGTGTGACTGCATATACACATACACCTTCATGAACACCCTCCCATTCCTATGTAATATACTACATACAAATCAAAAGTTCCTTTTGATACGTTGATATGAAATGCAAGACAGAAAATATCAGGTTTTAACCAAAGCTTAAGTGTATGTTTGATGAAATTCTTTTAAGAGCAAATAACAAACATTTTGATTAAAATGTGGATGCTTGTATTTACAGAGGATTGGGTAATACTTAAACAACATTGAGAAATAATGCTTTTAAATCCATGTTGGGCAAGAGCAAAAAAATGTCCTTAGTAGAATTTTTTACATTATATTGAATAGAGTTGCACTTAAAAGTTATCCTTATGTTATGATATAAAGAATTAAGGGAGAAATATATAGAAGCTTTTTGTTAGTTCTAGCTTAACTTGTGCTGAGCATGATACAAATTATTAGAAATAGACTGTAAGTTCATTACTGTGCAAGCATTACTCAGACAAACATTTAATAAACCACTATCTGTGACTATAAGCACAGATACTTTATGCTTCTGCTTATTTACTCTACAAAAGCCAAATCACTAACAGGACATGAATAAATTAACACAATCTCCTTTTTATGTTGTTCATATCTGTGTCACATGAGAACTGTCTCTGAATTTTCCCTTGCTTATTATTTTACTAATGTCTCCTCAAACTTTCAGAATTCCTCACACTATTTTTCTACTGAGAGGTAGCACTGAGTTCAGAGGCTTGTGGTTTATAAAGAAGAGTTTTGTTTGCTAATTCTCTCTGATTCTTGAGGAACTCACAGAGATTGAAGAAGCATTCACAGGGCAGCAAGGGTCTGAACCAGGACCTATGTATATATTATGGTTTCCAGTTTGGTGTTTTTATGGTATTCCTGAGTGTACAAATGAGCAGGTCTGTTTCTTTTGCCTTCTCTTATGCTCTTTTTCTTCTGTTTGTTTGTTTTGTCCAATTCTAATGTGTTTGGTTTTTTTTATATTATTTTATTATTATCCCTTAGGAGTCCACTTGTTTTATACTGAAAGACAGAGAGTGGGATGAGATGAGAGATAATGTGGAAAAAAAGTAGTGATAAATTCATTACTAATGATATGTGCTGTTCTCATTGATCAGTGTCTTGTTAAGCCATAATCCAAGAAGCTTTCTCATAGTACATGTGAAGAAATATAGAAACTCACAGCCAGACATTACACACACACACACCTACACAATACATACACACACACAGAGGGGGGGGGGAGAGAGAGAGAGAGAGAGAGAGAGAGAGAGAGAGGATTTATATCTATCTTTCTGTTATTGACGGTATCCTTTGCTTTACAGAAGCTTTTCAGTTTTAAAGGTCCTATTCTAGTGTTCTAGTGTTCTGTTCATGATATTGTCTTGTAGGATCCACAAGGGTTAATGATTTATTACAAGATACCCCACAGGTAAAACCAACCTGGATCATAGAAGCTCACAGAGTTTGAACCAACCACAAAGGAACCTCCATGGAAACAACCTAGAATTTCTACATAGATGTGACAGTTGTGTAGCTTGAGCTACTTGTGAGACTCCTAATAAAGGGAGAAAGGACTGCCCCTAATGCTTTGGCTGGCTCCTAGGAACCTATTCCTCATATTAGATTGCCGTACCAAGCCTTAATACAAAAGAAGTGCTTAGTCCTACCTCAACTTAATATATCATGCTTTTTTGATACCCATGGAAGGCCTTCCAGTTTCTGAAAAGAAACAGAGGAGGAGAGAATTGGGGAGGTGTGAAGAGGATGGGAGAACAGAAGGAAGGGGAAACTGAGTTCAGGATATAAAATAAATAAATTTAAAAATAATTTGTAGATGGTGACAAACTTTTTTAGGATAAAATTTCTGATTACTTATAGAATTGAAAAACAATCTGTTGTTCATAACAAGATAAATATCACAAATATTGACATTAAATTATAGAAGGTTCAGCCTTTTACATACATGCTAAGCAATGTCTACTAGGATAGCAAAGGTGTAGAGTTCAAAGTTCTAGTTAGTATCCTCTGGGCAGCATACACAGAATTTTTAAGGATACAGAAGAAGGAAAAAGTAGAAGTTTATGAGCAAATGAAAAGAGCATGCTTGATAAGTCATGCTTATGATTTTTATTTTCTTTATAGTTATTGTTAACTTATCAGCATTTTAAATTCAATTTACTGTTTTTCTTGATAAATACAACATAAAAAAATAAAATAAATGTGCAAAATAGAAAAGCGCATACTATATAAGTGAAAATAAGTGAGAAAATTATTTTGTGCAAAAAATAAATTAAAGAGAATAAAATATAAAACAAATAGAATTCATTAGATGAATTTGTTCCTGAAAAGGTGGCAGTATTACCGAAAGCAATGAAAGAACATTGGAGATAATATTTGATATTGAAACTCACACACAAAACAATATATATTTCATAAATGTGCATTTGACAGGAAACAATTATCTTTACTCCATTGATCTGAATATTTACTTCTACTACATTTTTGTTTCTGTTACCTATTAATAGAAATTTAGAGAGACCTATTTTTTACAGGTAGATGTTTTAGCTTAGCAAGAAAAGTAAAATAAAGTGTTCTGCAGATACCAAAAGACAATTTGTATTTTATTTTCTCTATGCTTATAGGAGGGATCTAAATTCAGAGTTATTTTCAAGTCTTCACAGTGCTGATTTGCAATCTTCTCTAGGCCAAGCAAAGGATGGATATAGTGAACAATGACTAGGGATGTGTCTGTGAAAAAGAAACATACTACAGATGCAAAAGCAAGAGAGAAATTCTGAATTGCAGAAATGAAGCAAATTATTTTGACCTCAAGTATTTGATTGCTCTAAGAATATATCTGTGTATGCTCTTCTCAGAAAGGTCTTTTTTGTCATCATTTGAATATCATTAGAACATTCTTAATCCATTGTGTGAAGGTAAAAGCTAATTAAAAATTACATCCAAGGCATATGATTTTCTAAATTCCAACCCTGGCTCAATCCATATCTATATAAAATATCAGGTCTATACTATTGTGTTTCTTTCACAAAAGTTTTCTTAATGATTTGGGTTCAAAGAAGATATTCATAACTCAAAATGATAATAAGGAGCTGAAAGTAATCATTGTAAAATTAAAAGATAACATGAGTAGAAGAAATGCTAATTATTTATACAATAATAATTTTAAAGTTAAAGTTAAGAAGTATTCAATTTTAAGATCTGCATAAAAATCTTATAAATTTCTAACATTATTTCTACCAGTAGATAAATTCTACCATGATTTATGAAAGCAAAATATACATGCACAGAACAGTAGTGACCTGACAAATGTTTTCACATAAGGAAGGCATGTAAATTTTAGGTCCTAGAATTATATTTGCATAAAAGTAATTACATTATATATATAAACCACAAAATTAATATTTGCCTCTATTTTCAAGTAAAATAGATCTTTACTTTGTTGACTATAGAGAAAAATTTAATCTAGGCACATTTACACATTCAATGTGCAGGACTGAGGAAGAATTTGTCACTTCTAGACCAGCCTATGCTACACTACATAGTGAGACTTTTCTCATAAACACAGGAAATAAAGAAAAAGTAGGAAACTAAAAGTATAGCATAGGATTTAAGTTCCTAATGAAGCTGTAACAATGAATGGCATACAGGTTTTATTTGTGGAAATATTTACCAATCAGTTATCAAGTTTACATCTTAAGGCAATTGCTGCCATACTGCAGGTGTTTAGTGTTATCCCTCCCAGTTTGATGCACTGCCACCTTGTGATCATTTAAAGATAGTTGAAGACTTACGAGCTCATAAGGTATTGAAAGCTTAAAACCATCTTTAATTAAATACCAGAAAGGAAGCAGGCACATGCTCATTTATCTTAATGAAAATACATAAGGTAGTGAGAACCACTGATATCTTGATCTGAGAAAGATGTACAACATTCTTACATAATCCTTGGTGGTAAAGAAGAAACAAATAGATGTAATTGCACCAAAGGGTTATTTTAAGAACTAAGTAAATATATTGAAAATACATTATCATAACAAACCATATGTAATATATCTTATCAGTAATAGAGTTACTTTAAAAATTCATTTTTTGCTCATAGTCACTTATGTTATTTTTTGTCTATGATGCAAAATTTTCCCTTTGTTGAAGGAAATGTTTTGTTCCTTCAATAAAGGGAAAAGGTAAATGGTTAACTGCATAAGAAATATTTATAGGTATTCTAAAATATATAAAATTTGTAGGAAGTGTGACTTATTGGCAGAATGATGCTTACATCCTGTTCAATTCCCTGTAGTATTGTCAAAATATATTGATTGCACTTAGATGTTTGACTTTGAATGCTGTATTCTATTGTTTGTCAGTTTATCAATTACATATGGCTGTAGTTAAGAGATTGTTTTAGAAGATGAAAATGACAAAAGATATTCTCACTCTGTTATAACTTTTTAAAAACCATAAATTTGATATTTCAATAAGTTTAAAGAATAATTTTGCCAAAGTGCTTACAAGCTGAGTTTTAGAAAATCAACTCTATCATATTTGTCTTTTTTTAAATAGAATACTATAAGTTTTGACTTAATATATGACTTAATTGGGTTTTTTGTTGTTTTGATCTGAATTTTTTAGAAAAAGACAGAAACATGAGTTTGCATTAGTTGGGGGTGGGCAAATCCTAGAAGATTTGGGGGAGGGGAAAGTATATGATCAAAATATATAATGTAAAAATATTTAAACAAAAATATATAAATAAAGTATTGTCTCAGTGCTATTTTTTCTAGCTATTTTATAGTTTAGGTTTATATTTAATATTATTATCTTACAAGGTCTTATATATATATCACAATGCAAGATTAATCTATTTTTTATAAAATATAATGAAAAACAAACAAAATTATCTGCTTTTGAAAGAGTCAGAGTACACATATTATCCTTTGAATGGTACAAAATTTAAAAGTACTAAACTTCCTAGAAAGAAACGTTAATACATGATGGCATACATTTTCTTACATATCTGGGTGGAAGGAGCGATAACAGTGTTGTTTTGAATTTGCAGTAATTATTTTTCTACAATACAGACATTAAAGGTAATAATTAAGAAAAAATATGTTGGAGCTAAGACATTATATCTGACATTTAATAACTCTACAGTGAAGTCAATCTATTCTCCTAAATCAGGTTCTTTTGTAGATTTTCCACTGAATTTTCAGCATTATATTTTCTTGTCTCTAGTTTCTTTATAAGCTGGAGATTTATTATAATGCCTACTAATAGGTCAGCAAATATTTGCCAAGATGCTATGGTTAGTTCAAATAAAAGTTCACTATCATTCAGCAAGTAAAATAAATTTATTTATTTATTTTATTTATTTATTTATTTATTATTAAATAAATTCATAAAGCATGAGTCCAAATTACGAAGGACTTATTAAGCAGAACAGAAGTCAGAAATGCATGAGCTCAGACATGTATTAGAGTAAGAAAATTATATACATGGAAGTAAAACATCAATCTAAAAAGTGAATAAATGTATTATATTATTTGCTAGATGTTCTCCTTTTATACCTACTAGTCACTTCAGTTTCTTTGGCAAAAGTGAGAAAGAAGAGCACAAATTTGCATAAGACCTACTGCTATTTCTTAGAATTAAACACAGGTTCACTTAAATCTGGATGGACTTAGAATTTTAAAATGGTTTCTTTAAAAGAAACTACTTGAAAGGTTTTTAAATACAAATTTTTGCACTGTTCATCTACATTTTCTTTTGAAAGAATATTTAAAACATAGATAACAAGGAAAGATGCATTTTTATCTGAGAACTTAAAATCTATTGTGTCATGATGCCAAACAGTATAAGAAAAATAGGAAATGATAACTTAAAGTCCCTTCTTTTTCTTACAAAATATTTTAAAAGACCAGTGCCTCTGGATCAAACAACCTGATCATAAATGAGTTTTGATGGTGAGTGAAAGGACAGCAAACAGGAGACAGACGAGAAAAATGTCTAAAGATGTCAGTGGAATTCTCACTACAGCCAGAAAATATCAAGTAGCTGTCAGTACATCACTTGATGGATGTTACTAAACCCTGGTTGGGTCAATAAAAGTTGTTTTGCAATCACATGTGGCTCCCAGTTCTACAATTTGACTCTTGACTTGATGTGCTACAAATCATATCTGAGGTGAACTCTGCCAATTCTTCTCTGTCCTATCATATAGTGTACAAAATGCACATAGAACAGAGTACCAAGTTGTACTGTGCTCGGCATTTTCAGAGCATCTGCTGCAGAGCAGAGGAGAAGAGGTAGAGAAATCTGTTGTGGAATAATGTTTTTAAACATTATTGTGAAGAAGTGTCATTTCGATTGATTTAATAAGAAAACTCAACAGCCAATAGTATTTCTAGCCACAGAGGCTATTGGAAAGAAGCATGGGGATTCAAGGAGACACAGAGCAAGCAGTAAAGCAAGATGGACAATATATAAATGAGGTAAACAAGCCTCAGAGCAGCACATAGATTAAAAGATATTGGTTAATTAAGTTAAAGAGCTAGCTAAAATGAGCCTAAGCTATCAGCCAAACTTTCATAATTAAAAACAAATTTCTGAGGTTTTTTTTTTTTTTTTTGAGCTAGTGGCCCAACAGAAAAATTTGCCTATAGAATTCCATCCTCTAGTAGATGTTCTTTTTATCAATAATTCAAATTAGCCTGAGTAGAAGAAAAATAAGCATTAGGAATTATCCTTTATGTATATAAAATATAAAA